>JAMXBD010000963.1:0-546219 GCA_024138025.1 Combretum micranthum | reverse complement strand
CAAAAAAAACAAAATTATCATGAAACGAAGAAAGCTGTCTCCAAACAAAGCCTAGTCAAACAGGCTATGGCTAATGTTATAATAAGTTTGTAAAAAGGGTTGTGTAAATCTTTAAATTTCATGTCAGTAATGGTTACAACTACTTAAGGATTAAAGTACATAATAATACAAGGACAGGTTTTTTTTTTATTTTTTGGGAAAATGTGTTAAGGGCTTGCATCATCTTTCCGCTTCACTCACATGCTTTCTGGTCCGTAAAAAGACATAACCATGCGGGGCTGCTCCGGTAATTGTGCTGTCTTTTTGACTGAATAATTGTTCTCTCTCCTCACGCTTTTGTAGTGGTATGGTCACCATACTATATCTATATAGTCTATAATAAACTATTAAAATTATTTTAAACATAATTATTATCATCTAGTCATAATTTTCTGTAAGATGCACATTCAATAGACGTTACAAAGATACTTATATTTTTGTAACTAATAAAGAAACTTCAACAAAATTGATTTTTTTTTAAATTACACCAAATATCCCTTAAAAATTTTTAAAATTACACGAACCTTGTATTTTTTTTTAAAAAAAACTTACATCATCCTTTTAAAATAGACGTGGGGTCAACTTATTTGATGAGTTAACTACTTATGTGTATATATTTCTCTCATTTGTATAATAAAATATAAAAAGCGATTACAATGTTATAATTTTATTTTTATGCCACATAAAAAAATAAAAAAATTGACTTGCTTAAATATGTAAATCATAATCTTTTAAAAAAACATTTAGTGACAAATAAAATCCAAAATCTACAAAAATTCATCTTTTATCAATTATTAAAATAGTATTATCCTATGTTGAACCAAATTAAAACACATATCATAAGAAAAAAGTACTTTGGTTCCAAAATTGAACCACCCATATTGATTTAGTTTCAACATATAGTGAAAAAAAAAATCCTCTTTATAAAATAAAAATAAGAGAAAAAAATATATTAAAAACATATACGCCCAGCGCCACTCATCTTTCATCCCTTCCAACTAGTTGTGTTTCTGATTTTTAACCTTCTTTTTATTTTAAGCATGCCCATAAAAAAAGGAACAAAGTTTATGATAAACTATACTTTTATTGGTCAAATGACTTACCCGTCTTCAACAAAAAATGAACAACCTTTTGATTCTAAGCACAGTGGAAATTCAAATAGCTTTCATCTTTTTTTTTTTTTTTTTTTTTTTATATGTTTGACTCTTAATTCTCAAGAACGCATTCATCTTCAACAAAATCAACTAAAAAAGTAACTGCTTTATGAAGAATAACTTTAACTTGTTAAAAGCTATAACGGATTTAAAAGGAAGGATGTTTATTTATTGGTCAGGTAAATTTTCCTTTCTTTTTTTTTACTTTATTTTTTATATTTCTAGTAAAAAAAATAACATTTATGTTTTATAATTTATAATACACTAGAAGTAGTCAACTCATCAAATAAGTGGACTCCACATCTAATTTAGGGTATAAATGTTCACTTTTTAAAAAATAGGGTTTACTGTTTATACAATTCCAAATATAGGGATATCCATGCAATTTATCCTTTTTTTTTTAGCTTTATGGTTTTAATATCACATTTCTTATAATTTAGGATCTATTTGGAATGTGTGATTTTTATCGGTATAGTATCTACGTTAGATCCGCATCTGTAACTTATTTATATTATATATATATATATATAAACCATCAATTTATTATTGATATCTATTTTTTAATGAATATCTATTTAAAAAAGATAAAAATATGATATATTAAAATAATTAGAATATAATGAAGAAAATAGACCCACCTTTTATCAAGAAGTTTCTTGAGTTATCTTTAAATTGAAAGTATGTCCCCTTTTTTGTGAAAAGTAGAGAAGGATAATCTTTTACTTTGATAGATAATTTTTATCTTTCAATACATTATGTTTCCCACTTTAGTTATGAGAAATTTAAAATACCAAATCATTGTGTGGATTTGGAAAATTTCCCAGCTCTTATGATAATTCATATTTTCAATAGTAAAACAACTATTGATTATTACTCATTTGTATTATATATATTTTGTATGTATACATTAAATAAAATTTTAACTCATATATAGTATATTTAGATAATGGATAGTAACCCACATTTATATGTACATATCAGAATATGATTATAATTATACATCAGGTGTGTTTATATACATAGACTCAATTATTTTTCTTTTAACAGACACTGCATTCCGTGTTTTTATATTTTAAACGCACGCATTACATATTATATCCATGTAATTTTCTTCCCAAACACGCTCGATAATAGAAATACATGAAAGCACATGTAAACTTAACCCTTTTTTTTGGAGTAATGGCAATAAGATATTATTTCGTGCAGTGTGTAGATGAGGTCTGTCCTTCATAATTGTTATTTTTATGCTAAATGATTTAGGATCCCACGGATCTCCTCTTTCTCTAGTTCATATTTACCCCTCTAATTTTCTCCGCAAATTTGAGCTTTTTAACTGAGTAGCATATTCACATATCCCAACCTAATATAAAACTTTAGCTTTACATTCATTGCCTGCTTGAATTCATGAAATTGAAATGTATTTGAGTTGCACTGTAATTTACTATATCAAACTAGTAGGGCTCTGTAAAAATCAATCGAATCGAATTGAAATATTGATTCTTTTTGAAATGGTTCGATTTGCAGTTTGATTTAGTGAAGAGCAAATGTTCGCTGTTCGATTCGAGACACTGAATCGAATCTTATGGTTCGAACTGAACCGAACTGCTTTACATATTTAAAAAAATTAATCATATTATTTTTACTCTTAATTGTTTCATTGAAAAAATTAATTGTTTTTAAAATTTGTGACTTAAATATGTATCATTCATGAGAATAAATTAGATTTGTCCTATTATATTTTAATTGTTATGTTGTTTACAAATAACATAGATTTTAAATTTAGCCTCCAGTATTAAAACTATGAATATTTTTTCCTTTGTCTTATTAATTAATTTACTTCTATTATTTAGTTACTTATTGATTTATATAATTGATAGTATTTAGTTAGAAGCATACAAAAAAAAATAAATTTTATGTCTTATATTGGGATAAAGTCTAGTATAATATTATAGTTTAAAATAAAAAAAAAAGAGACTAGTTATGATTATATTTTTATAATGGATGAAATCCCTTATTCTATAAGTTTTACATGTTTATTTAGTAAATGATTAATTTTAAATATTTGTTTATATTTGCATTAGTGATAAGAAATATAATGGAAGCTTTTTGATAGAATATATTTTTTATTTTATGAATAAAAACGGTTTGAATTGTAAACCAAACCATTTTTTTTGTTGGAAAAAATCACGAACCGAACCGTATGGTTAGGTTCGAATTAAAAAAAAAAAACGAATCGTAAAATATAGTGTAGTTCGGTTCAAGGTGCAAACTGAACTGAACCGAATCGTACCGTGCACATCTCTAAAACTATGATCATTATAATTTTTAGAATTGTTATGAATTTATGTATTTGGTGATTTGTAATTTAAATTATGTACTTGTTGATCACCAATTTGAGCTATAGGCTCCCTAAGCTTAAACGACTCTATTCCATGGACCGACTCGTTGGCCTTGGATTAAGCTATTTAGACAATGAGTCAATCTACTTGGATCCATGGCTGACTTTAAAAGTATCTTGCATAAGTCTCATATGGTTAGGGCAAATTAGAGCTGCTCTACCTCAATAGTAGCTAGGTTACCTCTTACTAAGGGTAAGCTGATATGCCTATTTTAGAAGGTACACACTCATACCTTATCCACTGAGTAGGGTCCAAATGGGTATTAAGAGTCGTAATACAAGTTTTTCGAAATCTGCTCTCACATAGTAAGGTATGACTATAAGATCTTCATACCATTTACCCATTTTGAAACTTATATTCTAATCTTTCAAGATATCATCTATCCAATTAAATATTATAAAATAATGTTAAGATATAAGAAATAAAAATTAATACCTCGCTTTATATTTTATGACCACTTTTATTCTGGATTATTTTTTATTGACTATATTCTAAAAAAATTATTATAGAAGAACTTGTACTATTTTATGTTGGGAGAACTTGCTTTTTTTATTTTAGAAAAACTAAAATTGTAAAGACATAACTAAACTCCCAAATTATATAAAAATGTTGTCTACCTTTTAAGACTAATGAGTAAAAGATTAGCTTGAAAGTTTTTAGTTTTTGGAACTCGATGTAGGTTTTACAATTTTGTTTAATATAGCAAGGGAAGATTTTACAAACATTTGTTACTAGTTTCAATTTTTACATAAAAAAAAAAATCTGTATATTAGAAAATTTGTGATAGTAATAAATTAATTTAAAATTCATTTTCATATTTTTTTATAGTGAATATATGAAAATAATGTAATTTTACATATTATGAATCCATATCAGATACCATGAATTTAAATATAAGAGAAAACTTATATAGATTTTATAAAGAAAAAAAATCAGCAAATTCAACAAGGTACCTTGTACCGTATAGATTTTATAGAGTACAGGGCATAGTGTGGATATAAGATATCATATGGTAAGTTTCATACACAAAATTTACAAACATGTATTTTATAAGGTAAGCTATAAATAATGTTTCATGCCTTACCCATCCTATACTTGATCATCCCTGCCTCCTGCTTATCTCTTACTTATTTGTGGTAGTTGCCCTTTCATCTTAAACATGATAACGGTTTTTATTTGTCTTCAACCGGTACAACAATTACAAGAAATTTCCAAATATAGACTCACCTCATTATCTAACGAACCGTGCCAAGTTAGATCAAAATAGAGGCAGATCTCACCTCATTTATTTTGAGGTGATACTCGCATCATCATATAATGAGGCAGAACTTGCCTCTGGTTCCTTTAATCAGGCGACTTTCGTCTCTTTTTAGCTACTATGACAAGGTTTTAGATACAAAGCTATTGAGGTAAATATGTCGCCTCAGTAAGCTAAAAGAGGCGAGGTAAAAAGTTTCGCTTCTTTTGGTCATTTTCCTACTTAGTGTACTGTATTTATCCTTAATTTACTCTTCTAAACTATCAAGAGATACTTTCTTGATTTGAGTTTATTCTCTTAATAAATCTATTGTGAATTTACTCATATAAGTACCCTAAGTACATTTCGATAAGATCATTCTGGTAAGATTATTTGTCACATCATCTATTAAATTTATTATGTAAAAATTAATGGTCTTATAATCTAATAACAATAATACATGTTTGTCAAGTGAGATGGACCACAATTAAATCTATCATCTTTACTATAATGATATATATATATATATATATATATCATGTAAAAGCTTGATTGAATATTACAGTTTGAAATTTTGAACTTTTGATATAAATTTATTTTATTAAGATTCAATCAAATATAATATTTAATAACTTAAAACGTTATGTAAAAACTTATAAAAAGAAAGACCAAAAGCTTAGTATTTTGGCTAATGCTCCAGTATAATACATGGCTGCGAATGGCTACAAAATTTAAGGTAGGATTAGATTGCAAATATTGGAAAACTAAACCTTAATCCACTCATTTGCATGTGAAGATACAATATGGGAGCATTGAGGAGTTGTTGTAGGGTTTGTTTAGATGGTCTATTTTTCATCTGTATTTATATCTTTTTCAAAATGATATATGTAAATATGCCCAATTTATATTTATATTTTATCTATTTGATCTTTTAAAGAGAATTGCGAATTTTTTTTATCTGTATCTAATTTTTATAAATAATTTATTAGAAAAAAATTTGAAAAAGAGTTTGTATCCGTAATCTGCTAACAAACAAATAGACTCGTAATCATGCTATATATTCCCTCTATCTCAATATGGTTTAAATCTACATGGTGAGAGTCCTAGCTCGATCATTTCAAGTAGATTTATGTGTTACCTATTTTATTGACAATGTACTATCAAGTAATAATATAGTAAATCCAGTAACAGTATGTAATTATTGACAACTTATTCTAAATTAATATGAAATATTGCGATAGTAGAAAATACACATGGCATTACTAAAAAAAAAAATTGTAAAAACATCCCATAAACCTTTAAGGTGATGTGGATTAACTTCTCAAACTTTCAAAGTGAGGTTTTTGACCCCTTTTTCATCTGTGCCAGGCTAAGGACACATCACATTTTTTTATTAAAATAAAGGGGAAATAGTGTGGATTTAGCCCTTAAACTTTTTCATTTATCTATGTATTTACCTCCTAAACTTTGATCTATATTCGAATTTGCCCCTTCCTTCATACCAAAACAATTAACTATCCTTACTAAGCTAATTTTTGAAAGTTTAGAAGATCGAAAACCTTACTTTGAAAGTTTAGGAGATCAAAAACTTTATTTTGAAAGTTCGAGGTCAATTTACACAACCCTAAAAGTTTAAGGGGTGTTTTTTACAATTATCTCTTAAAAATTTTTGGAAAGTTTTTTTTTTTTAATCATGGCATAATAAATTATTATATTTTTTTTTTTGTTTTTTTGCTATTATAATGGGAGAAGGGAGGAATGAAATATGATATTTGTTACTTAAGAGATAAGTCGAGATGCCACTAGATTAAAAGACCGCTAATAAATTATTAGATTGAATAGGCTTAGCAAGTTTAATGTAAATGGAATAAAATTTTACATGTTGACCTAACATTGTAGCATATATGTAATATGATAAAGCTAAGTATTGGAGCATTCCGGCGTGATTAATTATTGCTTCATATAATAAGCCCTATGTAGATAGGATTACAGAGGGGAGAAGCCTCATAATATTTTTTTTACAATAGATAATAAAAAATCAAGAAAAACAAAAGGAAAAGAGACGTCAGACTTTTCATTAAGAAATGATTAAATTATTAATATAATTTTTTATATTTAATTATGCAACTTTGTCTTATATATTTGAAATTGAGTATTTAGATTTATAATTATTCAAAAACGTGATATTACATCCCCACATAGCCATTTTATATTTACTAAAAGTAGGAAAATATTTACTAAAATCAGAAAAGGAAACATGAAATACCTTAAATTTCCATTTAAATTAATTATATTATTAATTACCTTAATATAAATTTATTTTAGTGATTTATATTAAATGATTTTGCTAGTGGAATTTTTGCAAATTATAGCATATAATAAGATAATTTAACCTAATTAAAGTAGTAATTGAATTTAATACCATAAATACCCGATTTAACCCATTAAACTACTTCAATCACCTATTTCAACGAATTCAAATTTATTCACTACCTTCGAATTATTAAACTAAATTTCGTTTATCAAGTTTAATCGTGTAAACCCCTAAATCATCGATTTAGTATTTGAACAAAATTTTAACTCCTCAAATCTTAGAAATTTAAAACTAAATATTTAATTTCAAATACAAATTCCTGAGCACCTAAACTTCTAAATTCAAGTGAGATATTAATTTTTCTTTTATTAAATTTCGTAGAATTAATTTCTAATGCCCAATTAACTAATTCATTTTCGCAGTTCTTAAATTCGTTTCTAAAAACCGAAAACCTATAATCTAAAAGGCTAATCCATGGCATCAAAGTCCAAGCCCATCAACATAAGCCCAAGCCATTCCTAGAAAGCCCACATAGTCCATGAATCAAGCCTATTAAACCATGCTCTTATCATGTACACACACACATTCAATAAAAACCCTAGAGTTTAGAAAAATCTAATAAATTAAAAGACTAAATTGACCTTAACCATTTCAAGAAGGTTTCTACACCTATGAAAAGAACAAAATGCCCTCAATTAGCCAAACAAAATGCCTCAAAACCGTAGAAATTTTACATAATTCTACACGTAATATAAGAACCCATCCCAAGAAGAAACCCTACCCATTCTCCATGAAATTTGCAGATCTTTTCTCCCGTAATTCACTCTAAAAAACACTCCAAGATATACAACGAAGTCCTCTCCAATATTAACACACATAAGATAAAGTATTAGCTAAGTTTATGCTTCTTAACATCCTCTTTCATTCCTTTAATCTAACCTCTACTTCAATCAATTTCCTAGGTGAAATTAAAGACTAGAAATAAGGTTGAAGTTGGGGGGGTGGGGTTGGAGGGTGGAAGCTTGAAGAAGCATCATCAACTCTTGACAGGTAGAAGTAGTAGTAGGGACAACTATTTGGTTGATTTTGCTAATTGAAGCAAGTGATCGTAAGTAGTATGTTTTATTATGTTAATGACATATAATATCATGTAAATTACTAAATGATAACCTAGATGTAAGTATAGATTAATATATGTATGCTTGGAAACCGGAATGAATGAATGGATGTCTTGATATATGTTACAATTGGACAAATTGTGTTGATTGTGATGATTTGAAATATGATTTGGGATTTAAATTGTAAAATATAAACCTAAATATAAATTAGATGAAATAGCATAGATTAGACATGTTTTAGATAATCAAAATAATTAGAACTCGGATTAAACAAAGAAAGTTTGAAAAATCACAAAACTATCTTGGAACAACTTTGGCGTCGTCACTATGGTAGTGATGTTGGTGGTCGAACCGGTGGCCAAATGATCTTCGATGACGTCAAAACCTTGTTGGAACAATAGACCCATGTGTCTACTTCACAAATCGATGGTGATCTAGCTAAGAACCAGTCGTCTTGATGGTCAACTTTGAGTGAACCGGTTGGTTGTCGTGCTGGTTACCCTATTTCCGTACATATTGCATGTTATTAAAACTAAAACCATAATTAACTAATTAATTTAGACCAAATGAAATTATATACATGTAAATATATGTGTTAGGAAGTTTACATAAAAATTTGAGCTTAAGAACCTAAGTTTAAGATAGTGAACCGTTTATCAAGTTAGGGTACATACTAGTTTTCTATAGGAAATGAAATATTCAAATTTAAGGTAAATAGATTCCAATAAAATAAATATGAAATAAACGTAAATAATTTATTTTCATATTAATATATGAATTTTAAGATAAATAATTAATTATTATAATTTTAGGGATTTATTTAATAAAATAGGAATAAATATGGCATTACAAAATAATATAAACATAATAGGAAACTAGTTTAGATTCCTTAGCATATTTAGATGTAAAAATAGATTATAAATGATATAAATAGAATAATTATATTTCAAATGAGTATAGTACTTAATAAAAGTTTATTAGATTTAAGATATGATATGTTATTTAAAATAACAATTAATGACCTAATTATCATAAAATGGGTTTAGTAAGCTAGGTTGAATATAAAATAAACTTGATTGAGTAATTCTATTCAACTTAGCTAAATTAAGCTAATATAGATTTATTAACAAGTATTGGCTTTGTAAACTCTTCAAAGACCAATAATTTTTACTTAGTTGTTAACTTAACTAGTGAACTCTTATATGATCAAATTAACTAATAATTGGCTTAGAGATAATTGTAATATGATAGAGCATGAATAATAAGAGGAGTATGTTGTTTCAAATGTATATTTGCTAGAAAACTAAGTGTCACGCCCCGAGGGGTACCCTAAACGTGGCAGTCCGCCGTACACAATACTAAAGCCTAGAATGACTATCTTAGTCATGCAAAGGCTTCCATATTATGTACAAGGCGTACATCACAACCAAGGGGACGCATCGGAGTAGCGCAATTTACATTGATAATAAATAAGTAACAAGGCAAAGAGAATACTTAATATATAAGCATATCACATTTCAATTCTTAAGGGCATTTCTTCTATTATCTTCAAATAAATATACGTCCCTAATCATATAGGTTAGCACATATAAAGAACCTTACAAAATTTCTTCATCGTATGATTCCATATCCTTAATCATCCGTCCATGACTTCCTTAATGTCATGATCCTCAAATTTAATCCACGAATATACCTGTTTCAACAAAATCTATAGGGGTATAAGCTACAACTAGCTTAGTGAGATATTCCTTTTCATTCGCACCATATTTTCAAACAAGTTTATTTATTAATAACACATATGCTATGCATACAATGCAACAATCACATGATTACGCGAATATATATAGTCATCCGGAAACCATATATAGAACGGATTTACCCTCCGTATCAAAGGTTAGGGAATCGGGGTTGAAGGTCCTCGACCTTCTACTGCTAGTCCCCAGGTCCTCACCCACAGCGTTCGGTTGGCTCGGCTCCGAACCTAGAGTCGCTTTCCCCGAGCGATTTGGATTCTCCAGGAAGGAACATGGCCCGTGGCACCGCACGATCACAGCCAATCCAACTCTACGCGTAGGAGTAGCAGCCTTCAGAAATAGATGTGACTCGATGGATGCTATGCGTGAACGTTTTATTGTTCTTAGGTCAAACCTTATTAAGGTTTATTAGGGGCGATCAATCAATTTAGCAACAATAAACAATCATACAAGTAAGTAAACAAAATTATTTAACAAGCAGATCGAAGTTGCGATATTCTTAATTCTCAATTCACGCATAAAATAATCATAGAATCGCATAATCCCGAAATCCCCAAATATTTGTTTTTATCTTTTCTTAGTATACTAATGCTACTACATTACAAGCACAAGCAAGGTAACGAAATTAGAAGGAATAACTCACTCGTCCATTTCGCTATCTTCTTAGTCGTAGTAATCCTTGGGTAGGGTATTCTCGTATCCTTCGTCACCTAGACAAAAGAAATACCCGGGATAAGTCTTCCATGAATTTCTATTCTTGGAGATTCTAAACTTTACTTAAAATCGTGGTAAAATCGTATAAGAAGAAATTCCAACTTAAAATGGCCATAACTTGCTCATTTTAACTCGGAATTTCGCATATGATATACCGTTTTCTACCTATTCGAAAAGTTCTATCCATTTCTAAACTTATCTTGGTCATAAAAGGTCATTTGGGTTCCGAAAACGTCAGGTACAGATTTAAAACGAATTTTCTAAACTTTTGCAAAAATCCATTTTCTAACTCAACTTCATTTTAAAGAAAATCCTTTTGTAACAATAAAATATATATTTGATAAACACTTTTGAATATATAGGTATGCTCACTTTATATGCAAAAATCCTAATGGTAGTGTCTCAACAATTTATTTCATAAAACAATTCATTTAAACTTTAACTTTGAAATTTTCTTTTCAAGTATTTAAAGAAACTTTATATTTTTACTAGGTTGTTATAAATGAGTATATTCTTATTTTATTTTCTTCATTTCCTTTTCCAAAACAAGTAAATTTTTTTTAACCTTAGTTTTTCATAAATTTCGCTTCTAGTGATAAAAGATCTATTTTTATCAAAAAGTATATTAGGTTGTTCAAAACCTTTTTATAATTTTGTATTTAGGATGGTTTTAGAAAATGAATTTTGTCTTCTTATATTCATTTCTAAAATATAAGCTTTTGCTTTCCAAAACTTGTTCTTTCATTTCTTTTGAAAAGAATCATTTTTATAAAATCCATTATTATAAATCTTACCTCATTTATATTCCTTTGAAAATTAGTTCCTTCTTTTAGAAATTTGAAAATCATTATTTTTCCTAAGTGGGTTCATAACTTGATGAGTTGATTTTTGTCTTAACTTTGAAAACTAGTTTGTTCCTTAGTTTAGAAAAGAATTTAAGTCTTAAACTTTCGATATTAACGATTTATTTTTCTAAAAACTTAGATTACCATAAAATACAAGGAAAATATTTATTTATGTTTTCTTTGGTAAAACTATCTTTGTTATTTAAGAAAACTTGAGAAAACTTGTATTATTCTATTTCTAGGTTGTTGATAATAACTTCATGTTTTTGTGGTAAATCATATAATTGGAAACTTAGCTTTGAGTTCATTTAGTAAAACAAGATTCTATTTTTAGACTAGTTGAGACATTAACATTATGCAAATGCAAGTATCATGAGCATATAAAATAATAAGAACATAAGAAAATACTAAAAATAATTAATGAGCAAGAAAATAAAATATCAAGCATTGGGAACCTTAGCTTCATCAAGGAATCCCGATCAAGTATTGGAGCCTTAGCTTTATCAAGGCATCCCGGACTAAGAATGGACTAGTCCCGAAAGATTAAAGAAAATAAATAAAAGATTGTTTTGACTTGATATGGACAAGTCTAAGACTAGAAAGACTAGTCTTAATTCAACATAAAATAAATAAATTGCATAACTTGAAAATAAATAAATAACAAATGAGCTTATATGCTCTAAATAAATATATATACATATACATATAATATTATAAGCAAATAATCACAATAATAATAACAACATAATAAAATAGGAAGCTTATGTACAAGAACAAAACATGAACATGTTGTTGCTTTTACTACTCATATGAGTTTCAAAACAACACCATAGTCATGTTAAGTTACATGACATGGATGAATAATAGATGGAAGAAATATTTACCTAAGGTATGTAAGAGGTATGAAGATGGTGAATGAAATGGGTATTATGTGAGTAGTGATATGTGGTTGATAGTTTATGTATGAGAGATGATTTTTGTGAGGAATTGGTTTGAGAGAGTTTTGGTAGAGAGAATTCTTGAAGAGAGAATTTGTGGAGAGATTTTGAGAGAGTTTTGGTAGTGTAAAGAATTGTGTGAAAGAATGAAAGAGGAAGGGGGTATTTATAGAATTTTTGGAGTGAATTTTTGATGTAATAAAATAAATTGAAAAAGAAAAAAATTGTTGGATGAGGGAGGGGGCGCCGGTTTGCTTTATGGGAGGGGAAATTGATTTATTTTATTTGTTTGTGTAATAAAGAAGTAATGTGTAAAGTTTGATGTGATTAAAGTTGTATTGGAAATGAAAAAAGTAAGAAAATAGATATGTAGGTGTAAGAAATAGGTGTAAGAAAAAGTAGAGATAGGTGAATAGTAATGAATAGTAGAAAAGTACTATGAATAGTAGACTAGACAATTAAAGTACCGGTAGTAATAAAAATACGCGTAATAATGCGATATCTGTAATTTTTAGCTACCGAAAAATTCTAAAACTGATATTTTTGGAATCCTTGTATTTTTACGAGTCTATTGGTATAAACGGAATATTTTTAATATTCCGAGCTCCGGGACACGCTTTTCGAGAACCGATCCCGTTTGGGTCCGAAGGTCACTCGAAATTCGCGAATCTGATATTTTTATGTTATCCTATGTTATTACGAACTATTCTAGGTCATTAACTTAATTTCGTTTTCTAGGGTTTGAAAACGCGGGATTGCCGGATCTTAAACACTAGGGTTCGTTATAGGCTTGTTGACTTTTAGGGTTCCGTTTTGATTTCCGATTTTTCTGAGTTATTCGTAAGATCGTATAATTTTCGAGTTTGTTTGTTTTAAATTTTAGCTCGAAATTTATGTTTTATTTTATTTGTGATTATTTAATAGTTTTTAGTTCTCGGAATCGTTTAACCGAGTCTAGGGTTATGAGTTGACTCAGTTTGACTTTTGGTGAGAATTTGAAATTTGTGATTTCTAAATTTTATCGAAGGTTTTAAGATTTTGCTGTTGATCGTTATTTGGATATATTGTCTTGATTTGCGTGTTAGAAACGGTTAGTGATTTAATTGATGTACGACGTTGATTAAATGGTAGTTAACTTTATATTTTGTTTCAAGGGTTCTGTTTTCTCAAGATTGAGAAAACTCGTTTTTGATCTTTATTGGAATTAAGTTTTAACTTGTTTCGATTTTTAGGGTTTCGTTTCTGGCGCTTGTCTTGATTTAGAATTTGGTTTTAACTTGAGTCGATTTTTAGGATTTAAATTCTAAATTTTAGAATTATTTTCTATGAATTATGAAAATTTTTGGGGGTTTACACTAAGTAGTTAATACATGTTTGATATAAGTTGATAATTGAATCAAATGCTTATATGAACTAATCTTTGAAATAGATATTTGTTAGGAGTTTGACTTCTGCTTTATCTTCTGGCCTATCTTTCGTTTATCCAAATCTTATACCAGGTATGTAGTGACTTGTGTGTTGCTTGTTAGAATAGATATCCTGAATGAATTAATACTTAAAGTTGGCTTTAACAATTGCATGCTGTTTGTGCCTAGCTGTTTTTTAGACCTGGTTTGAGGGGCGACAGCCTTGCTAGGCGGTGCCAGCAGGATAGTTAGGTGCTTGGGACATCGTGGGTGGCTCGATGGGTAGCTGATAGGGGAAATGGTAGTGAGATAACGTCTATTCATATTGGAGAGAATTTGTATTAAGCAATTTAATGTACGGGCTTTGTTACTCTGCTTAATCACAATAGACTAATATGGATAGAGATGCACAACGGTTGTGACCCTTAGATAAGGGTATTACTTTTTAGAAGTAGAAGATATAGGTATTTGGATTATCTATATCAACCCACTTAGCAGTTGCTGCTACTCAGGACCCCTAGGTTCCTAGCATGCTACTGGAGTGTGAGTGCTCTATAGTTGTTTTCTATGCTTTAATTTAAAGATATAAACTATTAGTTGTTGCATTGTATCTAGAACAAGCATGTGTGCCCATCTCGTGTGTGCTTGTGTTGCTGCGTACTGGGATGTGGCTCATTCCTTTCTTTTTCAAGTGATGATGATACTTATGACTACATGAGGTATGGCACGAATTTTGAGGAATTTCTCGACGAGTGGAGTGATTAGGGTCCTCAGGACCATTATATTACTTCTATTTTATAAACTTCACTATCAAACTTATGTTTTGATGAGGGCCTATTTGTAAGCCTACGGTTTGTATTTTGAGATACTTGAAACTTTTTATTTTGAAATACTTGGTGGTATAGTACTATTATATATATGTTGGTCTACTCTTTGAAGTAGCATATTTAGAAAAATGTTTTGAGAAATTTATTTTCGCTGCAAATTTCCAATTGTTACCGTAAACTAATTCAACGAATTTTATAATCTAAAATTTATTACCAACGATCACGATAAACTATAGATTAGGCTAGTCTTAGCGTATAACCCCTAAGCATTATACATGGTGGATTGGACGCGCCTTGAACCAATTCAGGGTGTGACAAAACATATAGAGAGAGAATTCTTATTTTACATTTTCGTAATTCTTGAATAATTTATATATATATATATATATATGGTTTGGAAGTATGAATAATTTTACTGTGATATTATATTTTTTTTAATGGAATCAATCTTGTTGGCTATTTAATAATTTAAATTCACATCGAACCATAATGGCACTAATAAAATATTTAATATATTAATTATTATATAAATTTTAAAAATCAAATAATTAATTGGAAGATATCATTAATAGGAATCATAGGAGGTCCGCACAAATATATATTTTAATGAAAAAGCCTTGAACAATTCTTTTCAAAAAGTAGAGGTACGAAGCATACCGCATAATCGAGAAAACCATAAAAGATAGTTGATTAATAGTTCACCCTTTAGAATTTTTTATTTTGATATGCTTAGTAAGCCTAATGTCTCTGAAGATTCAAGCACCGACGACACAAACTTTTTTATCCAGTCATCTGTCAGTTACCTCCATTTCCTAAGAAATTTTAGGTCTGGTTTGTTTGGCTGAAAGGACATGCTTTCGTCACCTTTCTCGTTTAAAAATAAAATAACACTAAAAATGCATTTAATAACCTAAAGAAAAACTATAGCCTTAATTAATTAGTGAAGATCGAGATCTGTTACAATAGAAACCAGGATTAATTTCAATTTTCAAGGGCCCTAGCAGTTTGGCGTCCTTTCAAATTTGAAAAAGGCGGTGTACTTGCATGTGCTGTACTTTGAATTATTTCAGCTGATCCAAGCAGAAAAATATAAATGAGAAAGAAATTAAGATCTAAGAACTTGGTCAAAATTTGCATTAAATGCCTGTACGTATTTCCTCCCCTCGACCATCTTGGAATTAGGCTTGTTTTGGCTTTGAGGCGATATTAAAAC
The DNA here is from genome assembly GCA_024138025.1 of Combretum micranthum. Lineage (NCBI taxonomy): Eukaryota > Viridiplantae > Streptophyta > Magnoliopsida > Myrtales > Combretaceae > Combretum > Combretum micranthum. Next base: position 530,261 of record JAMXBD010000963.1, on the reverse strand, counting down.
ATTGCAAAAACCTAGGAGATTTATGGTAATCAACAAGGTTAATTTAAATATGTTTGAGTATATTGTTTTCACACGGTCTTTTCTGTTGGAGGTTGTGAAATTTAAATTCAAGTAAAAATTCAAAGTATGTAGTTGATTTGGAGTTTGAGCTGCCGATTAAAAATTAGAAGCTGTTGGAATAGTTCGCATTTGATTGTTGACTCTATGACTTCAGTGATAGGAAAGGGCTGCAGGTCGAATATGGGCCTACGGTGGTCTAATACGTAGTGTGGTTTTTATTATTTTCTTTTATAACATGTTGTGAATATATAAAACTATTTTAAATTGAAGGGAAATTGTAAATTTACCCCTTTAACTTTTATCAAGGTATGAATTCACCTTTAAACTTTTAAAAATTAGTAGCACTAAAATCAATTAACATTTCAAAAAAAACAAAATGAGAAGATTTTTCTCTTCTCGAACTTTCACTATGTGCAGATTTATTCTTAAAAAATTCATCTATGTATGGATTTACCCCTTAAATCTTTAAAGTATACATGAAAAATGTTAATTGTCCTCAACTTTATCAAATGTTGACAATTTAGAGGTCCAATAGGATACTTTGAAAGTTCAGAAGATAAATCCGTACCTAGGTAAAAGTATAAGGGTGTAATTTGTAATTTTACCTTATATTTGTTTGAAATTTATATACACATTTTTTAGTATAATCTATATTATTAAACCAAAAGTTTAGTGTTTTTTAAACTTCAAAAATAAGATTACCTATTATTATACTTTTAAGTACTAATTTTACATTTATTTATAAACAAGTTAGCAATCATTCTCTAACTTAAAATAACTTATTTGTGGATTATGTGGGCATTTTAGCTATTAAAATAACTTATTTATGGATTAAATTCTTTGATGAAGTCAATGAACTATTATTAATATAAATATTTTATGCTATTATTAAATTATATTGGCGATTATAGTTTCTTTACTGTATTGTTACTTATACTATTTACCAGTAAAGTTTTATGTTGACTTATCCTATTTTTATGGCTAGTAAATGTTGTGATCCAGCTATTAGCAGTATTTTTGTAGTTTGTTAAAGAGCTAACTAAAGATCTCTTAGTAGTTATGTAATTAAGTAAAGGTAAATTATTTCTATGTAAAGGTAATTGGTGTCTATTGTTGTCTGATATAACCCTTCCTGTTAATTTATTTCTGTTCATCAGGTGTAAACAATGATATTTAAGAAGGTGTTTGCCTTATGGTGTAGAATGCTACTCAATACTTAGTGTGTGTTACTATTTGCCTATCTTACTTGTGATTAGTGTGTGTTACTATTTGCCTATCTTACTTGTGATACTGTTTATGGTCATTGTTCATCGTAGTCTATTTGTATAGTCTATTTCTAAATCTAACCACTCTAACTTTTTGAATTCACCTATTTTAATCTCTATCTAGATACCAATCAATATCTAAACGTGAATATGTATTATGAGCCAATCAGCAAGAGTAATTTCTGTACCTGCGTCTGATACTACTTCTTTATCCTTTTTTCATGTGAAACAACTCAAAAGTAACTTATAAATTATTAAGACTTTCTCTTTGACCATCCAACCATTCTTCTTTTAAAAAGCTAATTAAATTTTTTGCTTCTAGATCTAGGATTTCTTCGTTAGGCCAAACTCTTGTAACTCTTTGTAAAGTACATCCTAAACTTCCTGGTGATCTCAACTCTAAAGTTCTTATATAAAACTGTAAGCTTACTATAACCAACCTAAAAAGTTTATCTCTACAAATAAAGAAGTCTATAGCTAGGTTTTCTGGTCCTTGTTCTCTTATGTAATCTTCTTAGGAGATAATGAAAAGTTTTACTTTTTAGAATACAGACCAGATAAATTAGGAAAGGTTTATGTTAAAGAAAGGATGCTTACTCACCCTGACAATTTACACCTAATAGGTAAATATAATATTACAGGATTAGAAAACTTAAAGAATTATGTAGATGAACAAAATAGGATATTAAGGGATTTTGAGAAAAAGAGATTAGTAAAATCTAAAGAAATACAAGGAGTTACAATTCCTGATACAAATCCAAATACTGAATTAATAGGAACTTGTGAATCACAAACAGACTTACCACTATTAGATTCCTAAGAACCACAGACCATAGAGGAAATTACAAAAGAAGTGGAAGAATTTAAAAATAGTGGAAAATTACAACAAATTATAAACTTAATGGAAACTACACCCTTACCATCAGCACCATTGTTACCATCACTTAATGTAACACCATCATCACCAAGACCACATAGAGGAAAAATTTCATCACAAAGACATGAAAATGTCATAGGACAACTTCCGAGGCAACTTTACTTTACTTACAGAGAAACTAGCCAAGATAGGACACCATTAGGAAGAAGATTACCTTTAGAAATACAACCAGAAGACTTAATAGACCATGGTAGAATACTGAACATACCTGCACATGATGTACAAAGATGGCCGTAAATTATTAGATATTAGGGATAGTTAGTTACAAGAGAATGAGAAACTAGCAACATATCAAGAGAAGCCATTGCTATGTACGATTACTTAGAGAAATTTTTAGGAGAAAGCACAAGAGCAATATGGGAATAATATAAAAGGCGATGGCCACAAGACTTTGCCGCTAATATAGAAATAGACTATAGAAATAAGAAAATAATTAGACATTCAGATTTTAAACATCGTTGTTATTTTCAGAATTACAGACACCAAATTCATGGAGAAAGTGAACAATTGAATACGATTATAGGTTTATTGATAAGCTTAGGAATAGCTTTAGAAGAAAGGCATATTAGTATACATAACCAAATAAGACCAGTAGTAGAGCAAATAAGAAAAACAAATACAGAGTTACAAAGAACTTTAGATAATATTAAGTATATAATTACACCTTTAGAAAAAAAATTACAAGAACATAGGACCTTACAAGACTTACTTAAAGAAAAACAAGAAACAAAAAAGAAACAAGAAGAAGTTTTGGAAAAACTAGAAAACATTAGTTATCTAATACAGGGAAAATAAACTGGCTTCACACCCTAGGTATCTTGAAGCTTTAAAAGTTTCATCCGTTTTCCAAAAAGAAGTTGTAGGATTTTCCAATTACAAGCCACCAACAGAACCAGAAAAGTTTTTACTAAGACAAAACAATACTATTATAGCTTTAATTATAGGAGTAGAAGATAGTATTGCAAACCTAGCTAGATTTATAAAATGTTAGAGTAATCACATAATAGAAGAAGTAAAAAGGCTAGAAACAGAAATAAATATTGTAGAAATACACTTACAGGATAGCATAAAATCACTATAGGAAGAGTTTACGGAATTAGAGAAAGGAGTAAAAGAAGATATTAGACAGCTAAGAGAACTACAGAAAGATAAGACTATAGACAAAGAATTACATAAAGCAGAATTAGAAGAAATATTTACAAGAATAAAAAAATATAAAATTACATGACAAAAAATCAGATAAAAAATCTGAATACAATTATGTAGACGGAATAGATATTTGGAAAAGCATTTACAGAAAAAATGTCTAAAGCCTTACAAGTATTCAAGAAAGACCAAGGAAGAATTACTAAAGAAAGAATAGGATTAGATAAAGGAATCATAGGATTACTATCTAGAAAAAAGGAAGATGATACAGTTTTACAATAAATAGGAGAAATAGTTGACATAGACAAAGACTTAGACCTCTACAATACAAAAATTTTAAGATTACTAGAACCTCGGATTTTGTATAAAACTGGAAAGTTAAGTTTTGGAAATGTAGGATTATTTAAAACTTGTAGAGAACAAATAGTGTCAGTTACAAAAGAACCAATTAGGATGAAACTTTTTAGTGATGAAGGATTACAGCAACTAAAAAAAGAAAACAAGAGTTTTTTTACATTTAGGAATGATAGTCTTAGGGATAAAAGGGTTAGTTAGAAAGGAAGTAGGAGCTAAAGTTTTAGTAGTGTTAATAGATAATTAATGGCAGAATAATTTTAAAAAGGCAACCATAGGAATTACTGAGGTAGATATGAATGAAAATAAAGGAATTTTTTTACTGTGCACCAAATTACATGATAGGAATAAATAATGTAAAAAATTTAGAAATAGGATTAGATAGTAAAGGATTTGAAGTCCATGTTGGAGAAAACTTACTTTTAAATATAGGGTTTATAGGAAAAGTTATTGAAGGAAGTACTACTAATACAAGATTAATATAGATGGAATAGTACAACAAATAGCTAGTTCTGGAATAAAATTCATAAAACCAACACCAATTAGTACCAGAGACTTAGAAGAACCGAATGGGATATCAAAGATGCTTGAAGATAAAGATAAGACGGATACTGGTCTTGTCATTAACTCTGATCTTCTGCATTCCATACTGATTTATTTCTTCCATGATTGAGGTGTCTTCCTCGTATGCTTCAACTTTCGTGGAAAATTTTAGTATCAATGCTTCTCCATATTATCATGTTATGGGAAGAGAAAATGTTGTAAATATGAGATTGATAGATTAAGTATTTTTCTTTAGGTGGCGGAATGGTTGCATGGGCTATCTAGTTTTCTACTTGTAATTCTATTGGTTCTTCACATGTTTTTAACTTGTTTTGGATAAGTAAGTATGTATACTCCATCCATTATTATGTTTTGAGTGACAGACCTTATATCATAAAAAAGCCATTCTGGAGGAATGTTAACAATTTTCATTTTTATTCGCAAGTTCTTGCTTTTTTCACAACTATCTATCTGTCCTTTGATTGTACAAACAACCTCTTTTATTGATGATCCAAATTCAAAATCTAGGAATTTTTCAAGTTGTCCATAGACAGTATTCAGTAATCCATAGTCAAGGAGAGTCTGTTCTGTAAATTCACATCCTTTTTCAATATACAGGGGGTCGAAAGTGTCTAGATAAATGTTCATCTTGTAAATATTGTAATCAAGTCCTCCCTTGTGATTGTAATGGTAGTCGCATATAAATCTGTAATCATCTTTTACACTAATTTTGCATATTCTTGAATTTTAAGAAAGTTTCCCAAAAATCTTTACAAGCAGAAGAAGAAATTCTAGTTCTAGCACTTTTTGGTAATTTTTCAACAAAATTCATTTTTTAATGAAAGAGACTATCTTGTTTTTTCATTTATTTCTTCTTTATCTAAAATATACTGTAAACAATATCTAGGATTAAGTTGCTTGTAAGTTTCTTTTTTCTACATTCTCATTCTTAACTTTCAATAATTCAGTGTCCCTTGATGTGTTTGAATTCTGAAGCTAAAAGGTTTAACTCCAAAATCACTGTGTCCAAGTTCGGTTTCAGTAACTCAATTGCTTGTTGTAGGGAAAAGCATCCTTGCCAAACTGTTCCAATGAAATTCTCAATTTGAGCTTTAGCATAGGCCCAAGTTTTATAAATTCCAGGATTAAATCCCTTATGATAGCATAACAGTAAATATTTACATTTTTATTTCTTGTCATGTGCACATGTGGTACAGTATTTTCAGTATTTCCAGCATGTAATTCAGTATTTATGTTCCCCATGTAATTAAGTAATGCCAAACACACTCTTACCTTGTTTTTATCCAAGGTTTGTAATCCCCATGCATCATCTATTAGTTTTTTTTTTGTGCAACAATAATTCTTGTATCATCGACCTTAGCGTGTTAAAAGCTGTGTGTTTTCTAGGTTTTGATTGGGTACGAGTAATTCAATGTCTCCAAACATCATTTTTCTAACTGGGGAAAGTAATTCTTCATTAACTCATTTCCAGTAGGTCTTATTTTCTTTTGGAAGGGTGCAAGCATGGTAGGAAAGGGTGGTCTATAAGGGAAAGAAAGATTTCTGGTGAGAATTGAGAGGTTTGAGATAAGAACTTGAGAAGATTGGCTCATCTGGGATGATTGGACAATTTGAAATTTCTGTAACTCTTTTTCCTTCTGTAAGTCTTTGAGAGTCTTGTATCTGTTATCCATTGTTGATGTACCTGCTCAAAAGATCAGACAAATCATTATTTTTGCTTTTATACGTTCAAAATTAACTTATATCCTTTGTTAACCAGTAATCAGTAAATTTGATCCATCTTTTTTGTGACATGCTTTTTTCATTTTTCTTTTTATAAAACTTAACTATAGCTTCGCAAATGTCTGTCCTGTATTTCCTTTTTTTTAGTAAAAAACAGTCTAAAAGAATTTAAACCATAAATTATTGCCATTAATTCCATATTTATACTACTTTTAAAGTCATTTTTCTTTAAATTTACCACTATTATACCTACAGATTTCTCATCCTTTTTCAAAGAATATTTATGGGGTTTTCTAATTAAAACAGCCCATCCATTTTCACAACCATCTGTTTCTACGATTAAAAAACCTGTGTCTAGAGGTAGTTTTAATTCTGGTAATTTTCTAACTTGTAACTTTATTTCTCCTATCAATTGTAATTCTGTTTTGTCTATTTTTGCAAAAGTATGAGTCTTTATATAATGTAACTTAGTATGTTTTCCTATGTTTTTAATGAAAGGCCTAGCATAGTTAACAAGTCCTAGAAATTGCTGTAATTTCTTTTTATCAGTTATTGCTGTAAATTCTAAAACCTTTTTTGCTATATGTTGTTGTAATTTTATTTTTCCAATTCCTATTTCTACTCCTAAAAATTCTATGTTTTTTCTGTAAAATTGTATTTTCTTTTAACTAACAATTATCCCATTATTTTGAAATTCTGTAAGTACTTGTTTCAAATGGGCAGTATGCTCTCTCTCATTTTTTGAGAATACCAAAATATCATCTATATAAACACAAACAAAAGGGTATTTATAAAAAATTAATTCCATTTTTCTTTGGAAGATTGATGGTTCATTTTTTAATCCAAAAGGCATAACTAACCATTCAAAATGTCCTAAAGGACAGGTAAAAGCTGTCCAAGGTATGGAATCCTTTTTTCATTTAACACCCTTTACAACATTTTCTCTTCCTATAACATGATAATATGGAGAAGCATTAATACTAAATTTTCCACAAAAGTTGAAGCCTACGTGGAAGACACCTCAGTCATGGAAGAAATAAATTAGTATGAGAATGTATAAGATTAGAGTTAATGACAAGACCAGCATCAACGGTTACAGACCAGAACTGACAGAAAAGACCTGCAACAATGACATAAAAGACCTGCAACAACAGGTACAAAATAGTTATCAAACAGTTGTAAATAGTGTTTTTCCTTTTTTGCCCTTTCTTATAATTCGTGTATACCCTTTTTGCCCTTTAAAAGTAGGATAACTGAAACTATGAAATAAGGAAATGCCTGTCATTTTTTTATTCTATAAATAGGCCTTTATTCTTTCTTTGGGAGACACACGAAAAAATTGAGAAGAGAAAAAACACACACACTAACTCTCACTCACTGCCTTACTCTATCACTCTTGTATTCTCCCTCTTTAGATCAATAAAGCTTTTAAGAATTTTGTAAGCTCTTGTCTTGCTCAGCTCTCTATCTTACTCGATTCTTATTTTTTATTAAGTACCTTTCGGGACCAAGCAAAAGGGAAAAGTGTTGTGTTCATTTGCATATCTTACATTGTTATACTCTTTGAACAACATTTGTTCTATCTTGTTATTGATCAATCCTTGAATTACGATATTAGACTATGAATATTGTTTAGTTTTGGACAACTTCTAAAGATTTCAATAATGTAAAACAAATATGTTGTTACATTGAAATTTTACCTTTATGTACAACATCTGAATTAACACCGTTTTAATTTTCCATGCATTTGACATGGTGTATGCACTATTTTTTTTTTTTCATCACCACTTATATAATATAGTTAACTTAATTCATTTATAATAAAATTTGTTTATAGTGCTCTATTTAACTTTTGCGCACATAACACTAGTACAAGCGATTGCTTTTTTATATATAAAAGATAGTCCTTTGTGTCTTAAACGTTATTTTTGGGTGAATGTGATATTTTGTACCTAAATTTGACCAATTTGTACAATTAAGTACCTCATATTTAAAAGTATTATCGATTTACTTCATAAGCTTTACTTACTTTTGAATTTAATTATCGAGACTCCAAATTTTACAATTAGCTACCTAAATTTTTATCTATTTTTACAATTAACTATCTCTTCTGGGTACTGGAAATTAACTCAAAAAATTAATAGGTAGTAATTTAAATTCAAGTAATTAATTGTACAGATTGGTAAAGTTTAGATATGAAATCTGATATTTACCCTTGTTTTTTAACACACGATGCACTTGTTGCTTTACTATAGCGGTTTATCGGCTAAATTATCCGAGGTATTTGAAATTGTCACGCTCGAAAGGGTATCCTAAACATAACAGTTCGCCGCATGCTAAACGAGACTTAAGAATCACTACCATAGTCATTCAAAAGTCTTGTATTAGTATGGAAAGCGTTCCCTTACGACAATAGAATACATAAACAATTGGAGATAGATAGTTCCACCTGATAGGATAAGCATAAAAATATAAACTACAGATATTTCATGATCAGTTACAAAGCATTAAGGGGCATTCCCGTGCTACACATAAGTCTAGGTATTATCTTTTTGGTAAAACTCGATTGTTCTAGGTTCACTACCAAAAACTATACAAAACCAATTGTAAACTTCTAGTCTCGTATTACCTTATTTGGCCAAGTCCGGGGACGTAGCCATATGTATGGGAACTGCATTAGAAAGAAACTATGGGGGTATAGGCTACGCTAGCTTAGTGAGTTCCACTTCAAAAATTAAATGCTCAACAAGTAATATATATAAGGCAAGTTATATGAACAACCATATGAAATGCACAAGCACGTAAGCATACAATACATAAGACCTTAAAATCTTATGTTGAATGGATTTACGCTCTCCATTTGAGGTTAGGTGTTTCAGACACATACAGCCATAGATTTCAATTTTTCTCATTTTTATTGTGGTTGATACAGGTGCCACTCACATAAATTTTCAATTCCGGCCCTTACGCCAATATTCAAGTTTACAGGCCCTTCGTTGCTCAGCTATTATGCCTTCTTCCCACAAAGGTATAATAACCTATGCAATATGACTCACATATGGTATGCATGGCCAAATTGATTATAAGATCATGGCATATTAATTTAATAATTTATGGGCAATCATAGATATGGCAGACACTTCAATTCTATACTAAATCATACAAGTATTTACAACAAGCTCATTTCGATATTCTTTCATCGATTCACCCTAGTAGGACTCACATACACACAATCAAATTTTTATCTTGCCCTAATTCTAATGCCACTAACGTTACAAGCATAATCATAAGCATATAATTTGAAGATAGTGAACTCACTCGACCATGAGTATTTCATACCATAACTCATTCCAAACTTTTCAAATAAAACTCTTTAAATTCGTAATTTCCATGGTAATTGAAAATTCCAATTTAAAATGTCTATAACTTGGTCATTTTAACTCGGAATTTCGCAAATAAGTTATCAATTTATATCTACTTTGAAAGATCTATCTATTTATGATGTTATTACTAAATTTTGAAAACGATTAGGTCTCGGAATGTTCGGATCAGATCTGATCAGGAACAAGAATTTGAAATTCCAAAATTGTTTTGTGAAATTTGCATTATTTCTAACAAGTAGATTATATGGACATGCAATATCTACAAGTTATGATCATGAATGTCATGATATGATCTATCTACATGTAATTCCTTAATGATTTTTTATTAAAATGAATTTTGCAAAAACTTTCACTTTGCAATAATGTCATGAACACTTGTTTGAGAAAACTAGCTTTATTCCTTTGAAAATCATGCATATTTTTACTATGATGAGGCCTTGATAACCTATATACCTAATACCTTCATTATCTTAATAAATTTCCTCATTTAAAGGTTGGAAAATAGATGTTTTAAAGTGAGTTTTGTCTAGTGACGAATTTTGTACAATTTTTGGAAAGGAAAATATTGTTTGATCTTAGTTGGAAAACTTTTCCTTTGTTTTAGGTTTCTACTTTGATAAAACACATTTACTCTTATAAAAATCAAGTCTTTATTATATCTATTCCCTAAGACTTCTATTTTTTCATTAAAATACCCATTTTGACATTTGGAATTAGGTGTTTAAGTGGGGTTCATTTTTAAATCTGAATTTTGGAAAATTGTTTTTGGGATGGTTTCTTGTGAAAAAATCATTTAATCTTTCTAAAATTAAGTCCTAATCAAACCTACTCCCTAAGGCTTTCATTTCTTTAATAAAACTCTTGTTTTAGGATTGGAAAATAAGTGTTTTCTTGGCATTTCAAGTTACAAGTTGCAACATTTTTGTTGGTGTTGAAACATAGATCTAATTTAACTTTTGTAATCATTTTCTTGTTTTGAAAATTTGTCTTAATAAAACATGAGCTTTAAAAATCACTACTTTATGATACCTATTACCTAAGCCCTTCATTTTACATGTAAAATCTTTATTTTGAAGTTGGAAAATATGTTTTCTAAATTGTTCTTTCCCAAGATCCGAATTTTTAAAATCATTTTTTGATAGAAACAAAATGGATCTTGAGTTTTGATCAACACCTTTACTAAGATTATCATGTAGCAAGTCCTTGATGCACGTAAAACAAGTGGCCATGTCATTTTAACTACTCTAAACAAATAGATCTACTATACTACTCATGTTATGAATGTAATGCAACAATGATAATATGTAGATGGGAGTAAAAATGAAAATATATGCACAAAATTTCTATATGAACAACATATAACAATAATAAAGCAAAATACTTAGTATATTAACTTTAATAATAAGATCTACACATTGTGATGGCAAGGATATCATGTTTAGTGTTTCCACCTCCCTAGCATAAGGCTCATGAGGATTTTTGGTGGAGGCACACATTTTATGATGACCAATTAACACCGACATGTTTTATAGTGGTAAGGTCAATATCTATTACCTATTTTGTGTTTTGGAGAAGGAAACTTGAAGTAAAAAAATTTGTGTGTCTGTGTGCGCGCTTGTGGGGAGGAGGTCACAGCAAGGGAAGGGAGGGAGGAGAGAAATCTTTCCAAAGTTTGATTTGTAAGAAATGAGAAAAGTGAAAAAGTGAAAGGTGAAAAAGAAATTACATAGGAAAAGGAATTAGGGTTTGTATGAATAATTAATTGAATAGAAAATCATTAAATGAGAGAGGGAATCGAGGAGAGGGGCCGGTTCCATGTGGAGTAGAGAGAGAGAGTTTTGGTTTTGTTTTGTGTAATTAAATTCAAACTTAATAAGTAGTTTGAGTACAAAATATAATGGAAAAGTAAATTTGTAAGGAAGTGATGTAAATTTGTAAGAATAGGTTGTAAGATGTAAGAATAGGGTATGGGTGGTTGTACTTGATGAATGGTATGAAAGAAAGCAAAAAGTTGATTAGATAAATAAATTACCGGTAGTAATGAAAATACGATAAAAAGGTTATAACTATAACTTTTATAACTCAAAAAATTATATAACTGATATATTTAGAAATATTATGAAATTACGAATCTAATGGTGCTAATATCATATATTTAATATCCCGAGTCCCAGGATACGCTTTTCAAGATTTGTATTCGATCGGGCTCGAAATAGGTAGAAAATCCATTCATATGATATTGTTAAGCATTTTAATATTAATACGAGCCAATCTACACTTCCCACTCATATTTCGACTTCTTGGTTTGTGGACACTAGTTTGTCGGAACTAAACTGCTAGGGTATTCTAAGGTTTTGTTGACTTAGGATTTCCGGTTGACTTTCTGATTTAAGGTTTTGGTTATCGATTTTTAAGCTTTTTGAAATCAAACTCAGGTTTGCTAGGAAAACGAGGGTTTACAAAAATAAAAAAATTTAAAATATTAAATTTATTTGTTTATATGTGTTTAAATTGACAACTGTGAGTTGAATTGTTATGGTTAAATTAGTATAATTTTTTATTACATGACAATTTTATTTTTAGAAATTCTTGTAATTAAATATTTGTGTTAGTAAAATTTTAGGAATATGTTTGTTTGTTGCATTGTATTAAATTAAATTGTATGTGTGTTGAATTGTAAGTTTAAGCAGATTTTAAGTCCTAGAAAATGTTAAGGCTAAGCCTTATTGAATTAACTAAACAAAGCCCCATCCAATTGCAAAGCCTAAGCCCATGGAAATGGCACCTTCTAAAGAATTCTTGATGCCTCAAAAGTCAATAATTGGGCAAAAATATCACAAACTAAAAATTAAACTCTCTCTCTCTCTCTCTCTCTCTCTATCGAATTCCTCTCTTTCTTTCTTCTATATCTCAACCCAAACAAATCCAAATCTTCTTCATTTAAATTCCTTTTAAGCCAACACGAATTAGATCTAAGGCTAGGAAGTAAGAATCAAGAGTAAAAGAAATAAAAAATCAAGCTAAGGAAGTAGGAAAAGACAATTTAATCTCTAAAGATATCTTAAAGGTAAATAAAGTTGATTTGTTGTTTGTCTTGGTAAATTATGATTGAGTGATATTATTGATAGATAGGAGTAGAACTTTGATGTTTTTTATGAATTAAAGGCATGACGTGGTGTATGTTGAACTAGGGCATGTGAATAGATATATGTGCCTTAGGTGTTTGACAAAATGACATATGGAATTTATGATGAGATAGTGCATGTATTGATATTGAAAGTAATATGGAATTTATGATGAGTTAGTGCCTTAGGTGTTTGACAAAATGACATATGGAATTTATGATGAGTTAGTGCATGTATTGATATTGAAAGTAATAAATAAGTAAAACTTGAATGATTAGAGTAGTAATAGAGCTTAATAAGCATGGATGATAAGATTTTGTATTCTTAGGTTAAGTTTGTTGTGTTTTGTATGGGAGATGAATTTATGTGAACAAATGAGTTTGATGATCTTTAATGTTATATTCATAGACAAACTAATGTGTTTTTACAAATGCACATAGGCTTAGTAAAGAGTTAAAGAACATAAGACTTTAAAAATCGAAACAAGTACTATAGGGTAATTACCTTGTATATCACGGGTGTGATAGAGGTCGTTATCCTCTTGGAGTTAAATTTTCCTGTTGATCACAGCCGTTGTTGAGGCGTTATTTTGTTGGATGAATTTTCAAAGCTTGTCACAATCATTACAAAGCCGGTGATCTCCTCTGAGTGTTTTCAAAAACTGAATGCTGCCTAGATTACAACCGTTATGAAAGTTGTTATTTTCTCTGTGAATTTCCTAAAGATATATCATGGCCGTAATGAGGCCCGTTATCTTCTCGGGTTGTTTTTATAATTTTGTATAAAGATTGATGGATGCAATGGATATCACAGTATATATATCACGACCATAATGGGGGGTGTGATCTCCTAATACGGGCATGACAAAGCTAATTATGTTTATTGTGGCCCAAGTTCACAGGCGTGATGGTGCCTGTAATCCTTATCACGGCTTAGGTCATGGGCGTAATAGACCCTCTAGTACTGTTTATACAAATAAATAAATAAATCATTAATGATATAGATAGATAATAAATGAAATATGAAATATGTATTTGTGTTTATATAAGTTAAATATGAGATGATTTGAATATTGTTTAAGTATAATGATTCTTTTTGATGAGTTAATACGTTAATGTGAGTAAGTAGTTAACATGAAATGATTTCTTTACAGACTCATACACTCAGTTGGGTTTAAACACAGTCTATTGTCAAATAGATCAGGTACGTGATAGCTTGCTTGATTATTGTTAAGTTGATATGTTCTAAATGAACTTAATCAATGAATCTAAGTGGAATGAAATTGGTTGTGCTTTTCATTGTTGAATTTGGTCCGAGGAGTGACATCCCTGTCATGATGCAATAATACGGTAGTTAGGCGCTTAGATTACATAGTCATGATGCAATGACTTTTCTTTTACCATGATGCAATGGTGATATATATGTGGCTAAGTGGGTAATCGATAGGGCGAATAGTATCGTGTAACGTTTGCTTATTCTTAAAAGAAAATAATATGATTTAGTTCACTTTTATGAGATTATTACTCTGTTTTGTATGCATAGGAGTTATAGGTCTTGACACCTATAACAACCCCTAAGTAGCTGTTGTTACTTAGGACCCCCAGATTCCCGAGATTGTAATTAGAGTTTGAACACTCCAATGATATCCTTAACCAAAGATATCAAATTATTGTTTGTTCCATTACATTTAGCCTAGGTATGCTTGGAATTTTGTATTTGTTTGTGTTATTGCATATTGGGCCTTTGGCTCATGATTCTACCTTACAAGTGATATTGATGAGGATTGCTATGATGATATGGGATATGGGAATGACTGGGAAACATTCATGGATGAGTGGGATGGATAGGAAACTTGTTGAGAAGCAAGAACGTTTTCTTTAAGTTTTCTAAAAGACAAATGGAATATAAAATTTTGCATAACTAATGGCTTATTGGATAAGCTATGGTTTGCAATATAAGTTTATTTCTTTTAAATGTATTTTCAAGTAAGCTTGTAAAATTTTGAAGCATCCTTAATGGATACTAACATCATGTATGTATATATATGTATGCTTACCTACTCATGTATTGAGTAGTATTATGTTAAAGCATATGATGTTATCACATGTTTAAACAAACAGTCAATACATTTATCTTCTTTATGGATAACCTTACGTATAATACTTGAGTATTTTATAATGCTTAGGTATTATACGTGGTTAGGAGACTTAGCATGCCTAATAGCAATATTAGGTAAGTCGGGTCCTTACAATTTTCATATTGGTCATTGTGGTGTACCTTTTTTTTTTCCTCCTATAATATTCTTTACTGCGATTTGGTTGTAGACATAGGCACGATTCAGTTTCAAACAGCGCATCAGCTTCAAAACCGAAGTGGAACACGGTTCTTGATTGGTTCCATGGCAAGAAGGTAGTTCTACCTCAGTTTCTGAAAAAAAAAATCAAGATACATAGAACTAGAAAATGTATTTAAATTAAACTTGAATATTCATGGCAAAATATTTGTAATAGAACTATTTGTGCTTCACACTTATCAATTGTAATAGAAGTGTTTGTATTAATAAAAAATTTATTTCACTTATTTTTATTTTTATTTAATGTCAAAGCATTTCTAACGTTTGCTGTATATGAGAGTTATTGTTGTGTACGGACATTTATTTTTCTTAAATTTCTTTCCTAAAAAGAAAAAAAATTTAACTATTGCGGTTCCTGATTCTAGAACTAAAATCAGTAGTTCCACAAGAACTAGACCGAAACTAGCTCCTCCATCGGGTTCCGGTTTTCCATTTTTCAAAACCAAAACCAATAATTCCAGTTTCGATTTAAGCTAGTTTTGAATCGGCGCCCATTTCTATTTGGTTGTATTACATCGATTATTCCTCATTCATTAAAGCTTCCACATCAACACGTAAGGTGTAATAATTTGTACAACGGTATTAATTTGCTGTGTAAGGACAAAAGGGCCTTGTGGAGTGGTTTTGCAGGTTATAGGTTCATTGTAAAGTGACTCCCTTTCTGTTTGGGAAAGCAAGTAATTTACAGAAATAATGCAATTAGGGAAAGGGGGACCATCAAGAGCATATTATTTATTTTCCCACCATCATATAAATCACAAATTTATATTATATTGATATTGAACTTGAAATGATAATTGCTTATGTAAGCAGCATTGTTGAAATTAGTAATAAGTTAGTTTTTTTTTTTTCTAAATTCTTGTGTATCTTTAAAAATAAGTGATCATGTGTTTGTTTTACATTTTTTCCTTAAATAAAATAATAAAATATATTAAAATTAAAAAATTATAGATTCAAGAATATATGGGAAATACACGCCATCATATTATTTTGTCATCTAAACCCCTTATCTTTAAAATTAAGTTTGCACCTCTAAATTTAAAAAGAAAAAAAAAAAAGAAAATCGTGTATTAAATTACTAAGTTTTCTTTTCATTTTTAAAAAGGTAAAATAATTATGTAGGGACAAATATATACTTCTTCTACTCTTTTTTTTCAAAGATTTAGGGGCCTAAAAGCTTAATTTGAAAGATAAAAGTACTATGTATAAATGGGGAAAATATAAGAGGATGTATTTACAATTTATCTCAAAGTAAAGGGTGAGATGCTCATATAGAAGCCCAGAAATGTCTTTTTTTTTTTTTTTAAGAGATTTGAGGTTTGCATACTTACTTTAAAAAATATGAGAAAATTTATCCTATAATTTATATATATAAATAATTCAATTGATTTGTGAAATGTGAGGCACTCTAAGATGCCTATTGTATTTTATACTGAACAACTTTGAGCTTGTACATAAAACTTAAATTGCTTGTCAAGTCAAGTTCTATTTGAACCTATTTAACTCAAGATGTTTGAAAGCCTAATTGAATTTAAGTATGTACTCCAAAATTTTGCATCAATTTTAAGTTGAGTTTGAGTTTTAATATAAATTTTATGAAAATCAATATATAGATATGTATATTTTTTAATATTAGTTGAATTTAAATGAATTGAAAGTAGACAACAACTTTTAATGTTAACGTACCTTGCAACCGAGCTATTTATTGTGACCAATTAGGTTGTCTTTATCATTTTTGTAATCCTATGTGTACCCTTAAAGCATCCTCCAAACATAAAAAAACTTCACTTATAGACCTTAAAATAGTTAGGTTGTGAACTTTTGTATAATGATTATGTATTTTTCCAAATGTAATGTAGAAATAAAAGGAATTCATAAGTATAAATGGTTTATATATTATTGATCTATTATTTAAGGTCAATTTTGTAATTTACTAACTCAGTTATAACATAGTAATATAAATACCAATCTGTCAATAGAATATAATGGATTAGATCGATTCCTTTTTTCCAAAACTATAATGTGTAATAAGAAAAGAAAAAAGGAATAAACTTGTAATTTGTCTAGATCTTTTGTTAACTTCAATAAGATCATAATTTTCTAGACCCATTATCAAAGGGTAACTAGGCTTTGGGCTTGTAACTCAAAGTTGGTCAGACAAACCTAAAGTTGGGCTAAAACGTTTAGGCCCTTGGGAATCCTCTTTAATTGGGACAACAAGGATTAGATACCTTTTCCTAAGTTAGATAATGTAGTGAACCACTTAATTGAATTCTTCGAGGGGAGAGGGGAAAAAGAGGAAAAAAATTCATACACACATACATACAAAATTAAACTTATCAAATTTTGGATCATATTGATTTATGAGTATGTAAAGTATATTTGCAAACCTAAATCATATGATGTTGGCTCCTCCAGAAATTGAGCAATACATCTATTGAAATGATCTAGCTTTAATTTTAATTTAATTTCATGTATATGTTTTATTTGTTTTAATTATTAAATTTTATGAGCATGTTAATTGATAAGAGGCATGTGTTGTAATATTAATATTGGAATAGATGATTTGGTAATATACTAAATGTGTTTAAGTTAGTTTATCTTGAGTTATATATGTATATGAACAACATAATTAATGCTTGTGTTGAATATATGTTTGTGTTAGTATAAATTAGTGTCAATAAATGTGTTAGTAAAAATTTTATTGATGCTAGTATTGTATATGTGTTAGTGTGGGCGTGATGTCTAATATTTGCTAAAACAAGTCTTCGAAAGTCCTACACATAGCAGAAAATTTTGTCCCATTTTAAGGCTCAAAATGAGCCCAAATCCATGCAAATTGAATCCCATGTTTAGGTTGCCATTAAAGTCAAACTTAAGATAATTACAAGCTTTATTTTTGTTCAAAAACATACTTTCTAAGGCAACCCAAAAATCCACACGAATTTCCATATTTCTCACAAAGTTCTCTACCTTTGTCTCTTCAAGCAATACATTCCAAAACCCTTAGCAAGAAGAAGTCTTAGGTTCTTGTACCATTCATCAAGCTAAAGCTTCGCTAAGGTAAGTTCATGTATATTTAAAAGTTCTTTTAGATGTTTGAGTTTTACTTGATATATGAGTTTCATATGCTATGTGAATGCATGTTGAAATGAGTTCTTGAGAAGTTTCATGTGTTGTGTGATAAGTTGCATTTTGATATTATATGAACTTGTAATATATGTTTTATGTGTAAGTAAAAGTGTTGAAAGTTGTTGAAGTCATGAAGAAGGGTTTATGCATGCTGAAGGTGGTGTTGAGAAATGAATGAGTTGTTGATTAGCTAAATAGTGTTATGAGCATGAAGAAGTGTTTGGTGTGTTGAATATGAAGTGATGAAGTGTTTAAGAGTTGATGATTGTGATAGAAGTGTTTTGGTTGTGCTTGAATTGGTAGAGATGATATATGAAGTGTTGGTTTTGATTTCTTGGTTGAGATGTGTTAAGTTGGTGTCGATGAGTTAAATGTGATGAATATGAAGTTTATATATGTTATGAGTTGATGGAATACATTTGAGATGAAGTTTGATGATGGAAATGTGTTGAAGAAGGATTGAGATATGTTTAAAGCTACAAATTTCGAAGTTTAAAACAAGGATTTTTACATTTTCGAAAAGTTGTTCTGTAGTGTACGCCGGTAGCTGACACTTCAATGCCGCCGGCATTGATCTGGTGTTGAAGATGATCAGAGGCCAAAATTCTAACGCTGCTTCTAATACTGCCTGCATAGGCTTCAGAATAGCCGATGTTGAAGATGATCAGAGGCCAAAATTCTAACACTGCCTCCAACACCGCCGACGTAGGCTTCAGAATAGTCGGCGTTGAAGCTCAAAGCTGCCGGTGTTGAATGCCAACATGACCCCTGAAGTTTTCCATTTTCAAAACTTCTTCAAATATTTCTTTTAGCTTGTCGAATTGTTTTGTGATGATTTTATGGGTTTGTATAAGTTTGTTAGATGTATGAATGATATTTTATGACCTTATGTTATATTTATTTGAAATTCCAAGAGTGGAAGACTTAGATTTAGTTATGTTTTATGCATAATATTAAGTAGAACTGTTAATTGAGTTGGTTTTCTTTGTTACAGTGATAGAAACTCCTACTCCTTTGAGTGCTTTCTCTGATCTTCCTTTGAGTGCTTCCGTTGATTCTCTGCATAGCACAGGTACGCAGTGACTTGCTTGATTGTTTGTTAGGTTAGACATATTCTAACTTGACTTAATTCAAGATGATTTAAGTTATGTTTTTGTTTTTTTATTGTGATTTTTGTTGTTGAATCCGGTTCGGGGAGTGGCATTATCTTTTTAATGTCATGATGTAATGACATGTTAGAATAGGTGCTTAGGCCACTTGTCATGATGCAATGACTTTTATTAGTGGCTCAGTGGGTAATTGATAGGATATTTGGTAACAGTGTAACATTCACTTATTCTTAAAAGAAATAATATGATTTAGTTCAAGTGTTTATGGGAACAGTTGAATTAGATGATGCTATGGATTAAGTTAAGTGGAGTTGAGCAACGGCTAGGAGCCCTAAATGAGATTACTTTTTCTTTTAGAAAGTTTTGTAGGAGATATAAATATTGGCTACTTATATCAATCCCCTGGGCAACTGATGTTGCTAGGACCCCTAATATCCTTATTTGTCTCGGAGTTTGAATACTCCAGTGTTATTTTGCTTAATGGATTCTAATTAAAGATAATGAAATATGAGTTGTTGCATTGCACTAGATTAGGTTTGCTTGCCATATCGCTTTTTGTTTTGTTACTGTGTTTGGCCTTTGGCTCACTTTTGCTACTTTTCAGGTGATGGTGATTGCTATGATGATTTGGGTTATGGGAGTGACTGAGAGAAATTATTGGATGAATTGGACGAATAGAACCTGAGTTTTGCTTGTGGCTTTTCAAGAAAGTTTTTGTTTAAGATGTTTTGTTAAAGGAAATGTATTTTGTATTTTGTTAAAAGGCTTGTTAGTTAAGCCTTATGTTGTAAAAGAGATTTCAAGTTTATTGTCTTTATTAGTTTGAGACAATATGTAAGTTTTTTTTGTGTCGTTTGTTAGACACAAAGTTTGTAAATATTTTCTTATAAATGTTTTATATGTGTATAGATTGCTCATGTGAGTAATCATTTTGTGAAAAATCTTTATATGAAGTTTTAGTGGTTTTAAACAAACAATTCACATAAATAGTTAGATTTAGGACAACCTTACATGTAATATGAAAATATTATATGTGGTTGGGGACTTGATTTACTTAATATGAGTATTAAGTAGGTCAGGTCTTTACATCTATATTAGCATCAAACTTTTATTAAACTCTATTTGATCACATACTAAGTAAGAACCCCATCATGACTGCGAAGACCACCCGGCCAAGATAAGATAGTTCTCATTGTCTATCAAAGTATTTCTTTTTGCTTTGATTATAGTCATTTATTAAGAAAGCATCATCGCATCATTCATATTCAAAAATATTCATTTTCTAAGCAAATACGCATTTGAAACAACATATTCCATGTTAATTATGGTTTATCCTAACTTATTAACCAAAGTCAATTATTAGCTATTAAGCCTATTTCAACATAATCCTAGCCAAAGTGATTAGGGATTAGAGTTAATCATTTAATTCAATTACTAAGCCAAGTTGATTAAACTAAATCATTCTAATTCATTTTAGCTCATTATAGGTGACTAAGTCAAGTTGAACTTAAGTTTATTAACTAAGTTTATTTTATATCTAACTTCTATATTTAATCTAATTGTTTATTAGATCTATAAATTTACTAAACTCATGTTTAATTATATATTTAACTAATATAACATATCAACTATCATTCATCTACTTCATTTTATTTCATTTATTTATGAACAACACTAGGAGACAAATTATGCTTGTGATGGGGGCCCTGATTCTCATGACTGTCATCATGCCCGTGATAGAGGCTGTGATCCTTATCACTAACTTCATCACCTCGTGACAAGGAGATAATGTCCCTTGTTATGGTTGTGATCTAGGCCATGACATTTGAAAATCATGATTAGAGGAGATCACGCTCTTTGTTACGTTCGTTATCACCCTTGATTTTCCTTACCGCATGTATCATGGGCGTATCACACCCTGATGCATAGGGGGGTCTAAATACGTTTTTTCTTTGTCTTTTACTCAAATTTCAACTCCTTATCTTCGACACACATGAACGAAACTTCTTATTATTAGCATATTCGTGCATAATCTTTACCTCCAAACATATTTCCTTAAATCCTTTTGTCAAACACTTAGTCTATGCAATTATACATATATCTAGGTTTTAGCAAATATGATAATATATCTTTAGTTTTCAATATCACCACAAGCTCTATATACATCTAGTCCTAATTCAATATTTTCATACATAAACAACAATCAAAACAAGAAAATCAACTAACTAACATGTTTAACCAACTAAATCTTCATTACTACTACTACTTGAGTTGATGTGGCTTCTTCTAGTTAAATTCTCTACTTCAATCTTGTTTTCCATCTTCAATTTCTCTTATAATCTTGTTGAAATTGAGATTTAAGGCTGTTTTGAGAGAAAGAATAGAGAAAAAGAAGAGAAGAGAAAGAGAGAAAAGAAAGAAGCATAAAGGGGAAACAAGGAAGGAAAAGAGGGCAGGAAAAGGAAATAAAAAGGAAAGAAAAAGACAAGGTTTAAAGATATTTTAGGATAATGATATTTGGTTTAAAACTTTCAAATTGATATCTTTAATTGTGAAAGTGTTTAAAAAATAATTTGAGGATCTATAGGTCAGAAATGAATAGCTTGGAATAAGAACTTAATTTAGAAGTTTGGTTTATATCAAATTGATATTTAACTTGAGCTTAGGGTCAAGATCTGATATCTTTAAGCAAGCAGGTGATTTCAAAAGTAACAATGATTAAGGATATAAATGTTGGGCCAAATTTTAGGGATTTAGGAATCAACTAAACATTTAAACAACATGTTTAAGGGTTTAAGAATTTGAAATCTCAAATTTCAACTTAAATCTATTTACTAAATTAATTTCATGATTTATCTAATCATAATTCATTATATATTTTACTTGCATCATTTAAACTATCTAATTTCAATTTCTAACTTAGATGGGAATTTTGGGATATTTCATGAATCAAATTTAATTCGTTCAACAATATCTTCAATTTACCTTTTTTGACCAGATTGAGAGAATACATTTACATGTTTTTAACATCTTTTTGTAGGCAAATTCAATTGCATTTTTCTAGATGAAAAAAATCCATTTGAGGGTTAATAAGTAAAGTATTCTAAATTTACTTTGCATTTACATTATTATTTTAATGAAAATTCAAAGAAAATGGGTCAAAGAAAATAGATTTGTCGAGGAAAGCCCTTAATTCGGTCAAGGCAGGTCTTTGGCTTGTTATGAATGCCATCAAGAAATTCAATCAAATTTAATTTGCTCAACAATAGCTCGAATTTATCTTTTTTGACCAAATTGATAGAATACATTTACATGTTATTAACATCTTTTTGTAGGCAAATTCAATCGCCTTTTGCTAAATGAAAAAAAATCCATTTGAGGGTTAATAAGTAAAGTATTCAAAATTTACTTTGCATTTACATTATTATTTTAATGAAAATTCAAAGAAAACGGGGTCAAAGAAAACGGATTCGTCAAGGAAAGTCCTTAATTTAGTCAAGGTGAGTCTTTAGGCTGGTATGAATGCCACAAAGAAATTCAATCAATTTTAATTCGTTCAACAATAGCTTGAATTTATCTTTTTTACCAGACTGATAGAACAAAATTTCATGTAACATTAAATTATAAGTTGGGCCCATTTTATTTTCATGTGTATTAAAAATAATAATATAAGTTATAAGCCACAAGTCCATACATGTAACATCCACTAAAATTCTTTTTTTTTTTTTTTTCCTATAAGCAAGGGATACATCCTTAGTACGCCTAATATCAAGAGAATTTTTTTTAGATCCTTAACGGTGAGACGGGAGAAAAGATTTATCGGATACGATGCACAGTAACATGTAATTATTAATAAATTATTTTATGAATAAATTTATAAATATTATGCACCATTTTATTATTTATTTAAATATATTATTTACTTACCCGTTGCTTACCCGACTGAGATAAATGGTGTATAAGGCTGGTTGAATTATTTTTCTATTGACAGAACTTTAAGCATGGGCCTTTTCAAAATCTACCCACCATTTTTTTAGGATTTGGATTCCTTTTCAATCTCATTTTTACACACAATTTCCTATTAACATGATTTGTGATTAATTATAGGAGATTTAGTCTATCACTTTATTTGGTAATTATAGGTGATTTGCTAATTTATTGCAATTAATGCTAATTTATTGTAATTACAAGATTCGTTTTAATTAGATCAATTTATTGATTTATTTCCTAATATAAACCTTTTCTTTATAAAGAGATGAATATATGCGAAAACACAATATCATATTCAACTTTTTGTCAATTCCTAAAGAGAAAAAAGCAAGAAAGAAAAAAGGATGGGGCTGGTTAAAAGATGGTTCAAGGGTTTGTTTGGGATGAAGAAGGAGAAGAACAAGGATGCTTTTAGCAATTTGAATTCGGTTTCGAATGTTGACAAGAAAGAGAAGAAGAATTCGAGCAAGGACTTGGATTCCTCATCCACCGTGTTGAGTGACATTCCTATTAACATCCCAGGAATCCTCACAAACTCTTATGATTTTTTGCTCAAAACCTACATTTCAGAGATGAAGAAGGAGCAAAACAAGAATGCTATTGTTGTGGCTGCAGCCCCACTGCCGCGGCCGATGTTGCTGTTGCAGCAGCACAGGTGGCGGCGGGGTAACAATTCAGCTTACCAGCCAAGGGAGAGGCCTAGCCTTTTTGGTGATGATACGAACAAGTGGGCTGCTGTGAAGATTCAAACTATTTTCAGGGGCTTTTTGGTAAGCAACAAATTGAGTCAACTATTGATTATACCTGGTAACATTTGAAAAAATGCCGTGAATCCAAATCCATTAAAATATTTAATTTTTTTTTGTTTGTCTGGTTACTAGATTTTTTTTTATCTAAGTTACAATATTTTTAGGATTTTATATTTAAACTGATTGTTTTGGTTTGATTCGATTCGATTCGATTATAGGCTCGAAAGGCCCTACGAACATTGAAGGGACTAGTTAAGATTCAAGCACTTGTTAGGGGCTATCTTGTTAGAAAACAAGCAACTGTAACCCTTCACAGCTTGCAGACTCTCATAAGAGCCCAGGCTACGGTCCAGTCTCAGCAATCGCGGTACTCTATCGATAAAGAGAACATTTATCATAGAAAATTCGACCTCAAAGATCAGTTGTAAGGAATGAAATTTTCAAAATGTTCATAGCTTCCAAATATTCAAATTTTTTTTTTTTTATTAATGTGGTATTTGTCTTTGAAAATTTTGTTTAGGTACGGTCTGACATAAAAAGAAATGAATTTCACAGCAAGAGGTTGTTTGCTACTTATGAGAATCCTATGATGATGCTCGTAAGATTAAGGAGATCGATATATTCAAGCCTCCCTTTTGATCGCACCAAATTAACAATGTACCGTCGTCAAATGCGGTGTCCTCACCATTTTCGTGCCCTGTTTCCTCTCAATTATCAATCCCCCATTGCTGGCTTTCCCAAGACAAATGTCGGTTCTCAACCGCACAAAAAACCTACTTTTGACTAGTTCATAAACTATATTCTAGTTAATATACATATATGTACACACAAAACTATGTATGATATAAAGAGAAATAATGTTGTTTTATTACGGGGATCTACAGTTAATGTTCAGGGCAGATTGTGGTGTTAATGTAGTCCGTTATTGGTTATCGCATGAAACTCTTTGGATGAACCAAATAATCGCTTTTTGACAACAAAGTTTCAAATCCGCATGGAATGTAATTCCTTCTGGCCGGTGAGAGATCACAGAGCTTGTCCTCTCAAGCCAGTGCTTATCCAACGGTCTATATTAAAATAGGCCTGAGCCTCAAGAGAAGAAGACAAACGCTAACCATCCAAGCATTAATTATTTTATATCACTTCCATCCAAGCACGGTTTCCGAGACGTTTCTTAATAATGAGCAATCTATGCTCTGTTTAAAATAGTAAAATAGGAGTCTATACCTAACTTTTCTTAAAACTTTTGAGTTATAAATGTTTAATCTTACACATAAAAATGATTAAAGTACTAAATAATTCAAGGTATGGATGGACGAGTAATTCTGTCATACAGGGTATCCATTCGGATTCTGTTTGATTAGATAGGATTCGGATGGGTAATAAGAGCCACAGAGGAGGGTACGAGTATAAATTGTTTGGAATCTATTTTCACAAGATAGGGTATGGGTATGGGTATGATGTCTTTAGACCTAATACCCACCTTGGAACGTGTACTATGCTATATAAGATATAGGTACCAGGATATCATGTATCAACCCTATTAAATATTATATAATAATATTAATATATAATAAATAAATAATAACCACTTATATTCAATATTATTATTTGTAAACTATATTTCAAAAAGTTTTATTATAAAAGGATTTGTACTATTCTATTTTCGAATGACTTATTATTTTTATTTTAAAAAACTATGTTTGTATATTAAATAATATATAGAAGTAGTTCCAAAGTTTTTAATTTTGGAATTCTATGCAAGTTTTATTATTTTGTTTAATATCACGTAAATAGGTTCCATAAGTATTTGTTGTATGTTTCAACTTCCATAATAGATTCTATATATTATAGAATTTGTGATATTAACAAATTACTTTTTATTTTTTATTTATGTTGTTTATATTGAATGTATCTAAATAAGATAGTGTTATATTATATTTAAAACATATAAAAAAACTATATATTTGATGCTTTAAAAGAAGAAAAAAAATATAGATATTTTGTAAAAAAAAAAAATTACAGGTTCCGTAGGATACCCTATACCCTGTAGATTTTACAAGATATAGGATATAGGATGAGTACAAAAAGCCATAAGATAGGTTTCAAGTATGAAATTCAATATCTTATACCTTACAGGGTAGGGCATGAGTAATACTTTATACCTTACCCACTTTGTACCCACTTACCCCTAATTTAAGACCAAAAAAACAAAATTATCATGCGTTATTTACTTGAACAAGAAGGAAAAGAAAGTTGTCTCTAAGTTAAGCCTAGTTAAGCTATGTGATGGGCTAATGTCATAATAGAGGCTAAAAAAGAGTAATATAAAACTTAAATTTCATGTCAGCAATGATTAAAACTTGATTTAATAGACAGGGTTTTTGAAGTGTTTTTTTTTTTTCTTTCTCCCCATGCTTTTGTCGTGGTATGGTCACCATACTATATAGTCTATAACACTGTTAAAATTATTTTTAACATAATTAATGTCATCTAGTCATAATTGTCTATAAGGTGCATATTTGGTAGATGTTCCAAAGGTACCTATAATTTTGTAACGAGTAAAGAAACATTCCAATTTGGTAGTGTTATGGTTTTAATGTCATATTTCTTATAATTTACGGTATATTTGGATTGTTTGATATTTATCTCTTTGGTATCTGGTTTAGTTTTTTTATGAGTCAATTGCCAGTTTTTTATTAGTATCTATTTCTTGACAAATATGTATTTGAAAAAAGTAAAAATATGATATTAAAATAACTAGAATATGATGAAACAAACAGACCCACCTTTTATCGAGAAGTTTCTTGAGTTATCTCGAAATTGAAAGTTCGTCTCCTTTCTTATGAAAAGTAGAGAAAGATAATCTCTTACTTTGATATATAGTTTTTAATCTTTCAATACATTATGTTTTCCACTTTAACTAAGAGAAATTTAAAATAGCAAATCATTGTGTGGATTCGGAAAATTTTTTAGCTCTTATGATAATTCATATTTTCAATGGTAAAAGAACTAGTGATTATTACTCATTTTTATTATATATACTTTATGTATAAATTAAATAAAATTTTAACTCATATATAGTATATTTAGATAATGGATAGGAGCCCACTTTTATATATACATATCAAATTATTATTATAGTTATACATCAGGTGTGTTTATATACATAGACTCAATTATTTTTCTCTTAACATACATTGCACTCCGTTTTTTCATATTTTAAACGCACATATTACATATTTATATCCGTGTAATTTTTTTCTTCCCAAACGTGTGCTTGATAATGGAAACACATGAAAATAGATGTTAACTTAACATTTTTTTCTTTTAAATAATGGAATATAAGATATTATTTCATGCAGTGTGTTGATAAGGTCTATCCCTCATAACTCTTATCTTTGATGCTAAATAATTTAGGATCCTACGATCTCCTCTTTCTCTAGTTCATATTTACCCTATAATTTTCTCTGCAAATTTGAGTTTTTTTAATTGAGTAGCATAGTCACATATCTCAACCTCATATAAGACTTTAGCTTTACATTCATTGCTTGCTCGAATTCATGAAATTGAAAAGTGTTTGAGTTGTACCGTAATTTACTATATGAAACTAGGATCATTATAATATTTCCAATTGTTATGTATTTATGCATTTGGTGATTTGTAATTTAAATTTTGTACTTGTTGATCACCAATTTTAACTATAGACTCCCTAAGCTTAGACGACTCTACTCCATGGACTGACTTGTTGGCCTTGGATTAAGCTATTTAAACCATGAGTCAATCTACTTGGATCCATGGTTGACTTCAAAAGTATCTTAGATAAGTCTTATACGATTAGGCAAAGCTACATTGCCTCAATAATAGCTGGGTCACCTCCTACTAAGGATGAGCTTAATAACCTATTTAGAAGGTACACACCCATACCCTATCCATTGAGTAGGGTCTAAGTGGGTGTTAAGAGTCACAAGATAGGGTATGAGCAAAGATTTTTTGGAATCTACTCTAACATAGTAAGGTACGGATACAAGGTCTCATACCATTTATTTATTTTGAAACCTATATTCTAACCTTTCAAGGTATTATCTACCCAATTACATTTTATAAAATATGTTAATATATAAGAAATAAAAATTAATACACCACTTTATATTTGCGACCACTTTTATTAAGATTATTTTTTATAGACTATCTTCTAAAAAATTTTATTATAGAAGAACTTGTACTATTTATGTTGGAGAACTTGCTTTTTCATTTTAGATAAACTACAATTGTAAAGACGCACTTAAACTCCCAAATTATATAAAAATATTATCTACCTTTTGGGACTACTTCGTACAAAATTAGCTAAAAATTTTTAGTTTTTGGAATTTGATGCAGGTTTTATAATTTTGTTTAATATCAGATAAGTAGCTTTTATAAGCATTGTTACTAGTTTCAACTTTTACACAAACAAAATCTGTATATTAGAAATTTGTGATAGTAACAAATTAATTTAAAATTCATTTCAAATTTCTTTTATAGTGAATATATGAAAATAATGTATTATTACACATTACATGAATCCATATAAGATACCATGAATTTAAAAATAAGAAAGAGAAAAATTATAGAGATTTTATAAAAAAAAAAAAATCAACAAATTCGATAAGGTACCTTATACCCTAAAGATTTTATAAAGTACAAGGCATAGTGTGGGTATAAGGTATCACATGGTAAGTTTCATATACAAAATTTATAGCAATTTGTAGGGTAAGCTATAGATAATGTTTCTTGCAGGACCCATCCTATGCCTGATTGCCCCTGCCTCCTACTTATTTCTTACTTATTTGTGGTAGTTGCCCTTTTATCTTAAACATGAGAACATGTTTACTAGTTGTCTTCAACTAGTATAAAAATATGAGAAATTTCCAAATATAGACTCACCTCATTGTCTAATGTACCATGTCAAGTTAGATCAAAATAGAGGCAGAACTTGCCTCTAGTTCCTTTAATTAGGCGACTCTCGCTTCTTTTTAGCTAATGTAACAAGGTTTTAGATATGAGCCAATTGAGGCAAATATTTTACCTCAATCAGCCAAAAGAGGCAAATTTTTTACCTATTGAGGTGAAAAGTTTCGCTTCTTTTGGTCATATTTCTACTAATGTACTGTATCTATCCTTAATTTACCTTTCTAAACTATCTAAAGATACTTTCTAGTTTTGAGTTTATTCACTTAATAAATCTATTGTGAATTTACTCATATAAGTACCCCAAGTATATTTCGATAAGATCATTCCAGTAAGATTATTTGTCACGTCATCCAATAATTTTTTTATGTAAAAGTTAATGGTCTTATAATCTAATAACATTAATACACTTTTATCAAGTGGGATGGACCACAATTAAATCTATCTTCTCTACTGTAAAGACCCGACCTGCTAATCCTTAAGACTTAGCAAGTTAAGTCCCCAACCACATATAATACTTTCGTATTATATGGAAGGTTGTTAATCTACAGTTATGTGAATTGTTTGTTTAAAACTACTAAAACTTGTTATAAAAGCTTTTACAAAAGGATTACTCACTTGAGTAATCTATTTACATAAAATAGTTTAAGGAAATATTTACATCCTTGTGTCCAGCATAGGACACAACAAAATATACATAAGTCTACAAAATGAAGAAAATAGACTTTAAGTCTTTTAATACAACCCAGGCTTAACTAACAAGCCTCTATTCCAAAATACAAAATACATTTGTTAAACGAACACATGAAATAAAACTTTCTTCAAAAACTTCTCGCCACAGGGTCCTACTCATCCCACTCGTCCATAAACTTCTCCCAATCTGACCCGAATCCCATATCATCATAACAATCATCATCAACACCTGAAAATAGCAAAAGTGAGCCAGAGGCCCAGTACACAGCAACACAAACAAAAGCGAAGCCATACACACCTACTAATGCAATGCAAAAACAATTGCTTCATTTATCTTTCTTTAATATTTCTTAAACAAATCAACACTGGAGTATTCAAACTCCGGGACAAGCTGAGGATATCTGGGGGTCCTGAGTAATGCTCACAACGCTCAGGGGGTTGATATAGGTAGCCCGAATACCTATATCTCCTAGATAACGTTACATTGCAAATAATAATCTCATCCAGGTTATATAGCCGTTACTCAGCTTCACTTAACTCAATCCATAATATAAAGCAATTCACATGCTCCCATAAACATTGAATTAGATTATATTATTTCCTCTCAAGAGTAAGTAAATGTTGCTCGGTTATACATTCCTATCGATTATCCGCCGAGCCTAGTCATTGCATCATGACTATTGGCCTAAGCGTCTACACTAACCTATCATTGCATCATGATAAGTTACCGCTCCTCGAACCGGATTTAACGGTGAAAACACAAGCAATTCAAGCAATACTTAAGTCATTTAGAACTTATATCAAATTTAAGTATGCCTATCCTAACAAGCATACAAGCAAGTTACTGCGTACCTGTATTAGCTTGGGAATTAATGGGGGTGGCCAAGCGAGGATCAATAACTGTTCAACAAGAATTATCACAATTCACACTTAGTTTAAACTCATTTCAACTAATCTCATACATAACCATACAAATACATTCAAATAAGTTATCACAAGATCCTAAAACAAGTAAAGATAATCAATAATTTATTAAATCATACAAATATCCTTAAATCATGCTTAATTATATTACTCGATCATCATAACACATCAATTATCATATATCTATCTCATTTTAGTCTAAAAGATCCATTTGTTAAAGCAAATACACATAAAACAAACAAAAACAAGTTTTTAACTTTGTTTGGAAAATGTATCAGCTGGAAAGAAACGAAAATTCGGCCTTGATAAGTTTTTATTTTGTAAAAACTCAAAACAAAGTTGTAGATCTCTTTTAAGCTTTCTAACGCAATTTGAATCACTCAAATCGGAGTTCGTATGAAAAAGTTATGATCAATTTACAAAACAGTATCGCGTCAGGGAAGAAATCCGCGAGCGCTACACCCTTGGCAACGGGGTGTTTTGAAGGCCGTTTTGACTCAGGGGAAGTGAAATTTTTGATCCGAGAGCACTACACCCTTGGCAACAGGGGTGTTTTGGACACTACACCCTTGGCAACGGGGTGTTTTGGAGGCCGTTTCAACTCAGGGGAAATGAAATTTTTGATCCGAGAGCACTACACCCTTGGCAACAGGGGTGTTTTGACAGGTGTAGTGATAGTTATACGAAATTTTTCAAACTTTAACACTTTAAACTTGAAAAAAAACAACTTTTCTCAACTCCTAACATGTCCTAAACCTTATGCAAACTTCATACAACACTTCAAACACTTCTAATACTTATCATACTTCAAACTCCAAATCCACACTTCAACTACCCAAATTATCTTCTTCCCAAATTCAACAACACCCATACTTCTTGCTACACATAAAACATATACTATAAGTTCTTGTAGCCTTAATATACTACTTAAACTACCATTAACATATAGAACACATCATTTCTCATATTTAGCATAAGCACCCTATTATCAAGAAATCACATATATGCATAAGATTAAGACATGAAAGACAAACTCACCAATAGAACTTTAGGCTTTAGTTTAATGGTCCTCTAGCAATCTTTTGGTGGTAAAAGTGATGGAAAATGAAGGGCTTAATCTTATGCCACCTTGGAGGAGCTTTTGAGAGGGTTAAGAGGTGTTTTGAAGCTTAGAGAAAGGGTTTGGCTAAGGTCTGAAATTTTGCCCGAAAATTTAAGTTTGAAGAGTAGATATTATCTACTTGTTTGACTTTTGAGGCATTTGTAATTAAGGCAATTAATGACTTAACCTTTTGTTACTTAATGACATTGTCTTAAGGCCTTAATGAGTGTTTAATAGCTTTATTTTTTGCCTAAAAAATTCTGCTACATAAGGACTTAGTTACATGCATTCCTCCACTTAATTCAACACATTCAAATCATAAATTACACATATGAATACAATTAAAATTTTATGAACTAAATATTTAATAAATTCTAGAATATTTCAATATTTTAACACATAATAAAACACATAATTCATCATGAAAAAAAATCATATTAATACATATCAAAAGTATGTATAAATTTATTAACACACATATAGAATATAAATTGGGAATTTCATGGTTATTTCATTCTTCCCTCCTTCAAGAAGTTTCGTCCCCGAAACTTGATTTACCTTATCATACAAATAACTCGGGGTACTTTTGCTTCATCAAACTTTCAACTTCCCACACTGCTTCTCTTTCTGATTGGTTGCTCCATTGAACCTTGACCATGGGAATCGTCTTGTTTCTCAATGTTTTATCTATCTTGCCTATGATTTTAACAGGTTTCTCTTCTGTAGTAAGGTCAGGCAATATCTCGGGTTGATTTGTATCTAATATTGCATCTTGATCCGAGACACATTTTCTTAATTGAGATACATGAAAAACATTGTGAACGCCTGACAAACTCGGTGGTAGTGCCAATCTGTAAGCCGAAGATCCAATCTGTTCCAAAATCTCATAGGGTCCAATATATCTTGGATTCAATTTACTTCTCACTCCAAATCTGAATACACCTTTAGTTGGTGACACTTTAAGAAATACACGATCGCCAATCTCAAACTCAAGAGGTCTTCTTCTTAAGTCGGCATAACTTTTGTATCTATCTTGAGCTACCTTCAATCTTTGCCTAATTAATTGAACTTTATCAATCGCCTGCTGTACCAAATCAGGACCAATTAGAGCCCGTTCTCCCACTTCATCCCAATGTAAGGGAGACCTACACTTTCTTCCATACAACGCTTCATATGGAGCCATCTGTATCGCCGATTGGTAACTGTTATTATATGCAAATTCAACTAGTGACAAGTGTTCATCCCAATTCCTTCCAAAATCCAAAGCACAAGATCTAAGCATATCCTCTAGAATTTGAATTGTTCGTTCTGATTGCCCGTCTGTTTGAGGATGAAATGCTGTACTGAACTGCAATTTAGTCCCAAGTGCTTCATGTAAACTTGTCCAGAATCTACTCACAAATCTAGTATCTCTATCTGAAGTAATAGTCACCGGCACTCCATGGAGTTTTACTACCTCTCTAATGTAAATTTGTGCTAACTTTTCAAGCGAATATCCGATCCTCAAAGGAATAAAATGTGCTGATTTAGTTAGCCTATCAATAATAACCCAAACCATCTCATTTCTAGCCATCGTCCTGGGCAAAGCTGTAACAAAATCCATAGTGATTTCATCCCATTTCCACTCTGGAATTCTCAAAGGTTGTAATTCTCCACCAGGCCTCTGATGTTCAATCTTCACTTGTTGACATGTCAGACACTTAGATACATACTCTGCAATATCCTTTTTCATACCTTCCCACCAGAAATGTTGCTTCAAATCACGGTACATCTTGGTATTTCCTGGATGAATCGAATAAGTAGAAGAATGAGCTTCCTTCAAAATTTGTTTTCTCAATTCATAAATTACTGGCACATAAATTCTGTCTCTGAATCTGATCACACCTTCATCATCAATTCTCATGTCCTTCTTCTTTCCTTCTTTTATGTCGCTTCTTAAACTTTGGCTTTCTGGTTCTTCTTGTTGTCCTTGTTTAATTTGTTCCAATAGAGTAGGTTGTAGAGTAAACTTGCCAACATAATCTCAACTTTTTCCATAGTAACTTCAACATTCAATTTTCGGAGATCATCTTGCAACTCTCTTTGATTTGTAACCATGGTAACCATATTCATTTGCTTTTTCCTACTCAATGCATCTGCCACACTATTTGCCTTTCCCGGATGATAAAGAATTTCAAGATCATAATCCTTTATTAGCTCAAGCCATCTTCTTTGGCGCATATTCAATTCTCTTTGAGTGAAGATATATTTCAAGCTTTTGTGATCGGTAAAGATTTTGCACTTCTCACCAAATAAGTGATGTCTCCAAAGCTTCAATGCTAGTATCACTGCAGCAAGCTCCAAATCATGAACTGGATAATTCCTTTCATGGAGTTTCAATTGTCTTGAAGCATAAGCTATTACTCGGTTATCTTGCATCAAAACACATCCTAATCCTTGTATAGATGCATCACTATACACAACGAACTCCTTCCCACTAACTGGAAGTGCTAAAACAGGTGCAGATACTAACCTCTGTTTCAACTCTTGAAAACTCTTCTCACAATCTTCATTCCAAGTAAACTTCACATGCTTTCTAGTCAACTTTGTCAATGAAGAAGCAATCTTTGAAAATCCTTGTACAAATCTTCGATAGTAGCCTGCTAAACCCAGAAAACTACGTACCTCAGTAACATTTGTAGGTTGTGGCCAATCCAAAATAGCTCCAATCTTTTCCGAATCCACAGATATTCCTTCCTTTGTAATAATATGACCAAGGAATGCCACTTCTTTCAACCAAAACTTGCATTTACTAAATTTGGCATAAAGCTTCCTTTCCCTTAGCCTTTGAAGAACTAGCTTCAAGTGTTGTTCATGCTCCTCTACACTTCTTGAATATACCAGTATGTCATCAATAAAAACAATGACAAACCAATCCAGATAATCTTTAAATACTCTGTTCATTAAATCCATAAATGCAGCAGGGGCATTTGTCAAACCAAAAGACATAACCAAGAACTCAAAATGTCCATATCGCGTTCTGAAAGCCGTCTTGGGAATATCTTGTTGTTTAATCTTGAGTTGATGGTATCCAGATCTTAAATCTATCTTGGAGAACACTGCAGCATCTCTCAACTGGTCAAATAAATCATCAATTCGGGGAAGTGGATACTTGTTCTTAATTGTCACCTGATTTAGCTCTCTATAATCTATACACATTCTTAAGCTTCCATCTTTCTTCTTCACAAATAATACTGGAGCACCCCAAGGAGAAATACTCGGGCGAATAAATCCTAATGTCTGCAACTCTTCTAACTGGCTTTTCAATTCTCTCAATTCTGCAGGAGCCATTCGGTATGGAGCTTTAGATATTGGTGTTGTTCCTGGTATCAAATCAATTCCAAACTCAATTTCCCTATCAGGCGGCAACCCCGGTAATTCTTCAGGAAAAACATCAACAAACTCTTTCACCACTGACACCATATCCACTCCAATCTCTTCACTACTCTTCTCCCATAACTCCATAGTATACATACAAGTCGGTCTTTTTCTCTCCAAGACATGTGTCACTCTTCCACTCTTCAACTCAAAACTCACTTCCGCCCTCTTACAATCTATGGTAGCCTTATACAGATTTAACCAATTCATTCCCAAAATAGCATCAAAATCAGTTAAAGGCAAAACCAGCATATCAATGGGCATGTTTATATTAGAAATCACAACATCAACATTTCTACAAACACATGGTTTCTTAGTTTGCACCCCAAGAGTAGTATTAACACTCATCATTCTATCAAGCAACACTTCAGAATACAAACCACACTCATTCACAAAGCTTTCAGCTAAACACGCATGAGTAGCACCCGTATCTATCAATGCATATGCAGTATGATTTGCAATCTTTATGGTACCTGCTAATGTATCCACTGAAGGAGCTTTCTCATACTGTTGTAGGGCAAACACTCTAGCAGCAGTTGTTCCTTTTCCTACATTAGGACCATCGGTTCTAGGCTTCTCCTTACAATTCATCACATGATGTCCTCTCTGTTTACAATATGCACAGAATATAGGCTTCAACTTTGGATCTTTACAATCAGAAGCTCGATGACCTATATTTCCACATGCAAAACATGCTCCTGGAGCCCATTTACACTGAGCTAAATCATGGGGTCCAAAGCATCTAGTACACCTCTTGTCAAGAGGAGTAGAAGACATAGAAGTCTTCACAAATTGTCCCGAACTAGGCTTCTTTCCCAAATATGGTCTTTTACCTTTATCAATACTGTCATATCTTGGATAAGGAGTGTATGAAGTTGTAGATCTCTTTCCCAGAAAAGTAGCTCTTCTATCTCCTTGAACCTTATTATCATCTGATAGTTGCTCTAACAGTCTTGCCTTCACTACAGATTCTGATAAGGTCGTAAGTTGAAACTTCTTAACTTCACTCTTCAATTCCATATTCAACCCATCTTGGAATTTTTGAACTTTCATTCTTTCGTCGTTGTAGTTCGTTCCCGCAAACCTTAGCAACCTGCAAAACTCCGCATAATACTCATCCACTTTCATATTCCCTTGTCTCAAACTCAACCATTTAGAAATCATTTGTTCCCTCACGGTCGATGGAATATATTTCAAGAAGAAAGCATCTTTGAATGTATTCCAGAGAATTGGTCTTGCAAATCCTTCACTATTCAGCATCCACCAATTATATGCATCTTGCTTCATCATATAAATCGCCAAATCAACTTTTCTATCATCGGGTACTTGGCAAGCAGCAAAAGCTTTCTCAAGTTCTATTATCCATCCTTCAGCTTTAATTGGATCCATGGTAATACCATCAAACTCAGGTACTAGCTTGACAAAGTCATGCAGCTTCACTTGATCATATCGGTCTCCTACTTGTACATTAGGTTCTTGCCTCACATTTGATGGATTATATTGTTGCATGAATTGTTGTTGTTGTTGATACATCATTTGTTGATACTGTTGAACCATTGCAAACATATCCCGGAACAAATTGAACATAGTACTTGTATCTCCTACTGGCATCTGAGGCATAGGAGGATATGGAGGCATCGGAGGAGGCATTTGAGGTGGCGCTTGTGGTTGTGGAGGATCCTGGGTAGTAGAGGCTGAAGCTGGTGATGGAGTCGAAGTCGAAGCTGGGATAGTAGAAGCTGTAGATGCTGAAGCAGTATACTGAGGAGGAGGCATATTCTCCCGATCTGAAGTCTGTCTAGTGATTCTCCTTGACCTATCCATCTTTAAATGACATACAATATACACATGACATATGATAATTAATGCAATGTCAGATTAATCTTGAATTTAGTTAATATTAAAAATAAAACAACATTCAAGCATAACACACCATTCAAGCAAATCCTAGACTCAAGCCATGCTAATCTCACCGTATCTAGGTCAAGTCTCCTATTTTTAAACAAACAATTTTACATAAACAGGCTCTGATACCAACTGTAAAGACCCGACCTGCTAATCCTTAAGACTTAGCAAGTTAAGTCCCCAACCACATATAATACTTTCGTATTATATGGAAGGTTGTCCTAATCTACAGTTATGTGAATTGTTTGTTTAAAACTACTAAAACTTGTTATAAAAGCTTTTACAAAAGGATTACTCACTTGAGTAATCTATTTACATAAAATAGTTTAAGGAAATATTTACATCCTTGTGTCCAGCATAGGACACAACAAAATATACATAAGTCTCACAAAATGAAGAAAATAGACTTTAAGTCTTTTAATACAACCCAGGCTTAACTAACAAGCCTCTATTCCAAAATACAAAATACATTTGTTAAACGAACACATGAAATAAAACTTTCTTCAAAAACTTCTCGCCACAGGGTCCTACTCATCCCACTCGTCCATAAACTTCTCCCAATCTGACCCGAATCCCATATCATCATAACAATCATCATCAACACCTGAAAATAGCAAAAGTGAGCCAGAGGCCCAGTACACAGCAACACAAACAAAAGCGAAGCCATACACACCTATACTAATGCAATGCAAAAACAATTACTTCATTATCTTTCTTTAATATTTCTTAAACAAATCAACACTGGAGTATTCAAACTCCGGGACAAGCTGAGGATATCTGGGGGTCCTGAGTAATGCTCACAACGCTCAGGGGGTTGATATAGGTAGCCCGAATACCTATATCTCCTAGATAACGTTACATTGCAAATAATAATCTCATCCAGGTTATATAGCCGTTACTCAGCTTCACTTAACTCAATCCATAATATAAAGCAATTCACATGCTCCCATAAACATTGAATTAGATTATATTATTTCCTCTCAAGAGTAAGTAAATGTTGCTCAGTTATACATTCCTATCGATTATCCGCCGAGCCTAGTCATTGCATCATGACTATTGGCCTAAGCGTCTACACTAACCTATCATTGCATCATGATAAGTTACCGCTCCTCGAACCGGATTTAACGGTGAAAACACAAGCAATTCAAGCAATACTTAAGTCATTTAGAACTTATATCAAATTTAAGTATGCCTATCCTAACAAGCATACAAGCAAGTTACTGCGTACCTGTATTAGCTTGGGAATTAATGGGGGTGGCCAAGCGAGGATCAATAACTGTTCAACAAGAATTATCACAATTCACACTTAGTTTAAACTCATTTCAACTAATCTCATACATAACCATACAAATACATTCAAATAAGTTATCACAAGATCCTAAAACAAGTAAAGATAATCAATAATTTATTAAATCATACAAATATCCTTAAATCATGCTTAATTATATTACTCGATCATCATAACACATCAATTATCATATATCTATCTCATTTTAGTCTAAAAGATCCATTTGTTAAAGCAAATACACATAAAACAAACAAAAACAAGTTTTTAACTTTGTTTGGAAAATGTATCAGCTGGAAAGAAACGAAAATTCGGCCTTGATAAGTTTTTATTTTGTAAAAACTCAAAACACAAAAGTTGTAGATCTCTTTTTAAGCTTTCTAACGCAATTTGAATCACTCAAATCGGAGTTCGTATGAAAAAGTTATGATCAATTTACAAAACATGTCGCGTCAGGGAAGAAATCCGCGAGCGCTACACCCTTGGCAACGGGGTGTTTTGAAGGCCGTTTTGACTCAGGGGAAGTGAAATTTTTGATCCGAGAGCACTACAACCCTGCAACAGGGTGTTTTGGACACTACACCCTTGGCAACAGGGGTGTGTTTTGGAGCCGTTTCAACTCAGGGGAAAATGAAATTTTTGATCCGAGAGCACTACACCTTGGCAACAGGGGTGTTTTGACAGGTGTAGTGATAGTTATACGAAATTTTTCAAACTTTAACACTTTAAACTTGAAAAAAAACAACTTTTCTCAACTCCTAACATGTCCTAAACCTTATGCAAACTTCATACAACACTTCAAACACTTCTAATACTTATCATACTTCAAACTCCAAATCCACACTTCAACTACCCAAATTATCTTCTTCCCAAATTCAACAACACCCATACTTCTGCTACAATAAAACATATACTATAAGTTTTGTAGCCTTAATGTACTACTTAAACTACCATTAACATATAGAACACATCATTTCTCATATTTAGCATAAGCACCCTATTATCAAGAAATCAATATATGCATAAGATTAAGACATGAAAGACAAACTCACCAATAGAACTTTAGGCTTTAGTTTAATGGTCCTCTAGCAATCTTTTGGTGGTAAAAGTGATGGAAAATGAAGGGCTTAATCTTATGCCACCTTGGAGGAGCTTTTGAGAGGGTTAAGAGGTGTTTGAAGCTTAGAGAAAGGTTTGGCTAAGGTCTGAAATTTTGCCCGAAAATTAAATTTGAAGAGTAGATATTATCTACTTGTTTGACTTTTGAGGCATTTGTAATTAAGGCAATTAATGACTTAACCTTTTGTTACTTAATGACATTGTCTTAAGGCCTTAATGAGTGTTTAATAGCTTTATTTTTTGCCTAAAAAATTCTGCTACATAAAAGGACTTAGTTACATGCATTCCTCCACTTAATTCAACACATTCAAATCATAAATTACACATATGAATACAATTAAAATTTTATGAACTAAATATTAAATAAATTCTAGAATATTTCAATATTTTAACACAATAATAAAACACATAATTCATCATGAAAAAAAATCATATTTAATACATATCAAAAGTATGTATAAATTTATTAACACACATAGAATATAAATTGGGAATTTCATGGTTATTTCATCTACTATAATGACGATATATATATATATATCATGTAAAAGCTTCATTAGATATTACATTTTGGAATTTCAATCTTTTGATATAAAATTTAATGTGCAAAAATTCAGTTGAATATAATATTTAATAACTTAAAACGTTATGTATAAAATTATAAGAAGAAAAACCAAAAACTAGATAGTATTTAGGATAATGTCCCCAATTTAATACGTAGTTGTTAATGGCTACAAATTTTAAGGTAGGATTAGACTGCAAATATCGGAAAACTATACCTTGATCAGCTCATTTGCATGTGAAGATACAATATGGGAGTGTAAGGACCTGGCCTGCCTAATTCTCATAATTAGGCATGCCAAATCCTCCAACCACACATAATACCTAAGTATTATAAAACACTCAAGTATTATACGTGAGGTTATTTGAAAAGAAAGATGTTTATATTGGCTATCTATTTAAACTTATCTTAAAACATATAACTTTAACACACAACTACTCAACACATGAGTAGGTTAACTTTACAAAACATGAAAGAAAAACCTTATTGTCAAACAAATGACACTACAAAAGATTAAAAACTTGCTTTACATAAAACTTTAAATCTTATATTACAGGCAAGGCTTATCAACAAGCCTATAACAAAAACTACACTAATTTTTCAAAGTATTTTCAGAAAACTTGAATAAAACATCTTTGCTTACTCTAGGGTCCCTAATTGTCCCATTCATCTAAGAAAGCTTTCCAATCAGTCTCGTATCTCATATTATCATAACAATCTTCATCATCATTACCTATAAAGCAGCAACATGAGCCTAAGGTCTAGTACGTAATAACACAAACAAATAGAAAGTGGCCAACACACTTAAGCTAAATGCAATGCAATAACCAATTATTTACTTATCTTTGATTAAGTGAGCCAATCATCATGGAGTGTTCAAACTCTAATATTAATTTTGGAAATTTGGGATCTTGAGTAACAGCAGCTGCTCAGGAGGTTGTTATAGACAGTCTGAATACCTATATGAAATACCTCAAACCTCCACCTATATTAGAAATTTAATTTAGATAAATTAAATGAAATACCCTAAATCTTATTTGAGTTAATTAGATATTATTAGACGATTAGTATAAAAATACTTGTGATTTTGAACCTTTACTTAAATTTAGTTTATAAATTGATTTTAAATGATTTAGTTAGTGGAGTTTTGTAAACTGTAGGATATTATTAGATAGTTTAACCTAATTAAATTATAAAATGAATCTAATTGAAAATAGAGATTTCAATACCTTAAATATTCGATTTAATCCATTAAACTACTTCAATCACCTATTTCAACAAATTCGAACTTATTTAATACCTTCTAATTATTAAATTAAATTACATTTGTCAAATCCAATCGTGTTAACCCTAAATCGTCAGTTTAGCTATTTGAGCTAAAATTCTAACACCATAAATCTTAAAAATTTAAAACTAAATAATTCCTTTTAAATATCAAATTCCTAAAGCCCTAAAATTCTAAATTCAAATATGATATCAAGTTTTCTTCAATTAAAATTCCTAAACCTAATTTCTAAATCCAATTAGCTAATTATCTTTCTTCTTTCCCAATTTCCATTCTACATATCTAAAAGCCCATGACCTAAAACCCTATTTCTCATCTAAAACCCTAAACCCATTAACAGCAAAACCAAGCCCATAAGCTTAAGAGATCAAGCCCATTAAGCCATGAGAACATGAAATTATCATACACACACACACATCCAATAAAAACCTAATGTCTAGAAATATCCAACATGTAAAATGACCAAAATGACCTTAACCAACTCTTGAAGTTTCTACACTTAGGAAAAAGACCAAAACACCCTCAATTAATTAAGCTAAAGTACCTGTATGCCCCTAAACCCTAGAAATTCTACATAAATCTACAAATACTCTAAAAACCCACCTTAGGAAGTAACCCCATCCATTTTACAAGAATTTTGTAGTAATTATCTCCCAATTCACTCTTAAAAACTCCTCAAAAACACTAAAAATACACAACAAAGTCCTCTTCAACATCAACCCATAAGGTAAAGTATTACTCAAGTTTATGCCTCTTAACATCTTCTTTTGTTCCATTAATCTAAGCTATATTCCAATCAATTTCTTAGGTGAAATTAAAGACTAGAAACAAGGTTGAAGTTAGGAAAAATACGCTTGAAGAAGTTCCATTAATCCTTGAGTGATAGAACTGGTAGTGGAGGCAACTATTTGGTTGATTTTCTAATCCAAGTAAGTAATTGTAATTAGTATATTTAATTATGTTGATGACACATATATTTATGTAAATTACTAATGATAACTTAGATTCAAGTATAGATTACTATATGTATGCTTAAAAACCGAGATGAGCATGTATGGGTGTTTTGATATATGTTGAAATTGGGTATATTGTGTTGATTGTGATGATTTGAGATGTGATTTCTAATTTTGATTTTAAAAGATAAATATATGTGTGAACTATATGAAATAACATAGAATAAACATGTTTTAGATGAATTCAATTTGCTTAAAGATCAATTTATATGCATATATATTAAATATGGAGCTTGGATTGTCAAATTTAAATAAAATACTAAATGAATTTATTTTTGGATGAAATTTATCAAAGTGATGGTTCAACATGTCTATATACAAACTGTAAATTTTCGTGATTTTTGAAATACATTTACTATTTTTAAAAATTAAATTACAAAATAAAAAAAGGGCAAAACAATATTTCAATCAGCAGCGGTGGCGTGAATTTATATGGCCGAACCGGTGACTTTTTCTTCTTCTTTTTGGGTAAAGCTTTAACGGTTTGAGATCTCAAGAAATCTACTTTAATTTGGTGTAAAGAACCAGACAAGAACCGATCGGTTTAATGGTCGAAATTGATTATCGAATCGATCGGTCGTCACTACCTATGCCCTGCTCTGGACAGTTTTGAATCAATTAAAATTAAAACCATAATTAATTAATTAATTTAGGCCAAATGACCTTATAAACATATAAATATATGTGTTAGGAAGTTTACATAAAAATTTGAGCTTAAGAACTCGTGTTTAAGATAATAAACCGATTTATTAAAGTTAGAGTGCACATTAGTTTTCTATAGGAAATGAAATAAGAGAATTTAAGGTAAATTAATTATAATAAAATGAATATGAAATAAATGTAAATAATGTGTTTTCATGTTAAATTATGAATTTTAAGATAATTAATTAATTATTTTTATTTTATGAATTTATTTAATAAATTAAGTATAAATATAACATCACAAGATAGTACAAACATAATAGGAAACTAGTTTAGATTCCTTAGTCCATTTAGATGTAAAAATAAATTATAAATGACATAAATAGAATAATTATATTTTAATAAGTTGTTTTACTTAATAAAAGTTTAATAGATTGATTATAGGACATATTATAGAATTTATCATTTTAAAATGACCTAATTACCATTTAGTAAACTTGACTAGTTAATTATATTCAACTTGATTAGATAAAATTAATATAGATTTATTAACTAATATTAGCTTAGTAAATTCTTTAGAAACCAACAATTTATATTTAGCTATTAATTGATGAATACCTATATGATCATATTAACTTGAAATTGGCTTCAATTAATATGTTAGGTTAAACCTTAAATGATAAGGAGTACGTAATTTCTAAAATATGATAGACCACGAATAATAAGAGGAGTATGTTGTTTCAAATGTATATTTGCTAGAAAACTAAGTAGTTAATATGAGTTTGATATAAGTTGATAATTGATTCAAATGCTTATATGAATTAATTTTTGAAGCAGATATTTGTTAAGAGTCTGCATT
Source organism: Combretum micranthum (assembly GCA_024138025.1). Taxonomy (NCBI): domain Eukaryota; kingdom Viridiplantae; phylum Streptophyta; class Magnoliopsida; order Myrtales; family Combretaceae; genus Combretum; species Combretum micranthum. Next base: position 486,616 of record JAMXBD010000963.1, on the reverse strand, counting down.
CTGCTTTATCTTCTGGTCTATCTTCTAATTGTTTAGAGCACAGATTTTATACCAGGTACATAGTGACTTCTGTGTTGCATGCTAAGGTAAGCATGCTAAATGAACTAATACTTAAAGACGACCTTAATAATTGCTTATTGCTTGTGCATGGCCATTTTTGAGACCTGGCCCAGGCAGCAACCTTGCTAACGTGCAAGTACATATTAGGCGTTTTAGGCCATCATGGTGGCTCGCGGTAGCTGATGGGGGAACGGTAGTGGGATAACGTCTACCTGGATCGAAGAGAATGTAGTATTGTTCACGTTTATGGGACTATTGAGCTACACTATATTATGGACTGTGATGGGTAGAGATGCGTAACGACTATGATCTCCAGATGAGGCTATTACTTGTAGAGAGGTAGGAGATATAGGTATTCGTGCTGCCTATATCAACCCCCTGAGCAGTTGCTGCTACTCAGGACCCTCAGGTTTCCAGCGTGTTGCCGAAGTGTGAGTGCTCCACTGTTGTTTGTTGTACCCTAATTTAGAGATATAAACTATTAGTTGTTGTGTTGCATTTAGAATAAGCATGTATGCTCAACTCGTGTGTGCTTGTGTTGCTGTTGTACTGGGCTTCGACTCATTCCTCTCCTTTTCAGGTGCTGATGATTACGATGATGATGATGATACCTATGATTATATGGGGTATGGTACGGATTTTGAGGAGTTTCTCGATGAATTGAGTGATTAAGACCCGCTGGATTATTATCTTATTTCGTTTTATAAATTTCACTATCAAACTTATGTTATGATGAGGGCTTATCTATGAGGTTTGTACTTGAGTTACTTGGTACTCTCTGTTTGAAATATTTGATGGTATGGATCTTATGTACACGTTGATAAACTCTCTGAAGTAACTTAATCGGAAAGTGTTTTGAAAAATTTATTTTCTGCTGCAAAAATTTTCAATTGTTTTCATAAACTAATTCAATGATTTTAGAATCTAAAATTTGTTTAGCAATGATCACGATAAACTGTAGACTAAGTTAGCCTTAGCGTATATCGCCTAAGTGTTATGTGTGGCGGACTGGACATGCCTTGGATCAATTCAAGGCGTGACATTAAATAAATGAAATGAATTATAGGATAATTAGACAAGTTGATATAATTATAATAGTAATAAATTAAGTTGAAATTGAGATTTTGGATTCCTAAATCTCTAGATATGTCATTAAAATGTTTAGAGGATTCTTAAACCCTTAATTCATAGCTTAAATCCCAATACTTAAATCCTTATAAAATTTGAGTTCACTTGCTTCTATAAAAATATCAGTTCTTAAACTCGAACTTAAATTAAATATCTTTTATCTAAAATAAATTCCTAAATTAAGTTCTTATTTTAAGTTCTTAATTTCTAACCTATTGATTTAGAAATCATCTTCTAAATACTTCTAGAACTATTAATATTGATCTAGTAGTTCTAAATCTAATAACCTATTTTGAAAATATCTTTATATTTATTTTTTTTCCTTTTATATTTCCTTTTCTTCCTTGCCCTTTTATCTTTCTTTCTCTCTCTCTCTTTTGTTCTTCTTCTTTTTCTGTATTTTTTCTTCTTCTTCTCCTTTCTTGTTTCTTTTTCTCTCAAATTCTTCTCTTTAAATCTCAAATTCAAGAAGGAATAAAAGAGAATCAAGTTAGAAAAAGGGATTGGAGAAGGAAATCAAGCTAAAAGTATAAAGAAAACTCAAATGTGCATGTATTCTTGGATAGTTAAGTTTTCTATTTCAATTCATCTTTTACTTTAATTGTTCTTTATATGTTTATATGATGCATGGATGTTATAAATGAGTTGGAAGTGATATGATATATGTATATGTTAGATTAAATGTTGATGGAAGTTGATTTGAGGAAGAAGATAATGAATAGTGAAGTTGGGGTTTGTTGGAATGATTTGATGTTGGTTGATGTTGTTGGATGAAGTTTGAAATATTAGAAGGTGTGTTTATATATCATAGTTTGTAGTATGATGTTTGTATGGAGTATAGAGTGTGATATGATGTGTGAAAAATGTGTAAAAATGGAGTTTGAAAACAGGGGAAGTTCGTAACCCCTTCAAATCTGTCAATCACAGGCATGCAAAGGCCCTTACAGGGCTCGGGTTGGCATTTTTTATGGTGTATGGGTGTACAGGGGTCTAGTTGTAACATTTTTGTGAATCACGAGCGTGATTTTTCCTTTAGAAGTGTTTGGTGTTGTAAATTTTAGGCTGTATAGTCGTACAGATGCCTTTATAGGCATCAGGTAAAAAATTTCTCTTGCAACACTGTTTTGTATTTTGCTTGTAGTTTTTCTTATCGGATCTCCGATTGATGATTCAAGTTGCTATAAAAAGCATAAAAAGGTCGCAACTTTCATGTTTTAAGTTTTTGCAAATTCAAAAAGTATTATGGTCAAAATTTTACTTCTTTTCAGCTAATACATTTTCCAAACAAAGTTAAAAACTCATGTTTGCTTAGGAAATGAATCTTGTTGAGCTAAAATGAAGTAGATAAATGATAGTTAATGTGTTATATTAGTTAATTGATATAATTAAGCATAAATTAATTGGATATATAGATTTAATAGATAATTAGATTAAATATAAATGTTAGGTATAAAATGAACTTAGTTAACAAACCTAGGTTCAACTTGACAAAATAGACTTGAATAAACTAAGATGAATTAGATTGATTAACTTTAATGAACTTGGCTAAGTTTAAGTTAGCATGGGCTTAAGTAACATGAATCTTAGATATAAAACGAACTTAGTTAATTAATCTAAATCTAACTTGACTAGATGGACTTCGCTAAGCTAAAATAAGTTAGACTGTTTAAGTTTAATTAAATTGACTTAGTAAATGACTTAAATGATTAACTCTAATCAATTTAGCTAAGATTATGGTAGAATGAAATTAATAGCTAATAATTGTTTTAGATAAATGTGTTAGGTTGATCTTTGAATAACATAGTGAATATGTTGTTTCAAATGTGTGTTTACTTAAGAAATCGATGTTTTGTATATGAATGTTTTGTTGATGTTTTTTAATAAAATACTATAATTAAAGAGAAAAGATGTCACGCCCCGAAGGGTACCCTAAATGTGACAGCCCCCACATATAATCAAGACTCAAGAATGACTACCTCAGTCACGCAAAAGTCTTAGTATTACATGTAAGGCGTCTAGCACGGTAATAGGAGACGCTTTTGGGAAGTATAGTCTAAGCAAGTAAAAATGAACATACAAGAATCTAGAAATAAAGTAGATCATAAAATTAATAACCAAAGGTCTATTACATGATTTCTTAGGGGCATACCCTGCTAAATCTCAACGATCAGAAAAGTCTTTACAATATTTAAATACTAAATTAAAGATTTCAAAGGAATTCTGATCTAAATTTTCAAGTAGATTTCCTCCAAAAGCTTCAAAAGAATACTTACGCGGATATGAGGAGACCTCGGGTACAAAAATAGGTGTTCTTGAGAATGCAAATACCTATAGGGTGTAAGCTTACGGGCTTAGTGAGTAAATCCCAAAATTCGTACTTGAAGTAAAATATCAACCAAGTTTTTTAGTCAAGCAAATTGAATGCAACAAACACATGAGCATACAAGACATATGACTTTTGGGAATTATATGTTGAATGAATTACGCCTTCATTTGGGGTTAGGTATTTAGGCCAATTACGGCCACGAATTTGTTTAAAACACTTTTTAGATCTTACCGGCTCCTATACGACATCCAAAACTTGTAGTTATTAAAGGCTCCTACTAGCCACCAATTTATGTAGTTTTACCGGCTCCTACTCGCCACTTACATGATATACCGTTATGCTTACCACACTAGTATACACTTGTCCCACCAATTGTATAGTAGTGAATGCAATGTGACTTAACATATGAAGTGCATGCATAATTTCTTAGTTAAAGTCTAGTCGTTATATTTAATTTCTTTCAAGTGAGCAACCAATTTCAAACACTTCAAGATAATAATATACGTGCAACTTTATTACAAACAAATCATGTTTCGATATACTTAATATTCTTTCAACATATTACCATACAACTTCCATTTGAATTTGCCTAAATTCTAATGCAACTAAATTTACAAGCACAATCATAAGTATGAAGATTAAAGGGGATTAGACTCACTCAGCCATGATGACACCTTTCTTTTAATGGATGAGTCGTTCGGGATTTCCACTAATCGTAGTAATCTTCCGGATACGAACAGTCCTCCTCGAGATCACCTAATTAAGAAGAATACCCAAAATAGTTTCTTTTTTATTCTATGGTACTTATAAGAAACTATGTCATAAGATCGTTAAAATTCGTATAGAGAGTAATTATAACTTAAAATGGCCGTATAACTTGGTCATTTTAACTCGGAATTGCGCATATAATATACCGTTTTCTATATTCAAAAAGATCTATCCAATTCTAAAACTATTTTATCAAACTAAGTCGTTTTCACCATGAATTTTACAAAACTTACTTTTTCTTTTTATAAAAACTGAAATAAAGAGATAGATATTATAATAGTTGTAAGACCTTTGAAAAGTATATATATATATATATATATTTGTTTACTCATGTTAAATGCATGAAATTAATGAAGTTGTCTCAACTATAAATTTTTGGTAAAAGTAAAGTCTTCTAAAACTTTGGAAAAGTAAAACTTTTGAAATTTTCTCTTAGTTTGCTAGAACTTTCTCAAGTCATTTTGAAAGGGGTATCGTCTTTTCCTTAATCTTTTTAAATTTCAAAAGAATGATTTTCATTTTCTAAATTCCTTATGGCTTAGTTTCTAATTCTTTTGAAAGTAGTAATAATTAAAGAAGTGATTTGTTCATTAATCTTAGTTTTTTAAGATCATTTTATTTTCATAAAAGGGGATTTCTTGGTGTTTACCAAACTAATCTATTCAAAGTATTGATAAAAAATGAAGTTTAGTAAAACTTTTGTTAAATTAAGAATTTCTTTCCATTTTATAACTTTGTAAAATGTATGTATGTATTGTAAAAACTCCTATGTTTATATGAACTCCTCTAGAAAAGATTTGTTAAGCTAATTTCCTAAGTTTTTATGAAAAATTACTTCCTTCATAACAACATTTATTTTTAGATATGAACTTCTATTTTAAGAAGACTTTTTCCTTCTTTAACTTGTTGAGACAAAATCAATGTGTTCATGCATGATCATGAAATAGAATTATGAAAACATAGGAAAAACATAATGGTAATAAAATAAGCAAGTAAAGAAATATGTCAAGTATTGAGAACCTTAGCTTTATCAATGTATCTCGAGACTAAGAATGGATTAGTCCCCCAAAAAAAAAAAAGAAAAGAAAGCAAATATATTATTTTGACTTGATGAGGACAAGTCTAAGAATAGAGACTAGTCTTAAAATAGCATGAAATAAATAAATAATTGCATACTTAGAAGTAAATAAATAACAATGAGCTTATATGATCTAAAGATTATATATTAGTACATACTTATATCTAATTACATATATATAAAGGATTAACATGAAATCAAAATGAGCAAAAGTAAAATAATAACTTAAAGATACATAAATATATTTTCATGAACAAGAACAATACATGAACATAGTGTAGCTTCCTTAACATTAAGTTTAGGAAACTCACACATGGTCATGTAAAGTTACATGACATGATAAGAAATCTAAAGAAAATTCTTGCCTAATGTGTTTGTAGAAGAAGAAGAAGAAGAGGGTTTTGTGGAGAGAATTTTAGAGAGTTTTGGGATGAAAGTTGAGAGAGGAATTGGAGAGAGTTTTGAGAGTGAAATTTGTGAGTAGAATGTGTGAATGAAGTGAAAGAGAAGGGGAGGGGGTGGGGTATTTATAGGAAAATGTTGAGTGATTTAATTAAAGAAAAATTGAAATAAAATAGAGGAAGAGAGAGAGGGATTTGCGTTGGCCTAAGGGAGAGGAGATAGAGTGAGATGTAATTTTTTGGATTTTTGTGTATTAAAAGTAATATGTAAGATAGATATGATATAAAGTTATGAGAAAGGTAAAAAATAAAGATAATAGGTTATGGTGTTGTAAGAGTAGGTGTTAGAAAAAGTAGAGATAAATAAATAGTGTAGAATAGTAATAAATAGTGTAATGTAAAGTAGATGTGATTAGTAAAATACCGGTAGTAAGAAAATATACGTATAATTGCTATATCTGATATTTTTAATTACTGAAAAATTACGAAAATGATATTTTTGAAATCCTTATATTAAATTGGTTCTAACAGTGTTATCGGTATATTTTTATTATTCCGGGCTTCGGGACATGATTTTTGAGAACTGATCTCGTTTGAGTCGGAAGGACACTCGAAATTTGTGAATATGATATTTTTATGTTTCCTCAAGCTATTACGAACTATTATCAATAATTATCTCAACTTCGTTTTCTAGGGCTAAGGAATACGGGAATGCCGGATCTAAATTCTAGGGTTTGTACTAGACTTTGTTGACCTTTAGGATTTTGGTTGACTTTTAATTCTAAGATCAAACTTAAAATTAACAGAAAATTTGTTTACAAAAGAAGTACTTTGATAGACAAAAGAGAACTGTCTGTATGTTGGCGGGGAGGTCTTCACAGCCATAGCAAGGTTCTAAATTAGTGTTTGATCAAATAGGGTTATAATAAAAGTTTGAGATGATTGAATATTGGTATAAGTTCTTATATGAATTTAATTCTTGAACATATATGGATGTCTGAATTATCTTCTGGGATGGCTTTTGATATATCTTCTGTTTTGTTTGGATTCTGAATTAATAAGGTACGCAGTAACTTACATGTTGTATGCTAGGATAGGCATTTAAAATGGATTATAAACTTAAAGACGCTTAAGCAACAAGTGTTGCTGTGTTTATGCTTGTGCCATTGAATTCGGTCCAAGAAGCGGATATGGTAGTTTAGGCACTTAGATTATCCTCGTCATGATGCAATGACATTTGTAGGTAGCTTGACTGACAGCTGATGGGGTAAACAGTATCGATATAACATCTATCTTGATCGGTGAGAAGTAATATATTGGGGTTTACGTTTATAGGACCGGTTGAATCCTTTTATATTATGGACTGAGATTGGTAGAGCATGTGTAACAGCTGTGGACCCTAGATGAGGCTTCTATTCTTTTTCGGTTATATTATCTAGGAGATATTGGTATTCAGGCTGCTATATTAACCCCTGAGCATCGTGTGGTTACTCAGGACCCCAAATTTCCAGTGGCTTGTTCTGCAGTGTGAGTGCTCCCATTTTGCTTGTTTTATTAAAATAAAGGATAATAAATTGCTATTTGTTGATTTGCATTTAGTTAGGCTTGTGTGTCATTCTGTGGGTGTCAGTGTTGCTGTGTACTGAGCTTTGGCTCGTTATTGTTGTTATTATTCTTTTTCCAGGTCTTGATTTAATGTTGGTGATGATGATGAGATGAGGAGGGGGTTGATGATTTGATGATCATGAAGATGATGATGCCATTGATGATGATTAATGTGATGATGCTTGGCTCGGGTTTAGGGTGATGTTTGAGGAGTGATACGGTATAAGGCTGTGGATATCAATTATATTTGTTTTATTTATGTTTTAAGAGCTGGATTTACATTTGAAATCTGTAACATTCTTTAAGGGGTTGCGGAGCCTAAATGGTTTGAAATTGTAGATCTACCTTTAAAGGTAGATTATAAAATGTGTTTAATAAAGTTTAGTTCACCGCCACTAAATCTGGTTATTTGAAAATCTAATTAAATGATTTCATAACCTAAAATTGAGTAGTAATGTTTAACATAAAAAAAAATCTTTTAAAGAAAGCCTTAGCGTGTAATACTTTAGAGAATTATACGTGGCAATAGCGCCTTACGTTATTTAATTAATTGAATTAAATTTTTAGGTTGTTACACTATTACTCCTATACCTATAGAAACAGAGTAGTAATCTCATTTTGGGTTAACAACCATTACACAACTGTCGAGCCTGGATTTTTCTCATTATCTGGTTAATTTCTTCTAATCCGATTCATATTAAACCCTAACCATTTAACATGAATCCTCGACTAGGGATTAAAAGAAATTTAATTTAAAAATGTTTTGGAGTCGCCACCCGATAAAAATTGGGAAAATATAAAAGTTAAGATCAATGGGTCAGTTGATCTTAACTTAGCTACTAGTCTGCGAAATTTTTTTTTTTTAGAAAATCAAAATTTGAAAACCAGATATCTTGGATTCGGGGGCTAACCTATTAAAACTTAATCGGTTATCACTTTAAAATTTTAAATTTACCAAATATCCTTCAATTGCTCTAATATTTTCAATTCATATTTTTATTTTCATTTTTACCATTTTTTCTTTTTTATTATTTAGCAGAATAAACTATACAGGATAAATAATCAAATAATTTTTATCTTTTATATTCTTTAGAAAGTAAACTACAATATTTACAAAGAATAAACAAATAAATAATAAACCAAAAATGTTTTTTTTTTCATTTTTTATGTCGCCCCATAGGTGCCTACGTACTTGCTAATCGAGATAAGACAAAACTTAGTTCTTTTTTCAGAAAACTTTAATTTGTTGATTTGTTTTTTTAATTTTGGAACTGTTTCACTTTAAGTTCCTTAAATTTTGATTTTTATATATAAAAAAAACTTTTTATGATGATCTTAAAGATCTAATCATTTACTTAATTTTTGTGAAAACAGGATTTTTCTAAATATTTTTCATATTTTTTGTTATTTTTATCATGCTTTTATTCATTTTTAAGTCAAGATAAACAAATACAAATTATTTATGAAAATTCAGTATCACACATATATCATACATCAATACTGGAAAGTATTTATTTTTTCATATTTTTTCATTTTTCTATTTTTTTAATTTTTATTTCCTAACACAAGTGTATAATTAGACATATAAATACAAAATATATCACAAAAAATATCAAAATATTAAAATATGTCTAAAAATGCATAAAAATATTTTGATTTTTTCATAATTTTCTGGAATTATTTTATATTTTCTAAATTTTTCTAAATTTTTGGGTATTTTCTGTAATTTTTATTAATTAAGATACATATTTTATAAATACGGACCAACATGGACCGTTGGATAAAGCGGACGTGATCTTGGCAGTCAGATCAGTGGATTAAACTGGCCGTTGGATCGTCTTTGACTGAATCATAGGCATTGATCGCGTGACCAAATCCTAGCCGTCAGATTAGGCGGATTGAATCTGGGGCGTCTGATCTGCGGACTACCTTAGGCCGTCAGATCTGTGTGGACTTGAATCTGGACCTTGATTGCTTGATTTAATCTGGTGCGTTGGATCAGATTGATTTGATCTGGACCGTCAGATGCGAGGACCAATCTGGGATGTTAGATCTATTGACTCAATATCAACCGTCAGATCTATTGACTGGATCCTGGGTGGACTTTGACTCATATCGGGTTGGATCTGGTCGGTCGGGTCAACCCGGATTGGGCGAAGAAGAAGATTACGGTGGTTTTCGAGGCTGATTCTGATGGATGTGGTGGTGCGCGGCCTCTGGAGCTTGTCGGCCCGACGTTATGGTGACTGGGCAGCTCCTGGCGGTGGTGGCTTCCACCCAGAACCACCAGAAGTGGTGGTTTCCGACGGTGGTGTACGGCGGCGATGGAAGGAAAATTTGCAGAGCTTTCCTTTGGCTAATTCGATCAATTCTAAACTGATAAAGACCTCACACACACTCAATTAAAGCTCTCCAAACACTTTAATTTGATTAATTTCAGCTTATCAACCTCGAATTTGACAATTTTGTTCAAAATTATGAGATTCACGAAAGCTTTCGATTCTATCTGATTCAGTAAGTGTTTCATCGAATTGACTTATGCCTTTTGATCCTAGTATCCTCTATTTATAGATTGCAAGCTCAATTTGACGTTTCGTATTGCTTCAGAAACCAATCGATTTTGCCTCTTCATTTGCACGAATTTAATCCAATAATTCGTGTTTAATTCATTTTAAACCGATGAATTGATGATTGATCTTTCATATTCTTCATCAGATCATCCAATTTGGGTAGATGAATCATTCAACTTCATCAATTCTTGTAAATCACCATTAATGGACAATTGAAGCTTCATAAATTGCATTTTTTTCCAATTTTTCCAGCACGAATTTTGTGACTTTTGGGTTGCTTTTACACATGAATTGTGTACTGATCTTTCATATTCCATGTCTACTTTGCAATGGCATCATCAATTTCAACAATTAATGATGTTTTGTCAGTTAAAAATCGATGTAAAGTACGACGAAAAGTCACTTTGAGGAAGATGAAAATGCAAAAAATAAGATGATAAAAAGGCAAAAATTTGCCTTTGCTAGGATTTGAACCTGGGTCCTTGAGCTTGGGTGTGTGTTTGGGTCAATGTGTTTAACCAACAGGCCATTTGGCCTGTGCTTTGATCACATAGCCAACTTCATCAATACTTAAGGCTTTTAAATGATGAGTTTAATTAAACAAACAATTTTTGAAATTTGTTTAATCATCTTTAAAATAACTTATAACTAGAATTTTGTATATATCAAGCTCAAATAATAATTTCTATTTTTTTCTCATTTTTTTTACTAATTCTTTTTTTTTTGAATTTTGGTTTTTTCTCGACTTTTTTGGCTTTTTCTTGATTTTTGTGATTTTTGCATTTTGTGAGCTTGATACAATACTAATTCTAATTACAAATTAAAGCCTTTAAGTTGGGCAAAATTTGGGTGTCTACAACTGCCCCTCTTTGTGGTGAAGTTTGAATAAAACTTTGCCACAAAGACAAAAGATAGCCAATTTTTCCCTTTAGGGGGAAATGTGTATGGATAGGTGAAGTGTATTGGTGTTTGGATGTGAAGGTAACATAGAAGGTACCGTCTTGAGGTGATGGATTTTTGGTGTGATAATAAAAAGGGTCACCATCTTGAGGTAACGGATTTTTGGTGGGATAAAAAGGTACCGTCTTGAAGATGATGGATTTTTATGGATAAAGGGTACTAGCTTCAACTGACGGATTTTTGGTGAAAAAGGAATAAAAAAGGGCACCGACTTGAACTAACGGATTTTGGTGGGACAAAAAGGGTATCGTCTTGAAGATGATGGATTTGTGGTGAAAAAGAAATAAAAAAGGGTACCGACTTGAACTGACGGATTTTGTGGTGGAAAAAAAAGGTATCGTCTTGAAGATGACGGATTTGTGGTGATATTGTCCTGAAGGGATGAATTTTAAAGTGAGTGTATCAAGATTAGAAATTGAGATATACCGTCTTGAGATGACGGGTTGAAAAGCAGGTTAAGTCATCTCTTTGACTTAAGATCTTGAAAGATATACAATTTTTTGGACTTTGGAAATTCTGATCCACTGGGGATTACTTGGCGAGAAAACAAACATCTGCAATCTCAAAAGCTTGACAAGGAATTGACATACTACAATCCCATTCGTCTTGAAAGTTGATCGGGAATCGTCATACTTCAATCCCATTCTTCTGGAAACTTGATCGGGAATTGTCAAACTTCAATCCCATTCTTCTGGGAAGTGTTTGCATAATTGGCTCAATTTCAGAGAGGATGTCCTACTCCTCTGATGTAAAAATATCCAATCTCTGTCTTGTTGGATGATCAATCAATGTCCTCAATTTCAGAGAGGATGTCTTGCTCATGAAATGTAAAAATATCCAATCTTTGTCTTGATTGGATGATCATCAAATGCCTCAATTTCAAGAGGATGTCCTACTTCTGAAATGTAAAAATATCCAATCTCTGTCTTGATTGGATGATCATCAAATGTGCTTAGGGCTTCCTTTCCCATTAGCCATATTGTCTTGCAACATTTAATTATCCTTGCAGTATAGTTTTCCACCTAAGGACAATCATGTAAAAATTGCATATATGCATTTTCAAGTGTTATGCGATGCTCAAACTAACTTCTAACAATTTCATTAGTGTTTGTTTTAGAAGTCTGTTTGAAAAGGAAGATTGATTGATGAGTTGGATTGGAATGGGATTTTGACCCGACTTCAGAGAATTTCCGGGATATCAACTTTGTTTATAATTACTCAAAATAAAATCAATTGAACATAGCAAATGGTTAACTTTTGTATTGATTATACATAGTACAACTTCACAGCATCTGAGTTTACAGGATCCTTTAAATCAGGTCCATCCATTTGAGAAAGGACTAATGCTCCTCCTCACAACACTTTTCTAACTATGTATGGCCCTTCATAATTCGGTGTGAATTTTCCTCTTGAATCTTGCACATTTGGAAACATCTTTTTCAATACCAAATCACCTTCTTGGAATTTTCTTGGCTTGACTTTCTTATTGAATGCTCTAGCCATCCTTTGCTGATATAACTGCCCGTGACACATTGCGGTAAACCTTTTTTCATCTAACAGATTCAACTGTTCAAATCTTTGTTTTATCCATTCAGCCTCTTCAAGCTTTGTCTCAACCAAAATTCGAAGCGAAGGAATTTCGACTTTTATTGGCAAAACAGCTTCAGTTCCATACACTAAGGAATGGGGTGTTACCCCATTTGAGGATCTTACAGATGTCCGATATGCCATCAATGCTAACGGAAGCATTTCATTCCAATCTTTGTACACAATGGTCATCTTTTCGATGATTCTCTTGATATTCTTGTTAGCGGCTTCTACTGCCCCATTCATCTGTGGACGATACGGAGTGGAATTCCGATGCTTGATCTTGAATTGCTGACACAAATCAGTCATTTCTTTGTTGTTCAAATTTGTACCATTATCGGTGATGATACTTTCTGGAGTTCTATATCGAGCAATGATGTCTCTTTTGATGAATCGCACCACTACAATTTTTGTTACATTGGCGTAAGAAGCGGCTTCTACCCATTTGGTGAAGTAATCAATTGCAACCAGTATGAATCGGTGACCATTTGAGGCTTTTGGTGAAATTGGCCCAATGACGTTATTCCCCACATTGAGAAAGGCCATGGAGTTGACATCGACTGCAATTCTTTTGGAGGAGCATTTATCTTGTTTGCATAAATTTGGCATAAATGACAAGATCTCACATGCTTGATACAATCTGATTCCATGGTTAACCAAAAATATCCTAATCTCACGATCATTTTAGCTAGCATATAACCACTGATATGAGGGCCACAAACTCCTTCGTGAACTTCTTCCATGAGCTTTTTAGCTTCTGCTTCATCTACATACCTTAATAGGGTTGTGTCGAATGATCTTCTGTATAGAATATTCCCGCTTAGCAGAAAATGACTAGCCAAGCGCTTCAATGATTTTTGATCTTTTTTGGTAGCGCCTTCAGGGTAATTACCCGTTTGTAACAGGACTTTAATGTCTTGGAACCATGATTCATCTGGCTCAATCATGGCACAGAATGCTGGTTCATTTTTTACTCGGACTTGTAAAGGTTGCATTCTTGTTCCTTCAGTAAACTGGATCAGCGAGGCCAAAGTTGCCAAAGCATCAGCAAACTGATTTTGAGTTCTTGGCACATAAACAAAGGAGATTTCTTTGAATTTTTCTGTCAATTCTGCCAAGTGATTATGATAAGGAATCAACTTGGGATCTTTTGTTTTGAATTCTCCTCGAGTTTGAAAAATAATGAGTGACGAATCACCAAATACTTTGAGCTCTTCAATCTCCATTTGGATTGCCATCTCTAATCCCATAATGCATGCTTCGTATTTCGCTATATTGTTCGTATAAGGGAATACCAATCTAGCCGATGCGGGAATTGATCTCCTTCAGGTGAAATTAGGACTGCCCCTATTCCACATCCATATACATTGGCTGCTCCATCAAAATATAACTTCCAATTTGAAGTTTTGCTTTCTTCTGCTTCCGCTATTTGGATACCCTCATCAGGAAATTGGGCTTGTTCTTTCAATTCTTTGTCATCGACTGGGCTTTCAACGAGTTGATCAGCTATGGCTTGTCCTTTAATCGAATTTTGATTTACATATGTAATATCAAATTCAGAAAGTAGCATTTGCCACTTTGAAATTCGGCCAACTAAAGTCGGCTTGTTTACCAGATACCTCAAAGGATCATGTTTTGTAATCAACTCAATTAAGTAAAAGAGCGTGTACTGCCTAAGCCTGTGCATAGTCCAAACTAACGCACAGCAAGTTCTTTCTATTTCTGAATACTTTTGTTCTCCATTCGAGAATTTCTTGCTTAAGTAATAAACAACTCTTTCTTTTCCATTTTCATCCTTTTGCCTGAGTATACATCCCATGGATTTAGGAAGAATCGTCATATATAAGAACAAAGGCCTTCCGGTGTTGAGTGACCAGTACCGATGGATTTGTCAGATACTGCTTAATTCGGTTAAAAGCTTCTTCACATTCTTCATTCCACTCAATCTGAGCATTCTTCTTCAACAACTTGAACAACGGTTGACATTTATCAGTCAATTGGGAAATGAATCGAGCAATGTAATTCAACCTCCTAAAAGACCTTTGATTTCTTTCAATGTTGTAGGTAGAGGTAATTCTTGAATTGCTTTGACTTTATCAGGATCAACTTCTATTCCTTCTGACTAACCATGAATCCCAATAACTTTCCGGATGTTACTCCAAAAGTGCACTTCTCTGGATTTAACTTCAACTGAAACTTTCTCAACCTTTTAAAGGTTTCCTTAGGACTTCTACATGATCCTCTTCTCTTTTGTCTTTGCGATCATGTCATCTACGTAAACTTCTACCTCTTTATGCATCATGTCATGCAAAATAATAAGCATCGCTCGCTGATAAGTTGCACCGACGTTCTTGAGACCAAAAGGCATAACTTTATAACAAAAGGTTCCCACTTCTCTTAATCTTGTATCTTACTTCCTAGCCTTAAATCTTGTATGTGATGACTTAGAAGGAAATTTAATGGATGAAATTTGGGTTTGTTTGGGCTTGGGAGGTAGAAGAAAATAGAGAGAGAGAGAGAGAGAGAGAGAGAGAGAGAGAGAGACGATGGAGATAGGGTCTGTTTTTGGATAGATATTTTTGGCTTACTTTCTGACTTTTGGGCATTCACAAGTCTTTAGAGGATGCCAAAAAAACATGGGCTTGGGCTATGGGTTAGGTGTATGAGCTTGGTTATGAATTTAATTTGTCTTAGGCTTGAATTTTTGGGGCTTCAAATCTGCTATACCAAGCATCAAAACACCTATACTCCTTAATTTAACACAATTCTACAATATATATTACTACAATTTTACTAACACACATATATTTCAATTATAAGAATTTCTCATACTAACAATTTGTTATATCATCAAATTAAATTATACTAACTTAACTTAACAATTAAATCACAAATCATCAATTGGACATACATAAGCAAATTAGTTTAGTATATTAAATTTTTTGTTATTTCAGAGAGCATTGAGGAGTAGTTGTAATCATGCTATATATTCCCTTTGTCTCGATATAGTTTAAACTTACATGGTGAGTGTCCTACCTTGATCATATCGAGTAGATTTATGTGTTGCCTATTTTAATGACAATGTACTATCAAGTAATAACATAGTAAATCTTGTAATGGTATGTAATTATTACCAACTTGTTCAAAATTAATACCAAACATTGTGATAGTAGACAATAGACATGGCAGTACTAAAAAAAGAAAATTGTAAAAACAAACCCTAAATTTTTAGGGTGGAATGGATTAACTCCTCAAATTTTCAAAGTGAGGTTTTTGACTCCTTTTTCATCTATGTATGAGGATAAGGACACGTCACATTTTCTATTAAAACAAATGGGAAATAATGTGGATTTACCGCTTAAACTTTTAATTTATGTGTGTATTCACCTCCTAAATTTTCATCTATATGCGGATTTGCCCCCTTCCTTCATACCAAAACAATTAACTATCCTTACTGAGCTAATTTTTTAAAGTTTAGGAGATCAAAAACCTTACTTTGAAAATTTAGGAGATCAAAAACCTATTTTGACAGTTCAAGGGTCAATTTGCACCATCAGAAAAGTTTAAGGGTGTTTTTTACAATCATCCCTTAAAAAATTCTTTGAAAGTTTTTTTTTTTAAATAAAAATCATGGCGCAATAAATTATCAGAATTTTTTTTTTTTGCTATTGTAGTAGGGAAGTGAGGAATGGATGTTACTTAAGAGATAAGTGAAGATAACACTAGGCTATAAGACTGGTAATAAATTATTAGCTTGAATGGGTTTAGCATGTTTAATGTAAATGGAATCAAATTTTACATGTTGACTTAAGGATTGCAGCATAAATGTAATATAATAAAGCTAAGTATACGAGCATTCCGGTGTGATTTGAAATAATCTAATTTATTTAATAATTAAATTTTCATGTGAATATAATATTAGTTCTAAATATTAAGTTTGAAGTAATTTTGATATATGAAATGAATGTGTAGAAATAGGTTTGATATATTATGTTTATTAATGAAAATTATTGATGTATGTGAGTATGTGTAATGAGATTAATGTTATTGTTTTATATATATTAATGTGTGTATAGTATAATTAATGTTTGTATCCCTTATGAATTAATATGTATGTTATGTTTAAAATTATAAAAACAACTTTTGAATTGCCTAAGATTTTGCTAGCAGAATTTTCAAGAAGTTAAGCTTATTTTTCAAGCCCAAATTAAACTCAAATTAGCTCCAAATTAAGCCAAATTAAACCTAAGTCATATATGCGCTAAAAGTTAAACATAGGATAAAATTGAGTCCCAAATTTGATCAAATATAGCCTCTTTTGGCAACCCACATTTTCCAT
Organism: Combretum micranthum; assembly: GCA_024138025.1. Classification (NCBI taxonomy): domain Eukaryota; kingdom Viridiplantae; phylum Streptophyta; class Magnoliopsida; order Myrtales; family Combretaceae; genus Combretum; species Combretum micranthum. The sequence continues at coordinate 469,794 of JAMXBD010000963.1, read as the reverse complement.
ACGAATTTTTCCACTATTCATTTCCTTCTCTTTTCCTTCTATCTTCAAACCATAAGCCCTAAACCAAAACCAATATCAAGCTCTTGGATTCAACAATCTCTCAAAGCCAAAGCCTCTTCATGTATTTTAAAGCAAGTTGAAGTCCTTGTTTATTTTCTTTCTTGTAATATAGATGGAATCAATATTAGGATGAGTTTACTGTCACATGAGTTGAATGGTTTTATGTATTGATACATGTTAGGTTATGTTTTATTGTTATATGAACTTGTTTATGTGTTATGGATGTAGTGAGAAGTGTTGGTGAGGGTTGAAGTGGATTTGAGTAGTTAAGTTGAAGTGAAGAGTAGAGAGGGTTTGATGTGAATGAAGTAGTTTGATATGTTGTTTTATGAAGTTGCTAAGATTGGTTAAGGTGGATAGAAGATAGTGTATGGAGAAGGATTAAAAGTGTTATATGTTATAATTTTTCAAAGTGTAAAACAAGAGAAATAAAACATTTTCGATTAGGTCTGTTTTTGAGTGTACGTCAACATCTGGTACTTCAATGCCGCTGGCGGAGAGAGGGTATTGAATGCGATCAGAATCGATTTTTTTAAAGCCGCTTAAAACGCCACCAGTTTTGTAAGGAAATTTGCCAGCATTTATTTTTCAAATCGTACGCCGGCCATTAGGGCTTCAATGCAGCTGGCGTATAGGTAGTGTTGAATGCGAACAAAATCAATTTTCTTAACGTTGGGCTTAACGCCGTCGGTATATAATTTCAACACTGCCGATGTTCACCTTAATTTTGCCTGTGTAAATTAGCCGCATATCCCCTGAGTTTTACAAATTCAACCTTCTTTAATTGTCATTCTTTACTTCATATATGGTCTTCTAATTAATCTATAAACTATATAAACATGTTTTAAGTAAGAATTAAATGATAAAAATATATTTTAAGTTCAATAAATCTCCTTGTGCAGTTAACTTAGGATTGTGATATATATATATATATTCTACGTTCGATTATGATTTGTTTTGACATTTCTTATTTCAGTTAAAGGTTTCTCAATTATTTCTCCTCCAAGTGAATATAGTAATACACTATTGGGTACAGATACACAATAACTTGTTTGTTGCATGCTAGGAATAGGCATTACTAAAATTGAATTAATTCGATTCGGCTTAATACTTTGATGAACTGGATGTCTATTACGTTGTTTAATCTGGTCCGAGGAGCAACAAACCTGTCATGATGCAATGACATGTTAGTTAGGTGCTTAACCTAACTCATGATGCAATGACTTTACCATGATGCAATGGTACGCTATGATGCAATAGCAATTCGTTTTGGTTAAGTGGATAGCCGATGGGGAGAATAATATCCGAGTAACGTTTGCTTAAACTTAGGGGGAAATACTATGGTTTAGTTCAAAGTTTATGGGAACTTGTGAACTAGGCTCATGTTGTGGATTGAGTTAAAGTAGAGTCGGGCAACGGCTTTTGAACCCTAAATGCATCTATTTCTTTATGGAATAGATATAGGAGATATAAGTATTCGGACTGCTTATATCAACTGTCATGCCCCGAAGGGTACCCTAAACGTGGCAGTTCGCCGTACACAATATTAAAGCCTAGGAATGACCGCCTCAGTCACGTGAATGCTTCCATACTATGTACAAGGCGTCTAACACATGGAGGAGACACATCGGAGTAATACATTTTATATTGTACAACTTGAGTAACAATGTAAAGGAAATACAATTCACTATACTTCAATTACAATTCATCCACAGATTTCACTATATAACTATTATAAAGCAATTCACAAAACCTAGCTAATATCTTCAAGTATTCTTATCTCCTGCCGGAATCCCAAAGTCATATTCGGCTCCAACCATCTCGGTGCCCAGGTAGCATTCTTGAGTTGACCTGTTTAATCAAACATCTATTGGGTATAAGCTACACTAGCTTAGTGAGAATTCCCTTAATTTCGTACCATAACATACAAGTTATAAATCATCCATGGTATGCATGAACAAACACATGAGCAGACAATTATGTATGGGTATCCGGAACCCATATACATGAATTTACGCCCTCCGTATCAAGGGTTAGGGATGGTATTGAAAGTCTACACGACCGCTGCTAGTCCCGAAGCCCCCCAGGCTCATAGCAGTCGACTCAGCTAGGTTCACACATGGAATGCATCCCTGGTGCGCCTTAGTTCCCTATGAATGAGCTCTGATACGGGTCTTACTATCCAAACGAGTTCTCGGACCATACCGATCGACCTGCGTAAGAGTAGCACGCTACCAAATGCAACATGTCCAATGTGATGCATGACCAATTTAATTTTTACTTAGGTCAAATTATTCATACATTCTTTAGAGTGACCAACCAATATCATACACATAAACAGAAATAATATGAACAGTGCAGTTATCCAATCGAATCATAGTTTCGATATGCTTTAGTATTCTTTGGCATACATACATCAAAGTCTCATCGATTATCCCATCCCATTCATATCGGCTTTTATCTTGTTCTATAATTCTAATGCAACTAGCTATAAGCACAAACAAGGTAACAAAATAAGAGGAAAACTCACTCGGCATTTGGATCATCGATCTCTTAGTAAAAATAATCCGGTGGTATGGAATCATCGATTTCAGGGTCGCCTAAAAAGGAAGAAATACCCTAATAAGTATTTCATCACTTAACTAATCCAAACTATTTAACAAAACTAGAAAATTCGTAATTCTCGTCCTACGCGGGAATTCCAACTTAAAACGGCCATAACTTGGTCGTTTTAACTCGGAATTTAGCAAATTATATATCGATTTCTATCTACTTTGAAAGATCTATCTAATTATAACATCATATTTAAGTTTTGAAAAATTTTAAGTTTGAAAAGATCTGATCAGTTTAGATCAGTAGCGAAAACAATTTTAGAAAATTAATGTTGTGAAAGTTCATGAAGTTTCTACTATCCAAAGCAAGTATACATGTAATATGAATAAGTTACTAACATAAATGATATGTCATGAGATATATATGTATATTTTCTTGATGATATTTAATAAAATAAATTTTTAGAAAACTTTTTCCTTGTAAGACTTTATGAAAAATCAACTTAGAAAGGCTAGTCTTGTATTCTTGACAATCTCCACTTGTTTTTAGAAAAACTCATTGATAAAATATATTTATTCTTGTTAAAATTAAGCCTTTATTATGTATATTCCTTAAGCCTTTATTTTTCAACAAAAATTTCTATTTCACACTTTGTAAACATGTTTTTAAATATGATTCATCCAAAATCCGAATTTTGTAAAATTTGTTTTTGTGGTGATTCCTTTAAGTAAACTCATTTGATACTTAGAAAATTAAGGCTCAATCATACCTAGCCACTAAGGACTTCATTTGTTTAATAAAACCTCTATTTTGAGTTTGAAAAGTATGGGTTTTCATACCAATAGTCCATTATTACGAATTTCTTAAAATGACAACAATTCAAATTTTTCTACTTTATTTCTACTCCTTGTTCTACATGTTTTTCTTAGCAAATCCTATCTCAACTTATAAAAATCATTACTTGATGATATCTATGACCTATACTCTTCATTTTTCATACAAAACACAAATTTTGGAGTTGATAAAAGGGTTTTTAAGGCATGGTCTTGAAACCATCCGAATTTCACAAGGTTAAAATAAAACTCAAATTTTATATTTTGTAATCTCTTCTTATTTTGAGAATTCCTATTAGTAGATCTACCATTTACTTATTATAAACATCTCCTATTGATACCTATTCCATAAGCCTTTCATTTTTTTAACAAATCTTCATTTTGGTATTGAAAAATGGGTTTTCAAAATTGGTTTGGTTGAGATCCGAATTTATAAAATTTATTTTTGGACATATCTTTTGATAAAATCCATCTAAACTTATGAAAATCCATCCCTATATCCTATCTTAAGAGCCTTCCATATCTTGAATAAAAACTTCATTTTTGAGTTGGAAAATATGTTTTTAAACTAGGCCTTAGCCTAAATCCGAAAATAGAGTTTTGTTTTGAAAAATAATCTTTGAAAATCACCTTTGAACTATATAAAATGAAGTCTTGATGATATATATACATTAAGCCTTCATTATCTCAAGTAAAAATTTCATTTTGACACTTGGAAAGTGGTTTTTAAAAATGGGTCTTGCCTAGATACGAATTTCACCATTTTTGTTTAAGTTCAAAACCAAGATCTACACTTTCTATGAGCATAGATATAAAAGAAATCCATGGTAGTAAACTATAAACTTATAGATCTAAACTTTACTCATCAAGATCATTCATTTATGATATCTATTCCCTAAGCCCTTCATTTTAAATGAAAAATACACATTTTGAAGTTAAAAAATAACTTTTCTAAATATGGTTCCCTTTTTATCTGAATTTTCAAAAATGATTTTTATTGAAACTAAAATAGATCTTGAGCTTTCTAATACTTTCCTACTACCATCAAGCTATTACAAGTTATTTAAGAACATAAAACAAAAGTCTAATGCATGTATGAACTTAAAACAATTAGATCTAGTTTACTATACTAGTTATAAATGCATGAACACTATGATGGTTATGTGAATGATGAATATATGCACAAATCATTAGCAATAACAACATAACTTGAAAATAAAACAAAATAATAGTAAAATAACTCAAATAACAAGATCTAAAACATAAACAAAATCAAAGCTAAAAAAAAAAGTTAGATCTACAAAATATAACTACTTTCAACAAGAAAATAATAATAATAATAATAATACAAGATAATAATCATGGATAAGAGGAGTGTTTTATTTTGGCATCATCATCCTTAGCTTTTAAGCTTATGGAAGGTCATTTGATGCATGAAACTCTCACTATACTTTACCTATATCATCTACGAAGCTTTGGATAAGAGTTTTATCAAAGGATCTTGAAGAAATAAGTGTGGGAGCTCATTTATTGAATAGGGGCAGCAAGGTTTTCTTGTAAGAACAAGAGAAAATGAAGAGAGAAAGAGAGGAAAAATAGAGAGAAAAAGGTAAGGAATGGTAAATGGTTGAATGTGTAAATGAGAGAGAGAGAGATAGAATGAGTTAAAGACACATTAAATGAAGTAAAAATAAATAAATGGCAGCCAATGATAGTACTATAGCAGGCGTGATTTTGGAGGAGAGAGGGAAGAGAGTTTAATTGGTTTTTAACTTGAAATTGTAATGTGTAATTAATGTGTATGTGTTGCTACTTAAAGAAGGATTGGAAGAGATTTATTTTAATCAATTTGGGAGTAAATCAAAGGACAAAAGGCAAAAAGAAGTCCAAAATTCTGCCATGAAGTGATAATGAAGTGTAGAAAGATTAAAGTGAAAAGGAAGTGATGTGTGAAAGGTGTACTTAAAGGTATGGGTTGTAAGAGTACTTTTTTAATAAAATAAAATGAAAATAAAAAATAGAAAATTCATTCCAAATATTTGTAGCAGATTTTTTATAATTAAAATAAGATAATTAATTAATTTATTTTAGTAAATTAGCAAATAAGTTACCGGTATGATCAAAATACGCGAATATGAGCTATAATTTATATTTTTATAACCGAAAAATTCTAAAAATTTATTTTATGAAAATAACAGTATTTTAAAATATTTTTCAATTATTAATTAATTTATTTTATTTTTAGTATCGAGTCTTAAATAGAAACTGATCCCGTAAAAACTCAAAACTAACTAAATTTTAGAAAAACAGAATTTTCTATGATATATAAAATATTTATCTAAAAATATAAGGTTTATAAGGATAGTAAAACTGTATAATGATTAGTAGTGAATAGTACAAAAGACTAGTTTATTACTGACTAGTTAATTATTGGTAGTAATGAAATACGAATATAATCACAAAATAAGATAATTCTAGTTATCGAAAAATTATAAAACTGATATTTTAGAAATCCTTATGAAAATATGAGTCTAACGGTATTAATGGTATATTTTTGATATCTCAAGCCTCAGGACACGCTTTTCAAAGTCTGTATCCGAACGTTTCGAAATAAGTAAAAAATTTACCAATCTGATATTTTTAAGCGACCTTATAGTACTACGAGCTACTCTACACACTTAAACTACACCTCGGCCTCTAAGGTTAAGAGCGCGAGATTGCCGGACTTAAACTACTGTATTCCACTTAGGGTTCCTGGGTGATTTTCCGGTTTAGATCTTTGCCAATTTGGAAATTGATGTTTTATATTTATACAACATATTTAAATTTGAGAAATTTATTTTAAATTTTATTTTTGTAAGTATTTAATATCTCTTAACGTTTTTGGTATTCTTGGAATTGGGTTTTATTTCCGAAGGTTTATCGTTATTTACTTTTTAATAATTTTTTTTTTTTTGGTTCTATATTACCCGATATTACAATTCAGATTTAAGTATGAAATTTGTCATATGTAGTGGTTTTGGATTTAAAGACTGTTGAGTTCTTATTTTATTTTTAAGGATTTTCATTTTCTCAAGATTAAGAAATTTCTGGATTCGTTCGTGATTTAGGACTATTCGAAGTTCGGTTTTAATTTGGAGTCATTTTTAGAGTTTATTTTTTATGTTTATTTTGGAATTATTTACTGAAATTTTTTAAGGCTTACATATCAATCCCCTGAGCAGCTACTGTTACTCAGGACCCCTAAATTCCCAGAGCATGATTCCGGGGTTTGTATACCCTACTGTTGTTTTGTTAAAAAGAAAACTTAACAAGATAATGACTTGATCGTTGTTGCATTTCATTTGATTTAAGTTTAATTTACAAGTTGTTCTTGTATTTGTTATTGGGTACTGGGCCTTTGGCTCACTTTTGCTACTTTGCAAGTAATGAAGATAAGTTATATGGTGATCTGGGATACGGGTCAGATTTTGAGAGATTCATTGACGAGTGGGATAAGTATGACTCGAATGCCTTAGATTTTGGAGAAGCTTTTATTTAAAGCATAATTCTCTGTATAGAAGGCTTGTTAAATAAGCCTAAGTTGTAAAAGACCTTAAGATCTCTTTAAGTTATCTTTTGAACCAAGAACAACTTGTAATTTTGTAGTGTCTTATATTGACACTAAACTTTGTACATATAATGTATATATGTGTGGATTGCTTTTATTAGCAATCTTGTTTTGTTAAAAGTTATGTAAAGACCCGACCTACTGAATCCCGAGATTTAGTGTACCAAGTCCCCAACCACATATAACATTTTCATTTTATATGTAAGGTTGTCCTAAAACTACAGTTTATGAGAATTGTTTGATCCAATCTACTAAAGCTTTATAAACAACCTTTATCAAAACAATTTTTGTTATGCTTAAGAATTTTTTTGATAGATTTTTACAAAAGTTAAACCTTTTTTCAAGCCTAAATTAAACCCAAATGAGCTTCAAATTAAGCAAATTTAAACCTAAGTCTTATATACCTCAAAAGTCAAACTTAAGATAATAATGAGTCACAAATTTGATCAAATATTGCCTCTTTTGGCAATCCTCATTTCCATATGACTTTTCCTCTTTTCTCTTCTTTCTCTTTTTCTTTTCTTCAAACTATAAGTCCTAAACCAAAGACCAATATCAAGCTTTTGGATTCAAAAATCTCTCCAAGCCAAAGCCTCTACATGTAAGTTAAAGCTAGTATAAACTCTTGTTTTATTTCCTTTCTTGTAGTATAGGTGTAAAATCTATGGTTGGGTGAGTTAATGTCTTTTGAGTTGTATGGTTTATGCATTGATATATATTAGGTTGCGTTTTGTTATTGTGTGAACTTGTTTATGTGTTATGGTAGTAGTGAGGGGTGTTGGTGAGGAGTGAAGTTGATTTGAGTAGTTGAAGTACTAGTGAAGAGGAGGAGAGGAATTGATGTGAATGAAGTAGTTTAATGTGTTGTTTTAATGTTCAAAGTTGCTAGAATAGATTAGTGTAGATAGAAGATAGTATGAAGCTAAATATGAGTTTGAAGAAGGATTAAAGTGTTATATGTTATAAATTTGCAAAGTGCAAAACAGGGGAAATAAATTCTTTTCGAATAGGTCTATTTTTAAGTGTACGTCGGCATCTGGTACTTCAACACCGTCGGCGTAGAGACGGTGTTGAATGTGATCAAACCAATTTTTTTTAAAGCCGCTTAAAACACCGTCGCTTTTATAAGGAAATTGGCTAGCGTTTATTTTTCAAATTGTACGCCGGCCACTAGTGCTTCAATGCTGCCTGCGTAGAGGCGGTGTTGAATGCAAATAGAATAAAAATTTTTAACGGGGCTTAACGCCGTGGCATATAATTCAAACACTGTCGGCGTTCGGTCAAATTTTGTCTATGTAGAAAGGCCACGTATCCCTTGAGTTTTACAAATTCAATCTTCTTCAATTGTCATTCTTTAATTCATATATGGTCCTTTAAGGAATCTATAAGCTAAATGAACATGTTTTCTGTATGAATTAGATGTTAAAACTATATGTTAAATTTAGTAGGCCGGGTCTTTACAAGTTATTTATAAAGTGTTAGTAGATTTGATTAAACAATTTTCATAAACTGTTAGTTTTAGGACAACCTTACATATAAAGTGAAAATGTTATATGTGATTGGGGATTTGGTACTCTAAATCTCGGGATTTAGGGGTTAGATTTTTGTAGATGGTATCGGAGCTATGTTTATGAAATTGTTTGATTAAATAGGAGTGACTTGACCTTAGATACGGTGAGTTTAGTCGAATGCATATAGGACTTGCTTGAATTGTGTATTTTGTTTGAATGCTTATTTTGTTCATTAATTATTTTGATGTTGATTTGACATTGCAAAATTATCATATTTCATATATATGTTGTATGTTTGTTTAAAGATGGATAGGTCAAGAAGAGCAACTCAACAGTCTACAAAAAGAGAGGGTATGCTACTGCCTTCTCAGTCTACTATCTCAGCTTTTGCATTAGCTAGTGTTCCAGCTTCTACTTTGACTCCATCACCAGCTTCAGCTTCTACTGCACTAAATCCACAACCTCCTCGAATGCTTGCATATCTAGCTATGCCTTAAATGCCTACGGAGATCCGAATAATGTATTTACTATGTTTCGGGATATGTTTGCAATAGTTCAATAGTATCAGCAAATGATGTATCAACAACAACAACCATTTCTGCAACAATATAATCCACCAACTGTGAGACAAGAACAACATGTACAAGTGGAAGACCGGAATGATCAAGTCAAGTTGCATGATTTTGTCAGATTGGTACCTGGTTTTGATGGAACTACTTTAGACCTAACTAGAACTGAATGTTGGATTGTAGAGCTTGAAAAAGCATTTGCAACTTGTGAAGTACCCGAGCATAGGAAAGTTGACTTAGCTATATATATGCTGAAGGGAGATGCTTATAATTGGTAGAGATTGAACAATGAAGGATATGCAAGACCAATACCATGGAACAGATTCAAGGAAGCCTTTTTCTTGCAATACATTCCATCTACAGTGAGAAAGCAAATGATATTGAATTGGCTGAATTTAAGGCAAGGGAATAAAACTGTTAAAGGATATCATGCAAGTATTGTAGGTTGCTTAGATTTGCTGGCACAAATTACAATGATGAGAGTATGAAGGTTCAAAAGTTCTAAGATCGCTTGAACATGGAAATCAAGAGTGAAGTCAAGAAGTTTCAGTTATCAACACTGTGTAAAGCAGTAATCAAAGCAAAGTTAGTGGAACAAATTATAAATGAGAATAAAGCCTAGAGAGATAGACGTGCTACATTTATGGGCAAGAGATCAATTACCTCATACACTCCTTATTCAAGATTTGGCAATGTTAACAAAGGTAAGCGACCATATGTGGGGAAGAATCCAAATTTTGGACAAGTGACAAAGACTCCTATTTCTTCCATTTCATATGATAAGAGGTGCCCTATATGTTTTGGGCCCCATGAATTAGTTCTTTGTAAATAGACTCCTAGAGTATGCTTTACATGTGGGAAAGTAGGTCATAAAGCTTCTGAGTGTCCTGATCCTAAATTAAAGCCTATCTTCTGTGCTCATTGCCAACAAAGAGGTCATCACGTGGCGAATTGTAAAGATAGGCCTAAGACTGAAGGACCGAACTTTGGAAAGGGATTGACAGTCGCTAGAGTATTTGTTCTACAACAGTTCAAGAAAGCCCCTTCCATCGATACACTAGCAGGTACAATACAGATTGCAAATCATATTGCATATGCTTTGATTAACACTGGTGCTACTCATACATGTGTTGTTGAAAGTTTTGTGAATGAGTGTGGTTTGTCTTCTGAAGTGTTGTATGATAGAATGATGAATGTAAATACTCTTTTGGTGTGCAATCCAAAGAGCCATGTGTATGTAGAAATGTTGATGTTGTGATTTCTAATAGAAGCATGCCAATAGATATGTTTGTTCTGCCTTTAATTGATTTTGATGTAATCCTTGGAATGAATTGGTTAAATCTTTATAAAGCCACGATATATTATAATAAAGCGGAAGTAAGCTTTGAGTTGGAGGGTAGAAGATTGTTTCATGTTTTGGAAAGAAGGAGACCAAAGAGTATGTATTCTATGGAGTTGTAGGAGAAGGATATGGGAACTACAATGAGTAATGAAGAACTCCGAGTTGATATAGTGCCAGTAGTAAAGGAATTTATTGATGTCTTTCTTGAGGAATCACCAGGTTTACCACCAGATAGAGAGATTGAGTTTGGAATTGATTTGATACCAGGGACGATACCTATATCTAAGGCTCCATACCATATGGCTCCGACCGAGTTGAAAGAGTTGAAAAGCCAGTTGGAGGAATTACAGAGCTTAGGGTTTATTCGTCCAAGCATTTCTCCTTGGGGTGCTTTGGTTTTATTTTTTAAGAAGAAACATGGAAGTTTAAGAATGTGTATAGGCTATAGGGAATTAAATCAAGTGACGATCAAGAACAAGTATCCTCTTCCCCGAATTGACGACCTATTTGATCAATTGAGAGATGATGCATTATTTTCTAAAATAGATTTGAGATCTGGATACCATTAACTCAAGATAAAGCCACAAGATATTTTGAAGAGAGCTTTCCGAACAAGATACAGACATTTTGAGTTTATGGTTATGCCTTTTGGTTTGAGAAATGCCCTAGCAGCTTCTATGGATCTGATGAATAGGGTATTTACAAATTATCCGGATCAGTTCATAATAATTTTCATTGATGATATATTGGTGCATTCAAGGAATATGGAAGAACACGAGAAACATCTGAAACTACAAAGATTAAGAGAGAGGAAACTTTATGCTAAATTTAGCAAGTGCAAGTTTTAATTGAGATAAGTTGTAGTCTTGGGACATATCCTTACAAAGGAAGGAATATATGTCGATCCGAAGAAGATTAGAGCGGTTTTGGATTGGCCATAACCTATGAATGTCACGAAAGTACGAAGTTTTCTAGGTTTGGCAAGCTATTACAGAAGATTCGTATTAGGATTTTCCAAAATTGCTTCACCATTAACTAAATTGACAAGAAAATAGGCGAAGTTTGATTGGGATGAAGATTATGATCGAAGTTTTCTCGAGCTTAAAGAACGATTGGTTTCTACACCGATTTTAGCACTTTTGGTTAGTGGAGAAGAGTTCATAATTTATAATGATGCTTCACTTCAAGGACTCGGATGTGTTTTGATGCAAGATAATTGAGTTATAGCTTACGCATCGAGACAATTGAAACCCCATGAGAGGAATTATCCAATTCACGATCTTGAGCTAGCTATAGTAATATTAGCATTGAAGCTTTGGAGACATTATTTATTTGGTGAAAATTGTAAGATATTCACTGATCACAAGAGTTTGAAATACATTTTCATTCAAAAGGATTTGAATATGAATCAGTGAAAATGGTTGGAATTAATCAAAGACTATGATGTTGAAATTTTGTATCATTCGAGAAAAGCCAATGTTGCAGCAGATGCGCTTAGTAGGAAGAAGCAAATGAATGTGTAATCTATGATTACAACTCAACGAGAACTACAAGAAGATCTTCAGAAGATGGATATTGAGATAACAATGGAAAAGGTTGATGTCACTCCCCGAAGAGTATCCTAAACGTGGCAGACCACCGTACACAATATTAAAGCCTAGGAATGCCGCCTCAGTCATGCGAAGGCTTCCATACTATGTACAAGGCGTCTAACACATAGAGGAGACACATTGGAGAGATACATTTTATATTGATACACTCGAGTAACAATGTAAAGGAAATACAATTTACTATACTTCAGATACAAATCACTACACTTCATATACGAATCACTGTACTTCAAAATACAAGTCATTAAACCTCAATTACATTCATCCACAGACTTCCCTACATAAACTATTACAAGGCAATCATAAAATCTAGCCAATAAATTCAAACATTCTTATTCTATGCCGGAATCCTAAAGTCATTCTCGGCTCCAACCATCTCGGTCCCCACTTAGCATTCTTGAAATAACCTGCTCATTTAAACAACTATAGGGTATAAGCTACACTAGCTTAGTGAGAATTCCCTTAAATCCGTACCATGACAAGCAAGTTATAATCAACCATATGCTATGCATGAATAAACACATGAGCAAACAATTATGTATGGGTATCCGGAACCCACACACAGAATGGATTTACTCCCTCCATATCTTGGGTTAGGGATGGTATTGAAGTCTACACGACCGCTGCTAGTCCCCAAGCCCTCAGCTCATAGCACTCGCCTCGGCTAGGCTCACACATGGAATGCATCCCCGATGTGCCTTAGTTCCCATGAATGAGCTCTAATACCAGCCTCGTTATCCCAACGAGTCATCGGACCATATCGATCGACCTGCGTAGGAGTAGCATGCTACCAAATGCAATATGTCCGATGTAATGCATGACCAATTTAAATTTTTGCTTAGGTCAAAATATTCATACATTCTTTAGAGTGACCAACCAATATCATACACATAAACAAAAATACTATGAACAGTGCAGTTATCCAATCAAATCGTGGTTTCGATATACTTTAGTATTCTTTGGCATACATTCATCACAGTCTCATCATATATCTCATCTCCATTCATATCGATTTTTATCTTGTTCCTATACTTCTAATGCGACTAGCTATAAGCACAAACAAGGTAACAAAATAAGGAGAAAACTCACTCGGCCATTGGATCACCGGTCTCTTAGTAATAGTAATTTGGTGGTAGGAAATTGTCGATTTCGGGATCACCTAAAAAAGGAAAAAATACTCTAATAAGTGTTTAATCACTTAACTAATCCAAACTATCTCATACAACTATCAAATTCGCAATTTTCGTCCTAAGCGGAAATTCCAACTAAAAACAGCCATAACTTGGTCATTTTAACTCAGAATTTCGCAAATTATATATTGATTTCTATCTACTTCGAAAGATCTATCTAATTATAATACTCTATTTAAGTATTGAAAATTTTGAAGCTTCAAAAAGGTCCAATCAGTTCTAATCAGTAGCAATTTCCAATTTCGAAAAATAGTTTTGTAAATGTTTGTAATGTTCCTATTATATAGATTAGCTATACATGCAATATGAATGATTTCCTAACATGAATGACATGAGATTAGTTTGATGTATGCATGATCTTGATGATTCTTGCTAAAAGAAAATTTTATAATTTTTTCTTTTGCAAGATCATAATAATAACTACTTATGAAAAATCTAGTTTTTCTAATTTTGATCATTTCCATTTGTTTTGGATTTATTACTTAAGAAAATATAATAATTTTGTTAAAATTGAGTCTTCATTTTATATATTACTTATGACTTTTATTTCTACATAAAAATTTCATTTTGAACTTTGTAATCATGTTTTCAAGTGGGGTTGATTCCAAAATCCGAATTTTGTAAAAATTAGTTTTCAAGTGATTTCTTTAAGTAAAAATCATTTGATATTTAGGAAATTAGGGCTCAATCATACATAACCACTAAGGACTTCATTCTTACACAAAAATTTACATTTTACACTTTGCAAATATGTTTTCCAACATGATTTACTAAAAAATCCGAATTTTTGGGAAATCCACTTTTTGAATGATTCCTTTGGGAAAAACTTGTTTAATGCATTAAAATTTAAGACTTTATGGTACTTATTACTTAAGGACTCCATTCATTACATAAAACTTTCATTTTGAGCTTGGATAATAGGTGTTCTTGTGGCCTTCATTCAAAATTACGAATTTCACAAATTGACTACTAAGTCAAAATTTCCCATCTTGATTCTATTTCTTGTTTTATACATTAATCTCATCAAAACTCATTTCAACTTATAAAAATCACTACTTAATGATACCTATTACCTATACCCTTCATTTTTCACATAAAACATGAGATTTAGAGTTGATAAATAGGTTTTCAAAATTGGTCTTGGTTGAGATTCGAATTTACAAAATTTATTTTTAGTCATATCTTTTGATAAAATCTATCTAAGCTTATAAAAATCCATTCCTTACATATCCTATCTTAAGAGCCTTTCATTTCTTAAATAAAAACTTCATTTTTGAGTTGGAAAACATGTTTTTAAAATAGGTCTTGACCAAAATCCGAAAATGAGATTATTATTTTGAAATAACTTTTGAAAATCACCTTTGATTCTTGTAAAAAGATGTCTTGATGATATACATTATTAAGCCTTCATTATCTTAAGTAAAAATTACATTTTGACACTTGGAAAGTGGTTTTTAAATGGGGTCTTGCCAAAATACGAATTTCACAATTTTTGTTTAAGTTAAATCTAAATCTACACATAATATGAACATGAATATAAAAGAAATGCATGGTAGTAAACTATAAACTCATAGATCTAAACTTTACTATCAAAATCTTTCATTTATGTTATCTATACCCTAAGCCCTTCATTTTAAATGAAAAATACACATTTTGAAGTTGAAAAAGTAAATTTTCTAAATATGGTTCCATTTTCATCCGAATTTTCAAAAATGATTTTTGTTGAAAATAAAATAGATCTTGAGTTTTCTACAACTTTCCTACTATCATCATGCTATTACAAGTTATCCATGAATATAAAACATAGTCTAATGCATGTATAAACCTAAAACAACTAGATCTAGTCTTCTAAACTAGTTGTAAGTGCATGAACACATGTGAATGAGGAACATATACATAAATCATAAGAAATAGCAAAAATAATAACTCATATATGAAGATCCATGGCATAAACAAAAATCAAAATTACAAAAAGTTAGATCTACAAAATATAACAACTTTAAACAAGAAGATAATAATAATGAGAAGAGGAGGGTTTCATTTTTTGGCATCATCATCCTAAGCTTTTAAGCTTATAGAAGGTCATTTGATGCATGAAACCTTCATTATACTTTACTATACCACCTATGGAAGCTTTGAGAAGAAGATTTACTTAAAAATCTTCAAGAAATATGTGTGGAGGCTCAAGAATGGAATGGGGAGCTTGGTTCTTCCAAGAACAAGAGCAAAAAGAAGAAGAAAACAGAGGAAAAAGAGAGAGAAAAGCTAAGGAATGAAAGAGGAAAAATGAGTAAATGAAGGAGAGAGAGAAAATGAGTGTATTAAATGTGTTTTAATTAATTGAAGGAGTAAAAAAAAAAATAAAACAAGGCAGAAAAGGGTGGGGTGGGGGGGCTATCCACGTGAATTAGAGAGAGAAGAGAGAGAGGGTTTGTTTGAAATTTGACTCAAAATTGAATTGTATAATTAATGTGTAATGTAACTTTTTGAAGAAGGATTGAAATACATTTATTTTTAGTCAAAATGGAGTAAATAAAGGACAATGGCAGCCATAAAGGAGTCAAAATTTGCCATGAATAGATATAATGAAGTGTAAAAAGATTGAAGTGAAAAGGAAGTGATATGTGAAAGGTGTACTTGAAAGTATGGGTTGTAAGAGTACTTTCTTAATAAAATAAAAAAAATAAAATAAAATTAGAAAATTTATTCCAAATATTTGTAGTAGATTTTTCATAATCAAAATTAAATAATTATTTGAATTATTTTAGTATTTTAACAAATATGTCACCGGTATGATCAAAATACGCGAATATGGCTATAGATGATATTTTTATAACCCGAAAAATTTTAGAAAATTATTTTATGAAAATAAAAATATTTTTAAAATATTTTTCAATTATTAAATTAATTTATTTTATTTTTATTATCGGGTCTTAAACAGAATCTGATCATGTAAAAGCCCGAACTAACTAAATTTTAGAAAAACAAAATTTTCTATAATATATAAAATATTTATATAAAAATATAAGGCTTTATAAGAATAATAAAATTGTGTAATGAAATAAAAGCAATAGTGCAAAAGACTAATTAATTATCGGTAGTAATGAAAATACGATAAAAATGTTATAATTGTAATTTTTATAACCCGAAAAATTATATAACTGATATATTTGGAAATCTTATGAATTTACGAGTCTAACGGTACTAATGGTATATTTTTGATATCTCGAGCCTAGGACACTTTTCGAAGTCTATCCGAACGGGTTCGAAATAGGTCAAAAATTTACCAATCTGATATTTTTAAACAAACTTATATTACTACTAGATATTCTACATATTTAAACTACACCTTAGCCTCTAGGGTTAGGGGCGCTAGATTGCCGGACTTAAACTATTGTATTCCACTTAGGGTTTTCGGGTGATTTTTCGGTTTACATCTTTGCCAATTTGGAAACCGTATTTTATGTTAATACAACATATTTAAATTTGAGAGATTTATTTTAAATTTTATTTTTGTGAGTATTTAATATCTCTTAACGTTTTCGGAATGATTGAATTGAGTTTTATTTTCGAAGGTTAATCATCATTTACTTTTTTTTTTTTTATAATTTGTTTTTGGGCTTTATATTACCCGATTTTATAAGTCGAAGTTAAATATGAAATTTGTCATATTAATGGTTTTGGAATTGAAGTATGTTGAGTTCTTATTTTATTTTTAAGGATTCTTATTTTCCTCAGGATTCGGAAATTTCTGGATTCGCTCGTGTTTTTGGACTAGTTGAAGTTCGGTTTTAATTTGGAGTGATTTTTAGGGTTTATTTTCGAAGTTCATCTTGGAATTATTTACTGAAATTTTCTAGGCTTACAGTTGAAGTTATGTTAGCAAGTTTATTTGTGCAACCAACAATTCTGGATTAAATTAAACGAGGACAACTGGAAAAACCTGAAAGCCAGAAATTAAGAAGTGAGATAAGTAAAGAGAGGAAGAAAGATATGCGAATTGATGATGAAGGTGTTATAAGGTTCAAGGATAGAATCCATGTACCAGAAACCTATGAATTGAGACAACAGATTATGAAAAAAAGCGTATTCCTCTTCATACTCGATTCACTCCGGAAATACAAAGATGTATCAAGATTTGAAGCAACAATTTTGGTGGGAAGGAATGAAAAGGATATTGCAAGATTTGTTTCTAAATGTTTAGTATGTCAACAAGTGAAGATTGAGCATCAACGACCTGGAGGAGAATTGCAACCATTAAAGATTCCAGAATGGAAGTGAGATGAGATAACTATGGATTTTGTGACGGCTTTACCAAAGACAGTAGCCAAGAATGAGATGGTTTGGATCGTGGTAGATCAGCTAACAAAATCGTCACATTTTATTCCACTATGAGTCGGGTGTTCATTGGAAAAGTTGGCTGAGAGTTATATCCAGACGTAGTGCAGTTACACGGCGTACTAGTGACTATCACTTCGGACCGGGATACGAGATTTGTCAATCGATTTTGGAGAAGTCTTTATGAAGCTCTTGGAATAAAGTTACAGTTCAGTATGGCATTCCATCCACAAACCGACGGTTAATCGGAAAGGATAATACAGATTCTTGAAGATATGCTTAGAGCTTATGCCTTAGACTTTGGAAGGAATTGGGATGAACACTTACCTCTAGTTGAGTTTGCATACAATAATAGCTATCAGACAACAATTCAAATGGCTCCATATGAAGCATTATATGGGAGAAAATGTAGATCTCCTTTGCATTGGGACGAAGTGGGCGAGAGAGCATTAATTCGTCCTCATCTGGCACAACAAGCAATCGATAAAGTTTAAATGATCAACTAAAGATTAAAAGCTGCTCAGACCGATATAAAAGTTATGCTGACTTAAGAAGAAGACCTTTAGAGTTTGAACTTGGAGATCATGTATTGCTCAAGATATCCCCAACAAAAGGAGTTTTTAGATTTGGAGGAAGGAGCAAATTGAATCCAAGATATATTAGACCATATGAAGTTTTGGAACGAATAGGACCAGCAGCGTATAGATTAGCTTTACAACCAAGTCTATCGGGTGTTCATGATGTCTTTCATGTGTCTTAGCTTAGAAAATGCATATGTGATCCCGATGCTATATTAGATACAAATCAACTAGAGATACTACCGATTTGACTATGAGGACAAACCGATTAGAATTTTGGGCAAAATGGAGAAATAATTGAGAAACAAAGTGATGTCGATGGTAAAAGTCCAATGGAGTAATCAATCCGAGAGAGAAGCAATTTGGGAAGTAGAAAGTGTGATGAGACAAAAATATCCCAAACTCTTTGGAGACATGAGGTGAGTTAAGTTTTGGGGACGAAACTTCTTGAAGGAAGGGAAGAATGAAATAATCTAATTTATTCAATAATTAAATTTTCATTGAATATAATATTAGTTTTAAATATTAAGTTTGAAGTAATTTTGATATATGAAAATGAATGTGTAGAAATAGGTTTGATATATTATGTTTATTGATGTAAATTATTGATGCATGTGAGTATGTGTAATGGGATTAATGTTATTGTTTTATATATATTAATGTGTGTATAATATAATTAATGTTCGTGTCCCTTATGAATTAATTTGTATGTGTTATGTTTAAAATTATAAAAACAACTTTTGAATTGCCTAGGACTTTGCTAGCAGAATTTTCAAGAAGTTAAGCCTATTTTTCAAGCCCAAATTAAACTCAAATTAGCTCTAAATTGAGCCAAATTAAACCTAAGTCATATATGCCCCAAAAGTCAAACATAGGATAAAATTGAGTCCCAAATTTGATCAAATATAGCCTCTTTTGGTAGCACACATTTTCCACATGAATTTTTTCACTTTCATTTCCTTCTCTTTTCCTTCTATCTTCAAACCATAAGCCCTAAACCAAAACCAATATCAAGCTCTTGGATTCAAAAATCTCTCCAAGACAAAGCCTCTTCATGTAAATTAAAGCAAGTATCAACTCGTTTATTTTCTTTCTTGTAATATAGATGTAGAATCAATGTTAGGATGAGTTTAATGTCACATGAGTTGAATGGTTTTATGTATTGATATATGTTAGGTTGTGGTTTATTATTATATGAACTTGTTTATGTGTTATGGATGTAGTGAGAAGTATTGGTGAGGGTTGAAGTGGATTTGAGTAGTTAAGTTGAAGCGAAGAGTAGGAGAGGGTTTGATGTGAATAAAGTAGTTTGATGATGTCCAAAGTTGCTAGGATTGGTTAAGGTGGATAGAAGATAGTGTATGAAGCTAAATCTGTGTTTGAAGAAGGATTAAAAGTGTTATATGTTATAAATTTTCAAAGTATAAAACAGGAGGAATAAAACATTTTCGAATAGGTCTGTTTTTGGGTGTACGCCGGCATCTGATACTTCAACACCGCTGGCGTAGAGGCGGTATTAAATGTGATCAGAACCGATTTTTCTAAAGCCGCTTAAAATGCTGCCAACTTTTATAAGGAAATTTGCCATTGTTTATTTTTCAAATAGTACGCTGGCCATTAGGGTTTCAATGCCGCCAGCTTATTGGCAGTGTTGAATGCAAACAGAATCCATTTTCTTAACGCTGCCGGCGTATAATTTCAACGCTGCCGATGTTTACCTCGATTTTGCCTGTGAAATAGGCCGCGTATCCCCTGAGTTTTACAAATTCAACCTTCATTCTTTACTTCATTTATGGTCTTTTAATTAATCTATAAGCTATATAACCTTGTTTTAAGTATGAATTAAATGATAAAACTATATTTTAAGTTCAATAAATCTCCTTGTATAGTTAACTTAGGATTGTGATATATATATATATATATTCTACGTTCGATTATTGATTTTTTTTTATATTTCTTATTTCAGTTAAAGGCTTCTCAGTTATTTCCCCTCCGAATGAATATAGTAATACACTATTGGGCACAGGTACGCAATAGCTTGTTTGTTGTATGCTAGGAATAGGCATTAAAAATTGAATTAATTCGATTTGGGTTAATACTTTGATGAACTGGACGTCTATTACGCTGGTTAATCTGGTCCGAGGAGCAGCAAACCTATCATGATGCAATCACATGTTAGTTAGGCACTTAACCTAAGTCACGATGTAACGACTTTACCATGATGCAATGGTACCTATGATATAATAGCGATTCGTTTTGGTTAAGTGGATAGTCGATGGGGGGAATAGTATTCGAGTAACGTTTACTTAAACTTAAGGGAAAATACCATGGTTTAGTTCAAAATTTATGGGAACTTGTGAATTAGACTCGTATTATGGACTGAGTTTAAGTAGAGTCGGGCAATGGCTTTTGAACCCTAAATAAAGCTATTTCTTTATGGAATAGATATAATAGATATAATATTCGGACTGCTTATATCAACTCATGAGCAGCTACTGTTACTCAGAACCCCTAAATTCCTAGAGCGAGATTTCGAGGTTTATATACCCTATTGTTGTTTTGTTAAAAAGAAAACTTAACAAGATAATGACTTGATCGTTGTTGCATTTCATTTGATTTAAGTTTGATTGACAAGTTCTTGTATTTGTTATTGCGTATTGGGCCTTTGGCTTACTTTTGCTGCTTTGCAGGTAATGAAGATGAGTTATATAATGATCTGGGATACGAGTCAGATTTTGAGAGATTCATTGACGAATGGGACTCGTGGGACTCGAATGCCGTTAGATTTTGGAGAAGCTTTTGTTTAAAGCATAATTCTCTATATAGAAGCTTGTTAAATAAGCCTAAGTTGTAAAAGACCTTAAGATCTCTTTAGGTTATCTTTTGTACCAAAAACAACTTGTAATTTTGTAGTGTCTTATATTGATACTAAACTTTGTACATATAATGTATATATGTATGGATTGCTTTTATTAGCAATCTTGTTTTGTTAAAAGTTGTTTATAAAGTGCTAGTAGATTTAATCAAACAATTTTCATAAACTATTAGTTTTAGACAACCTTACATATAATGTGAAAATGTTATATGTGATTGGGGACTCGGTACTCTAAATCTTGGAATTTAGTGGGTCGGGTCTTTACATGATTAATTATTGCTTTATATAATGAGCCCTATGTAGATAGGATTATAGAGGGAACATGCCTCATAATATTTTTCACAATTGATAATAAAGAATCAAGAAAAAAAAAAGATAAAAGGAAAAGGATATTAGACTCTTCATTAAAAAATGATTAAATTGTTAATATACTTTTTTATATTTAATTATGTAGACTTTGTCTTATATATTTGAAACTGAGTTCTATATTTATAATTATTGAAAAAGGTGATATTATATCCCTACATAGCCATTTTACATTTACTAAAAGTAGGAAAATATTTACTAAAATTGGAAAAGGAAACATATAGAGAGAGAACTCTCATTTTACCTTTTTGCAAATTTTTGAATATTTTATATACATAGGATTTGCAAGTATAGATAATTTTATTTTGATATTATATTTTTTAATAGAATCAATTTTATTGGCTATTTAAACAAGTTAAATTTATATCTAACCATAATAATACTATTAAAATATTTAATACATTAATTATTATATATATTTTAAAAATCAAATAATTAATTAAATAATCTCATTAACGAAAATCATAAAAGGTCCGTGCAAGCATATATTTTAATGAGGAAGCCTTAAGCAATTCTTTTCAAAAAGTAGAGATACTAAGTACACCGCAAAGTCGAGACAACCGTAAAAGATGGTTGATTTATAGTTTATCCTTAAAAAAAATTTAGTTTAATATATGCTTATTAAGCCTAATGTCTATGAAGATTCAAGCACCGACAACGCAAACTTTTTTATCCAATCATCTATCAGTTAGCTCCATTTCCTAGGAAATTTTAGGTCTGGTTTGTTTGGCTGAAAGGGCATGCTTTCGTCACCTTTCTTGTTTCAAACATAAAATAACACTAAAACATGCATTTAATAACCTAAAGAAAAACAATAGCCTGGGAGATTTATGGTAATCAACAAGGTTAATTTAAATGTATTTGAGTATATAAATGAGAAAGAAAAATAATTTAAGAACTTGGTCAAAATTTGCATTAAATGCCTGTACGTATTTCCTCCCCTCGACCATCTTGGAATTAGGCTTGTTTTGGCTTTGAGGCGATATTAAAACATTGCAAAAACCTAGGAGATTTATGGTAATCAACAAGGTTAATTTAAATGTGTTTGAGTATATTGTTTTCACACGGTCTTTTCTGTTGGAGGTTGTGAAATTTAAATTCAAGTAAAAATTCAAAGTATGTAGTTGATTTGGAGTTTGAGCTGCCGATTAAAAATTAGAAGCTGTTGGAATAGTTCGCATTTGATTGTTGACTCTATGACTTCAGTGATAGGAAAGGGCTGGAGGTCGAATACGGGCCTACGGTGGTCTAATAGGCCATATGTAGTGTGGTTTTTATTATTTTCTTTTATAACATGTTGTGAATATATAATACTATTTTAAATTGAAGGGAAATTGTAAATTTACCCTTTAACTTTCATCAAGGTACGAATTCACCCCTAAACTTTTAAAAATTAGTAGCACTAAAATCAATTAACATTTCAAAAAAAAAAAAAAACAAAATGGGAAGATTTTTCTCTCTCGAACTTTCACTATGTGCAGATTTGTTCTAAAAAATTCATCTATGTATGGATTTACCCCTTAAATCTTTAAAGTATACATGAAAAATGTTAATTGTCCTCAACTTTATCAAATGTTGACAATTTAGAGGTCCAATAGGATACTTTGAAAGTTTAGAAGGTAAATCCGTACCTAGGTAAAAGTATAAGGGTAATTTGTAATTTTACCTTATATTTGTTTGAAATTTATATACACATTTTTTAGTATAATCTATATTATTAAACCAAAAGTTTAGTGTTTTTTATATTCAAAAATAAGATTACCTATTATTATACTTTTAAGTACTAATTTTACATTTATTTACAAACAAGTTAGCAATCATTCTCTAACTTAAAATAACTTATTTGTGGATTATGTGGGCATTTTAGCTATTAAAATAACTTATTTATGGATTAAATTCTTTGATGAAGTCAATGAACTATTATTAATATAATTAGCGATTATAGTTTCTTTACTGTATTGTTACTTATACTATTTACCAGTAAAGCTCTACACTGACTTATCCTATTTTTATGGATAGTAAATGTTGTGATCCAGCTATTAGCAGTATTTTTGTAGTTTGTTAAAGAGCTAACTAAAGATCTCTCAGTAGTTATGTAATTAAGTAAAGGAAAATTATTTCTATGTAAAGGTAATTGGTGTCTATTGTTGTCTGATATAACCCTTCCTGTTAATTTATTTCTGTTCATGAAGTATAAACAGTGATATTTAAGAAGGTGTTTGCCTTATGGTGTAGAATGCTACTCGGTACTTGGTGTGTGTTACTATTTGCCTATCTTACTTGTGATATTGTTTATGGTTACTATTCATCGTAGTCTATTTATATAGTCTATTTCTAAATCTAACCACTCTAACTTTTTGAATTCACCTATTTTAATCTGTATCTAGATACCAATCAATATCTAAAGGTGAATCTGTATCTATGATCCAATCAGCAAGAGTAATTTCTGTACCTGCGTCTGATACTACTTCTTTATCCTTTTTTCATGTGAAACAACTCAAAAGTAACTTATAAATTATTAAGACTTTCTCTTTGACCATCTAACCGTTCTTCTTTTAAAAAGCTAATTAAATTTTCTACTTCTAGATCTAGGATTTCTTCGTTAGGCCAAACTCTTGTAACTCTTTGTAAAGTACATCCTAAACTTCCTGGTGATCTTAACTCTAAAGTTCTTAAATAAAACTGTAAGCTTACTATAACCAACCTAAAAAGTTTATCTCTACAAATAAAGCGTCTATAGCTAGGTTTTTGGTCCTTGTTCTCTTATGTAATCTTCTTAGGAGATAATGAAAAGTTTTACTTTTTAGAATACAGACCAGATAAATTAGGAAAGGTTTATGTTAAAGAAAGGATGCTTACTCACCCTGACAATTTACACCTAATAGGTAAATATAATATTACAAGATTAGAAAACTTAAAGAATTATGTAGATGAACAAAATAGGATATTAAGGGATTTTGAGAAAAAGATATTAGTAAAATATGAAGAAATACAAGGAGTTACAATTCCTGATACAAATCCAAATACTGAATTAATAGGAACTTGTGAATCACAAACAGACTTACCACCATTAGATTCCTAAGAACCACAGACCATAGAGGAAATTACAAAAGAAGTGGAAGAATTTAAAAATAGTGGAAAATTACAACAAATTATAGACTTAATGGAAACTACACCCTTACCATCAGCACCATTGTTACCATCACCATCATCACCAAGACCACATAGAGGAAAAATTTTATCACAAAGACATGAAAATGTCATAGGACAACTTTCGAGGCAACTTTACTTTACTTACAGAGAAACTAGCCAAGATAGGACACCATTAGGAAGAAGATTACCTTTAGAAATACAACCATAAGGCTTAATAGACCATGGTAGAATACTGAACATACCTGCACATGATGTACAAAGATGGCCGTAAATTATTAGATATTAGGGACAGTTAGTTACAAGAGAATGAGAAACTAGCAACATACCAAGAGAAGCCACTGCTATGTACAATTACTTAGAGAAATTTTTAGGAGAAAGCACAAGAGCAATGTGGGAATAATATAAAAAGCGATGGCCACAAGACTTTGCCACTAATATAGAAATAGACTATAGAAATAAGAAAATAATTAGACATTCAGATTTTAAACATCGTTGTTATTTTCAGAATTACAGACACCAAATTCACGGAGAAAGGAACAATTGAATACGGTTATAGGTTTACTGATAAGCTTAGGAATAGCTTTAGAAGAAAGGCATATTAGTATACATAACCAAATAAGACCAGTAGTATAACAAATAAGAAAAACAAATACAGAGTTACAAAGAACTTTAGATAATATTAAGTATATAGTTACACCTTTAGAAAAAAAATTACAAGAACATAGGACCTTACAAGACTTACTTAAAGAAAAAGAAGAAACAAAAAGAAACAAGAAGAAGTTTTGGAAAAACTAGAAAACATTAGTTATCTAATACAGGGAAAATAAACTGGCTTCACACCCTAGGTATCTTGAAGCTTTAAAAGTTTCATCCGTTTTCCAAAAAGAAGTTGTAGGATTTTCTAATTACAAGCCACCTACAGAACCAGAAAAGTTTTTACTAAGATAAAACAATACTATTATAGCTTTAATAATAGGAGTAGAAGATAGTATTGCAAACCTAGCTGGATTTATAGAAAGTTAGAGTAATCACATAATAAAAGAAGTAAAAAGGCTAGAAACAGAAATAAATATGGTAGAAATACACTTACAGGATAGCATAAAATCACTACAGGACAAGTTTACAGAATTAGAGAAAGGAGTAAAAGAAGATATTAGACAGCTAAGAGAACTACAGAAAGATAAGACTATAGACAAAGAATTACATAAAGCAGAATTAGAAGAAATATTTACAAGAATAAAAAAATATAAAATTACAGGACAAAAAATCAGATAAAAAATCTAAATACAATTATGTAGACGGAACAGATATTTGAGAAAGCATTTACAGAAAAAATGTCTAAAGCCTTACAAGTATTCAAGAAAGACCAAGGAAGAATTACTAAAGAAAGAATAGGATTAGATAAAGGAATCATAGGATTACTATCTAGAAAAAAGGAAGATGATACATTTTACAATAAATAGGAGAAATAGTTGACATAGACAAAGACTTAGACCTCTACAATACAAAAATTTAAGATTACTAGAACCTCGGATTTTGTATAAAACTGGAAAGTTAAGTTTTGGAAATGTAGGATTATTTAAAACTTGTAGAGAACAAATAGTGTCAGTTACAAAAGAACCAATTAGGATAAACTTTTAGTGATGAAGGATTACAGTAACTGAAAAAAGAAAACAAGAGTTTTTTTACATTTAGGAATGATAGTCTTAGGGATAAAAGGATTAGTTAGAAAGGAAGTAGGAGCTAAAGTTTTAGTAGTGTTAATAGATAATTAATGGCAGAATAATTTTAAAAAGGCAACCATAGGAATTACTGAGGTAGATATGAATGAAAATAAAGGAATTTTTTACTGTGCACCAAATTACATGATAGGAATAAATAATGTAAAAAATTTAGAAATAGGATTAGATAGTAAAGGATTTGAAGTCCATGTTGGAGAAAACTTACTTTTAAATATAGGGTTTATAGGAAAAGTTATTGAAGGAAGTACTACTAGATACAAGATTAATATAGATGGAATAGTACAACAAATAGCTAGTTCTGGAATAAAATTCATAAAACCAACACCAATTAGTACCAGAGACTTAGAAGGAACCGAATGGGATCTATCAAAGATGCTTGAAGATAAAGATAAGACGGATACTGGTCTTGTCATTAACTCTGATCTTCTGCATTCCCATACTGATTTATTTCTTCCATGATTGAGGTGTCTTCCTCGTATGCTTCAACTTTCGTGGAAAATTTAGTATCAATGCTTCTCCATATTATCATGTTATGGGAAGAGAAAATGTTGTAAATATGAGATTGATAGATTAAGTATTTTTCTTTAGGTGGCGGAATGGTTGCATGGGCTATCTAGTTTTCTACTTGTAATTCTATTGGTTCTTCACATGTTTTTAACTCTTGTTTTGTAAGTAAGTATGTATACTCCATCCATTATTATGTTGTGACAGACCTTATATCATAAAAAAGCCATTCTGGAGGAATGTTAACAATTTTCATTTTTATTTGCAAGTCCTGCTTTTTTCACAACTATCATCTGTCCTTTGATTGTACAAACAACCTCTTTTATTGATGATCCAAATTCGAAATCAGGAATTTTTCAAGTTGTCCATAGACAGTATTCAGTAATCCATAGTCAAGGAGAGTCTGTTCTGTAAATTCACATCCTTTTTCAATATACAGGGGTCGAAAGTGTCTAAAAAATGTTCATCTTGTAAATATTGTAATCAAGTCCTCCCTTGTGATTGTAATGGTAGTTGCATATAAATCTGTAATCATCTTTTACCACTAATTTTGCATATTCTTGAAATTTTAAGAAAGTTTCCCAAAAATCTTTACAAGCAGAAGAAGAAATTCTAGTTCTAGCACTTTTTGGTAATTTTTCAACAAAATTCATTTTTAATGAAAGACTACTTCTTGTTTTTTCATTTATTTCTTCTTTATCTAAACTATACTATAAACATTATCTAGGATTAAGTTGTTTGTAAGTCTTCCATTTTTCTACATTCTCATTCTTAACTTTCAATAATTCAGTGTCCCTTGATGTTTTGAATTCTGAAGCTAAACAGGGTTCAACTCCAAAATCATTGTGTCCAAGTTCAGTTTCTAGTAACTCAATTGCTTGTTGTAGGGAAAAGCATCCTCGCCAAACTATTCCAATGAAATTTTCAATTTGAGCTTTAGCATAGGCCCAAGTTTTATAAATTCCAGGATTAAATCCCCTTATGACAGCATAACAGTAAATATTTACATTTTTATTTCTTGTCATGTGCACATGTGGTATAGTATTTTCAGTATTTCCCCATGTAATTCAGTATTTATGTTCCCCATGTAATTAAGTAATGCCAAACACACTCTTACCTTGTTTTTATCCAAGGTTTGTAATCCCCATGCAGCATCTATTAGTTTTTTTTTTTGTTCAACAATAATTCTTGTATCATTGACCTTAGCGCGTCTAAAAGCTTGTGTGTTTTCTAGGTTTTGATCGGGTACAAGTAATTCAATGTCTCCAAACATCATTTTTCTAACTGGGGAAAGTAATTCTTCATTAACTCATTTCCAATAGGTCTTATTTTCTTTTGGAAGGGTGCAAGCATGGTAGGAAAGGGTGGTCTATAAGGGAAAGAAAGATTTATGGTGAGAATTGAGAGGTTTGAGATAAGAACTGAGAAGATTGGCTCATCTGGGATGATTGGCCAATTTGAAATTTCTGTAACTCTTTTTCCTTCTGTAAGTCTTTGAGAGTCTTGTATCTGTTATCCATTGTTGATGTACCTACTCAAAAGATCAGACAAATCATTATATTTTCCTTTTATACGTTCAAAATTAACATTATATCATTTATTAACCAGTAATCAGTAAATTTGATCCATTTTTTTGTGACATGCTTTTTTCATTTTTTTTTTCATAAAACTTAACTATAGCTTCGCAATCTGTCCTGACCAGTATTTCCTTTTTATTTAGTAAAAACAGTCTAAAAGAATTTAAACCATAAATTACTGCCATTAATTCCATATCTATACTACTTTTAAGTCATTTTTCTTTAAATTTATCAGTATTATACCTATAGATTTCCTCATCATTTTTCAAAGAATATTTATGGGGTTTTCTAATTAAAACAGCTCCCCATCCATTTTCACAACCATCTGTTTCTATGATTAAAAAATCTGTGTCTAGAGGTAGTTTTAATTCTGGTAATTTTCTAACTAGTAACTTTATTTCTCCTATCAATTGTAATTCTGTTTTGTCTAATTTTGCAAAAGTATGAGTCTTGATATAATGTAATGTAGTATGTTTTCCTATGTTTTTAATGAAAGGCCTAGCATAGTTAACAAGTCCTAGAAATTCCTGTAATTTCTTTTTATCAATGATTTCTGTAAATTTTAAAACATTTTTTGCTATATGTTGTTGTAATATTATTTTTCCATTTCCTATTTCTACTCCTAAAAATTCTATGTTTTTTTGTAAAATTGTATTTTCTTTTAGCTAACAATTATCCCATTATTTTGAAATTCTGTAAGTATTTGTTTCAACTGGGCACCATGCTGTCTCTCATTTTTTGAGAATACCAAAATATCATCTATATAAACACAAACAAAAGGATATTTATCAAAAATTAATTCCATTTTTCTTTAGAAGATTGATGGCTTATTTTTTAATCCAAAAGGCATAACTAACCTTTCAAAATGTCCTCAAGGACAGGTAAAAGCTGTCCAAGGTATGGAATCCTTTTTTCATTTACCACCCTTTACAACATTTTCTCTTCCTATAACATGATAATATGGAGAAGCATTAATACTAAATTTTCCATAAAAGTTGAAGCCTATGTGGAAGACACCTCAGTCATGGAAGAAATAAGTTAGTATGAGAATGCAGAAGATTAGAGTTAATGACAAGACCAGCATCAACGGTTATAGACCAGAACTGACAGGATAGACCTGCAACAATGACATAAAAGACCTGCAACAACAGGTATAAAATAGTTATCAAACAGTTGTAAATAGTGTTTTTCCTTTTTTGCCCTTTCTTATAATTCTTGTATACCATTTTTGCCCTTTAAAAGTAGGATAACTGAAAATATGAAACAAGGAAATGCCTGTCATTTTTTTATTCTATAAATAGGCCTTTATTCTTTCTTTGGGAGACACACGAAAAAATTGAGAAGAGAAAAAACACACACACTAACTCTCACTCACTGCCTTACTCTATCACTCTTGTATTCCTCTCCCTCTTTAGATCAGTAAAGCTTTGAAGAATTTTGTAAGCTCTTGTCTTGCTCAGCTCTCTATCTTACTCGATTCTTACATTTTTATTAAGTACCTTTCGAGACCAAGCAAAAGGGAAAAGTGTTGTGTTCATTTGCATATCTTACATTGTTATACTCTTTGAACAACATCTGTTCTATCTTGTTGTCGATCGATCCTTGAATTACAATATTAGACTATGAATATTGTTAGTTTTTGGACAATTCTAAAGTTTTCATAATGTAAAAACAAATATGTTGTTACATTGAAATTTTACCTTCTTATGTACAGCATCTGAATTAACACCGTTGTAATTTTCCATGCATTTTGACATGGTGTATGCACTATTTTTTTTATTCCATCAACCACTTATATAATATAGTTAACTTAATTCATTTTAATAAAATTTGTTTATAGTGCTCTATTTAACTTTTGCGCACATAAGCTAGTACAAGCGATTGCTTTTTTATATATGAAAGATAGTCCTTTGTGTCTTAAAACGTTATTATTGTGTGTGAATGTGATATTTTGTACCTAATTTGACCAATTTGTACAATTAAGTACCCTATTTAAAAGTATTATCGATTTACTTCATAAGCTTTACTTACTTTTGAATTTAATTATCGGACTCTCTCAAATTTTACAATTAGCTACCTAAATTTTATCTATTTTTGCAATTAACTATCTCTTCTAGGTACTATAAATTAAACTCAAAAAATAATAGGTAGTAATTTAAATTTCAAGTAATTAATTGTACAGATTGGTAAAGTTTATTAGATACAACATCCGATATTTACCCTTGTTTTTTAAACATGATGCACTTGTTGCTTTACTATAGTGGTTTATCGGCTAAATTATCCAAGGTATTTGAAATTGTCATGCTTCAAAGGATATCCTAAACGTAACAGTCCGCCGCATGCTAAACGAGACTTAAGAATCACTACCACAGTCATTCAAAAGTCTTGTATTAGTATGCAAGGCGTTCCCTTACGACAATAGAATACATAAACAATTGGAGATAGATAGTTCCACATGATAGGATAAGCATAAAAATATAAACAACAGATATCTTATGATCGGTTACAAAGCATTAAGGGGCATTTCCCTGCTACACATAAGTCTAGGTATTATCTTTTTGGTAAAACTCGATCGTTCTAGGTTCACTACCAAAAACTATACAAAACCAATTGTGAACTTCTAAGGAGATAACTTCTAGTTTCGTATTACCTTATTTGACCAAGTCCGGGGACATAGCCATATGTATGGGGACTGCATTAGAAAGAAACTGTGGGGGTATAAGCTACGCTAGCCTAGTGAGTTCCATTTCAAAAATTAAATTCTCAACAAGTAATATATATCAGGCAAGTTATATTAACAACCATATGAAATGCACAAGCATGTGAGCATACAATACATAAGACCTTCCGAAAATCTTATGTTGAATGGATTTACACCTTCCATTTGAGGTTAGGTGTTTCAGACCCATACAACCATATATTTTAATTTTTCTCATTTATATTGTGGTTGATATAGGTGCCCACTCACACAAATTTTCAATTCCGGCCCTTATGCCAACATTCGAGTTTACATGCCCTTCGTTGCCTAGCTATTATGCCTTCTTCCCACAAAGGTATAATAACCTATGCAATATGACTCACATATGGTATGAATGGCCAAATTGATTATAAGATCATTGTCACGCCCCAAAGTGTGCCCTATACGTGACAGTCCGCCACACTCAACATTTAATCTCAAGTAAGACAATTTAGTCTTCCCATGAGTTTAAACATCGCGTGTAAGGCTCGCTCTCAATGCTTATAGACCATGCTTTGCTTCGTAGTAGCTTAAAGGGACATACACAGCAGCAAGAATGTAAATCATAACCGTCTTACAGATAATTATTCTATTACATGATTTAGGGGGCATACCCCCGATGACATCAACGACTACCTCTCAAGCCCATAACTTCCTTGCATTAACCTTTGAATACCAATTCGGAAAATAGAATTAGAGCCCATTTCTAATCTCTAGGCCCCGGCCTCATCAAAAGCTCCTTAGTATCTAAGAGCCATACCTGGTGTCCATGGGTCCTCGGAGAAAGCCAAAGGTACTCATACTGCAACAGTAAACTATAGGGGTGTAAGCTACACTAGCTTAGTGAGTGGAACTTCCGAATTACAATTAACACAACACGTTCAACCAAGTAATTAAGCAACCAAGTGAAATGCATCAACAAGTGAGTTTAGCAAACATATGACCAGCCGGAAATCATATGTGGATGGACTTGCGCCCTATCCCGGGTTAGCAGATTTAGAATCCTGCGGTACGACGCCATTTAAGCTCACGGTCAACTGATAATATTTCGTTTTATGGATCACGATTAATCAACAAGTATTCGTTTTATGGTCACGAAAAACCAATAGTATTCGTTTTATGGGTCACGAAAAACCAACCAATGCTAATGCTCCATCCCCATCGTGTTATGAATGAATCCAATTACAATTGAGTCAAATATTCATTAATTCAATTCTTTTAGGTGGCCAACAATTATTCGCAGACATTCAGTACCAAATACTGGATAGTCAATCAATAGCTTAACACCCGGATTCCGATAATTCTTAAGGTTCATTTCACACTTCAACATCAGACAATTTATAATTCCCAAATAAACCCATCATACATATTCATTCCTTTTTATCTTCACCTAAGCAACTAGTGCGACTATCATTACAATCACAAGCAATAATTGAAATCGGAAGAGGAACTCACTCGGCCATGGTACGCCGGTCTCTTAGTGACGATGGTCGGGTGATACGGTATTGTCGTACTCGGGTTCACCTACCAAATAAAGATAGCCTAATGAGAATCTCATCACTAAACTAATTCAAACTATGTATCTATACTTCACAAAATCGGAATTCTCGCTATTTGCGGAAGTTCCAACTTAAAACGGCCATAACTCGGTCATTTTAACTCGGAATTTCAAATTTTATATCGATCTCTATCTACTTCGAAAGATCTATCTATTTTAGTATTATTTTCAAGTTTTGAAAATAGTAGGGCCACGGAACAGTGGGATCAGATCTGTTCCGCAAGTGTTCCAATCTCAAAAATTTGTTTTGCTTTTGATAAGAAGTGTTCCTAGATGATGATTCATGCATGAATGATATGGGAATGAATTACTAATATGAATGCCATGTGATGAACTTAATATATGCATGGTCATAATAACTTTTGTGATAATAAACTCATATGAACTCTTAAGTGTTGAGAAATTCCCATAAAGATTATTTCTAAGAAGCTATTTTTCCACATTATACTCCTTAGGGTTTCCTTGATTTTAATCTTGTAATCCACTTATTATTTAACTAAAAATAAGTTCTCAAGGTCTATATTAATCATGGCCTCCATTCATGCATAAAAATTCCCATTTTTCATTTGGTAAACATGTCTTTGAACTAGCTTTTTGTAAAAATCCGAATTTTCTAAATTTCATTTTCTTGCATTTTTCTTAAGGGAAAACTTGTTTAATGCATTAAAAATTGAAGCTCCAATATGTATATTATCTAAGGACTTCATTTAGCTTATAATACATCCAATTTAGACTTAAATACCAAGTGTTCTTGTAGGCATGAACCTAAGTTACGAATTTTAACCATTGATCAACATTCCAACATTTCTCATTCTAACTCCACTACTTGTTTTACATTCCTATCATGCCTAAACTCATCTAAACTTATAAAAATCATTCCTTCAATATACCTATTACACATACCCTTCATTTTTCTTATGAAACATGAGTTTAAAAATGATTTTGGTGGCTTTCAAACTAGGGTTTCCATTTCATCCGAATTTCCAACATCTCATATTTAACAAAACCTTTCTTTTTCCAATATTCTTGCTTCCCATGTGTGAAGATCTATTATCTAACTTCTCTATACATGAACAAGACTACATTTTTATGATCATCAAGCATAGAAAACAAAAAAATAACTCTATGATCATGCATGTAAATGACAATGTGGGTATCTAAACTTTAGATCTACTAAGTATGATGTATAAATCATGGATCTCATGGCATGAACAACAATATGTGTGCAAGATCTCTATTTCATATGCATGAACAAGTGGTTATTCCAACAAAAACTCATTCAAAGGCTAGATCCACTTCTTGAGATGGCTTGAGATTCTTGTAGTAGTGTTTTCATGTCCCTTGCTCATGCTCATTGGGATTTAGATGAGAAAACACACAAGAATAATCTTGCCATAACAAGATTTAGGATGAACTAAGCTTAAGATCAACCTACCAATGGAGGATCAAAGGAGAAATGAAGAAGACTTGTGTTGAAATTGAAAGGGAAGAGGGAGGGGGAAGCTCTCGGCCACTAGAGGGGAAAAGAGAGTGTTTTACTCTTTACAAATTTTAAAACAAGAAGAAATGAGGAGGAGAGAGAGAATAATATGTATATATATGAAGGCATTAGGGTTTTGGTTGAATAAAGGTAACAAAAATAAAACAAATGAGAGGGGAAATATGGGGAGGGGCGCCGGCCATAGGGGGGGGGGGGGGGGGGGGGGGGGGGGGGGGGGGGGGGGGGGGGGTTGTGTGTGTGTGTTGAATTTTGAAAATTGTATTTTGTGTAATAAAATGTAATATTTGTGTTAATTAATTAGGAAACAAAATTTCTTGGAAAAGAAAATTGTAATGAGTAGTTGTAAGGATGTAAGAATAGGTATGGGTAGTGTGTAGTATAGGTTGTACTTGTGAATAGTAGACAAGACATCTACTTTACCGGTTGTAACGAAAACACGGGAAAAAGCTATAACTGTAATTTTTATAGCTCGGAAAATTACAAAATTGTATTTTTGGAATCCTTATAAAATTACGGTTCTAATGGATATTCCGGAACATTTTTCTGAATCCGTGTCCGGGGCACGCTTTTTCGTAATTGAGCTCGGGAAGGCTCGGAATTGAAAATTTCCCGAAATTGGAACTTTTAGGGTTTAGAATATGCTTTAGAACAATAATTCATGTTCATTTACTTTATAAAACTCCTTTTATTATGAAATCGATGAAAAGCCGGATCTAGGGTTTCTAGGCTCCCTCACTAAGCTGGAATCGGCCCGATATAGGGTTTCGTTCTCAGTTTCCAAAGTTCGTCCGAGTACTATCCGATCACTAGGAGAACTAGGGTATATCTTATAAAAATAATAATATAATAATATATATAATAATAACCCTTTAGGTGACTAAAATATTAAATCGTACTGGAAGATTCACTAATTACCGGTAGTAACGAATACGAACAGATTTGTAATATTAGATAATTCTAGCTATGTGAAAATTTGTAAAACTAATAATTTAGAGATCCTTTAGAAATATAAGTCTAACGGCATTAAAACATATTTTAACATTTCGAATCCCAGAGCGCGTTTTTCGAAACTAGCACCTGATCTGATTGGAATAGGTCGGAATTTCATTGATCTCATCTTTACAGGTATATAGACTTAACACGAACCGATTACACCTTTTTCCTCTTGTTCCACTCCTGGGTTTAGGAATACGCGATTGCCGGGTCTAGGTATGGAGTTTCTCGGGAGATTCAAGGACTTAGGTTTCCGGGTTGACCTTCCGGTTCGCCCCATTGCCGAAATAAAACTAATATTTTATACTTACATGACTTATTTGATTGGTGAGATTTATTTTAAGGGCGATTTCATAAGAACTTAGTATCTCACAATGTTCTCGGAATTCTTTGGATTGGGTTTTATTCCCGAAGGTTAATCATTATCTACTTCTTAACAATTTGCTTTAGGGCTCCATTTTACCCGAATTTGTAAGTTATAGCTAATTAGAAAATTTATCGTACGTAGGGGTTTTAGAATGGAAGTATATTGGGTTGCTATTTGTTTATGAGGTTTCTTGTTCTTCTCACAACCCAGAATTTCTGGATTCTTTCGGAATTTGGGACTCGTCGAAGTTCGATTTTAACTCGGAGTGACTTTCAGGGTTTTGTTTCCTAAGTTCATCTTTAGAATTATTTGTTGAAATTTTCCAGGGCTTACATCCTCCCCACCTTAGAGAAAGTTTTGTCTGCAAAACTTGTTACGTATGTATTGTTCAAGGAGGAGGGTTGGTAATTTAGGGTCACGTTTCTAGCACCAGGTTATGCTTCGGTTCATGCCATTTCTAGGTTTGTATGTTAGACATTCTTTGAATTATAGCACATACAAGTTAATAAGAATTGACTTAGCGATTCCGACCTGCACTCACACGACTCTTTTGAAAACGACACAGACTCGACTCCTGACCATAGACAACTTGACTTGACCCACTTTGGACGACTCATGACAACACGACCTTACGTGTCACGACTACTCCGACCCACGAAGGTTGTGGATTCGCTTTTCCCATTCTTACGTAACTGTATATACAATATCATACTTTGAAATTCATGTTCCTCTGACTGATCGGGGTTACCATGTCTTACATTCTTTATAATCTTAATTACCTTTGATAGATGTGAGATCAAGGGTTCGCATTCCTTTATTGAAAAGTTTTCTTACGAAGATTTTATGTTCATTGCAATTTCAATTTTTTTTTTATTGTTATAGGTTTTGATCTTTCGGGGTTCTCCATGTGTAAGAGATCACATGAGGGATGTGATAGAGTTCATTAAGGCAGTTGAGTTTTGTTCTTGTTTCCATTCTTGGCTTCTTTTAGCTCTTACTAGTCTTTGTTTCACCTATATTCATTTTTTTTTTGTCCAGCCATTTAGTCCGAGGGTATTCCCATCAATCTACTTCCTGAGCCCTAGCGGCAGGAAAGAATGGGTGGTTCCTAAGGGTATTGCATGAATCCGATGTCGAGCATCCTCCGATCTCCACTCCCTTTTTACAGCAAGGGACTTCGGTATCTCATTATTAGCCTTCCCCCTACATTACTCGGGTGTAGGGGTTATTCCCTTCTTATCATACTCCTTCCTCATCTCCTTTGATAGACTCCACGAAGCAGCATGCGAGTTATCCTGTACAGGTATGTTTTAGCTGAATGTTCCATTAGAGAAAAGTATACTATAGTCCCTTTTGGGATCACTTCTCAACCTTGCAACGGGGGTCCCCATAAAGATAACACTTGAATCGAAGTCATGAACATTGCGTAGGGTAAGCTTTCCCTTGCATTGCTAACCTTGCATCTTATCCAATATTATCTTTTCCCTTGTTTAGGGTCATCATTCCGGTGAAGCGTTTGGACTTCTCGTTCCGGTCATTGCAACATAAACTCCAATTCCTTATGATTCCTTTCTCGCTTTCCCCCTTCGAATATTTCTTATTACTCGTACCTTCTCTTGCAATCCTTGATAATCCCTGATATCTAACTCCTCCTATCGAGTCCGAAGGTCCCCTTTCGATCATTCAGGAGCAGTCGTCCCCACAACCTATCTTTCATCATTGGTACCTACCACCGCCCATCGTTCCTATGACGTCACTGCCATCTATTACAGGTTTGGCATATTTTCCTTCTTGAATTCCCTCTTTTCTGCTCTTGTATTATCTTATTAGGGTGCCGAGCTTCCTCAATTCTTACTAAGGGAGGTTTCATTATTCAATCCGCCATTTCTAACTGAGCGTCTCTTCTTATATTTTTGATACTTATCTCTTCATTCTTTCCCACTAATTTCGTTAGATTTGTAGGTGAGACTTTCGCTTTTCTTGTGAGTCTTACAACTGATAGCACCAACCACCGTATTTACTTTCCTTGAGTGAGATTACTTTTCCTAGGTCGAAATCTTTGGTTATTCTAAACCATCATCCTATCACGTGCCCACTCCTTGTGAACAAGTACTTGATGCCCTTGGGATCAACATAGATCTCTAGCTCCTGCCCATAGAGGTAGCCTCTAGGGTGATTGCCACCGTGGGTAAACCCAATTCAGGTACAAGGTAGTTCTGGTCAGTTGGCTTTAACCATCTCGAAGCGTAGGAGATCACCTTTCTCCTTGTACGAGTGCACATTCGAGACCAATTCTGATACACCGTCCTGCATTATGCATGGTTTCTTGAGAGTTGGGTAACATCAATACCGGAGCAAAAATAAGTCCCTATTTGATTTCTTGAAGGCCTTGATCCCCCTTTTCTGTTCCTATAAATTCTCCATTTATTCTGGATCCAGGCTCGGAACTCTTAACAACTTCCTATAGTACTCTGTCGATCTTGGAGAAATCCTATAACGTCCTTTTTGGGTCTGGGCGGTTTCTCCAATCCTTGTACCTTTATCTTTTTAGAGTTCCTAGATACACATCCCTTCAATACCCTGCGTCCATAGTGAAGTTCTACTCAGTCGGAATTCGCACGGGGATATTTTGGGTATAACTTGCACTTTCTTAAAGTTTGAAATGTTGCTCATAAGTACCCTTCATGCCACTTCTGTGCCTATGAGCAGATAAAGCTCTTATCCATACAGTCTCACGTAATTCCTCTAGTAAGGGCCTATATGCCCGGTTCATCCAGCATATGATCATAGCGGGGACCATTGTCATTTTAACATCGTCAATCAAAAATCATACTGTCCTTGTATAATTTGAGATGTGATTTCATGTAAGTTCCTTGCTCAGTGTTTTAACTGAGGGTATCTGGTCGGGGGTCAGTCCTTAAAAATGCACTTATCCCACGTAGTTAGTCTAGTAGGTTGTCGACCTTAGGGAGCGGATACCTATTCTCAATTGTGACTCCATTAGATCCCGGAAATCGACATATTCCTTATCTAGATCACTTAGAAGGACTTGTCTCATCGGTTTCCTACCAAGCTTGTACCGGTCACGGGCAGGCGTATATGCTCGGATGGGCTTAAATATTCATGTCAACTACCCTAAGGTCACTTTGATTTTATTTTGTTTTATTTTAGTTTATTTTATAGATATGTGCATTTTTATTATTATTAGTCATCATTTTATATTAATTACTTATTAATTATTATTATTAGTATCAGGTTCGCTTGCTGTGGTTTGTTCTTAGCGTCTCCTTTTTCCACTGTGATTGTATTCCCTATTTGGTAACTCGGTTAGATAATCTTTTGATAATATTATTTGGGCCCCTTTTTTTTATTCTGATAT
Source organism: Combretum micranthum (assembly GCA_024138025.1). NCBI lineage: Eukaryota > Viridiplantae > Streptophyta > Magnoliopsida > Myrtales > Combretaceae > Combretum > Combretum micranthum. The sequence goes on along the minus strand of JAMXBD010000963.1, from coordinate 430,848 downwards.
TGCCGGAAGTTATTACACAAGCGAGTAACCACAAAGGAAGATATAATTTCGAGAATTGTGAACAAGGAGCTCTTAACTTCATATATCATAATATAGCTTTTCCTTAAAACATAGCTGGGGTACAAGGGCCCCTACATGGGAAACGATATTAGGTCATACTAAGGCAAACATCATGACAAGCAACAACATAGGTAACGCCCAAACATCGACATACTATGACCTATCTTTCAAGGTCGCGGCTACAAAATTCAGCTTGGACTTATGGGTCAATCATGGGTCTCGCCTTCTTCTCTAAGCGATCAATTCCACTCCTTGCACGCTAGTCCCTGCCCTTCTCCACCCTCAATCTCTTCAGGATGGATAACTTCCACACCTTTTGTCTCATCTACCTCTTCTTCGTGGGGTTGGTGGTCAATTCCACTCAGTGGGGGTGGCTGAGCCATGTTGGTGGGTGGAGGTATCACTTCCCCATACACTCCCCACCAAAAGAAGTGACTTTGAGCATCCGCCGAAGCCAGTCAGTGTGATCTCCCAATAGGTCATGAGCATACATAAACAGGTATCCAATTGGGTTCCAAGTTTGGAAATCAGGATAAGTCGGTCCCTCTTTGTTTCTCAACACAAAGGTAGCTTCCTGCAACATGGGTACTCCTAACTTATGAACGGCGGTCCTCTCCACTGCATAGATTACTTGCAGCTCCGACCAACATTTCTTCCTTATAGGGCAATACTCAACATTGGTCGCCACCCTATACCATTCAGTGTCCATTAACCCTCTTTTCCACAAACCGAACACTCTCGGATTGACCTGGGATGACCAACCAAAGCAAAGTCTTCGCACAAGACTCTAATTCTCAGACGGTACTCAACCAGGTTTCCTCAGGTTGCTTACGCACTTGCCTTGCCGCTCGCGGGCTTCACAAGGGTAAGCTATTCACAAGAGAGAAGGAATTAGATTTATAAAACCCATTCTACCCACGTTATTCCCTTCTAGGCTTTATTTTATTCTTAACCTACCTAATTCTTCTTAAGTCTATTGGTTAAGTCATGATTGTGGATCTTAACCATGCTCTGATACCAACTTAAACTGTCACGCCCCAAAGTGTGCCTATAGTGTACAGTCCGACACTCAACATTTTAATCTCAGTAAGACAATTTAGTCTTCCCATGAGTTTAAACATCGCGTGTAAGGCTCGCTCTCAACTTATAGACCATGCTTTGCTTCGTAGTAGCTTAAAGGACATACACAGCAGCAAGAATGTAAATCATAACCGTCTTACAGATAATTATTCTATTACATGATTAGGGGGCATACCCCCGATAACATCAACGACCACTCTCAAGCCCACAACATCCTTGCATTAACCTTTGAATACCAGTTCGGAAAATAGAATTAGAGCCATTTCTAATCTTTAGGCCCCGGCCTCATCAAAAGCTCCTTAGTATCTAAGAGCCATACCTGGTGTCCACGGGTCCTCGGAGAAAGCCAAAGGTACTCATACTGCAACAGGAAACTATAGGGGTGTAAGCTACACTAGCTTAGTGAGTGGAACTTCCGAATTACATTAACACAACACGTTCAACCAAGTAATTAAGCAACCAAGTGAAATGCATCAACAAGTGAGTTTAGCAAACATATGACCAGCCGAAATCATATGTGGATGGACTTGCGCCCTCCATCCGGGTTAGCAGATTTACGAATCCTGCGGTACGACGCCGTTTAAGCTCACGGTCAACTGACAATATTTCGTTTTATGGATCACGATTAACCAACAAGTATTCGTTTTATGGATCACGAAACCAACAGTATTCGTTTTATGGGTCACGAAAAACCAACCAATGCTAATGCTCCATCCCCATCGTGTTATGAATGAATCCAATTACAATTGAGTCAAATATTCATTAATTCAATTCTTTTAGGTGGCCAACAATTATTCGCAGACATTCAGTACCAAATACTGATAGTCAATCAATAGCTTAACACCCGATTCCGATAATTCTTATTTCATTTCACACTTCAACATCAGACAATTCATAATTCCCAATAACCCCATCATACATATTCATTCCTTTTATCTTCACCTAGCAACTAGTGCGACTATCATTACAATCACAAGCAATAATTGAAATCGGAAGAGGAACTCACTCGGCCATGGTACGCCGGTCTCTTAGTGACGATGGTCGGGTGATACGGTATTGTCGTACTCGGTTCACCTACCAAATAAAGATAGCCTAATGAGAATCTCATCACTAAACTAATTCAAACTATGTATCTATACTTCACAAAATCGGAATTCTCGCTATTTGCGGAAGTTCCAACTTAAAACGGCCATAACTCGGTCATTTTAACTCGAATTTCGCAAATTTTATATCGATCTCTATCTACTTCGAAAGATCTATCTATTTAGCATTATTTTAAGTTTTGAAAATAGTAGGGCCACGGAACAGTGGGATCAGATCTGTTCCGCAAGTGTTCCAATCTCAAAAATTTGTTTTGCTTTTGATAAGAAGTGTTCCTAGATGATGATTCATGCATGAATGATATGGGAATGAATTACTAATATGAATGCCATGTGATGAACTTAATATATGCATGGTCATAATAACTTTTGTGATAATGAACTCATATGAACTCTTAAGTGTTGAGAAATTCCCATAAAGATTATTTCTAAGAAGCTATTTTTCCACATTATACTCCTTAGGGTTTCCTTGACTTTTAATCTTGTAATCCACTTATTATTTAACTAAAAATAAGTTCTCAAGGTCTATATTAATCATGGCCTCCATTCATGCATAAAATTCCCATTTTTCATTTGGTAAACATGTCTTTGAACTAGCTTTGTAAAAATCCGAATTTTCTAAATTTCATTTTCTTGCATTTTTCTTAAGGGAAAACTTGTTTAATGCATTAAAAATTGAAGCTCCAATATGTATATTATCTAAGGACTTCATTTAGCTTATAAACATCCAATTTAGACTTAAATACCAAGTGTTCTTGTAGGCATGAACCTAAGTTACGAATTTTAACCATTGATCAACATTCCAACATTTCTCATTCTAACTCCACTACTTGTTTTACATTCCTATCATGCCTAAACTCATCTAAACTTATAAAATCATTCCTTCAATATACCTATTACACATACCCTTCATTTTTCTTATGAAACATGAGTTTAAAAATGATTTTGGTGGCTTTCAAACTAGGGTTTCCATTTCATCCGAATTTCCAACATCTCATATTTAACAAAACCTTTCTTTTTCCAATATTCTTGCTTCCCATGTGTGAAGATCTATTATCTAACTTCTCTATACATGAACAAGACTACATTTTTATGATCATCAAGCATAGAAAACAAAAATAACTCTATGATCATGCATGTAAATGACAATGTGGGTATCTAAACTTTAGATCTACTAAGTATGATGTATAAATCATGGATCTCATGGCATGAACAACAATATGTGTGCAAGATCTCTATTTTATGCATGAACAAGTGGTTATTCCAACAAAAACTCATTCAAAGGCTAGATCCACTTCTTGAGATGGCTTGAGATTCTTGTAGTAGTGTTTTCATGTCCCTTGCTCATGCTCATTGGGATTTAGATGAGAAAACACACAAGAATAATCTTGCCATAACAAGATTTAGGATGAACAAAGCTTAAGATCAACCTACCAATGGAGGATCAAAGGAGAAATGAAGAAGACTTGTGTTGAATTGAAAGGGAAGAGGGAGGGGGAAGCTCTCGGCCACTAGAGGGGAAAAGAGAGTGTTTTTACTCTTTACAAATTTTAAAACAAGAAGAAATGAGGAGAGAGAGAATAATGTATATATATGAAGGCATTAGGGTTTTGGTTGAATAAAGGTAACAAAAATAAAACAAATGAGCGCCGGCCATAGGAGGAGGGGGGGGGGGGGGGGGGGGGGGGGGGGGGGGGGGTGGGGCTTGGTTGTGTGTGTGTGTTGAATTTGAAAATTGTATTTTGTGTAATAAAATGTAATATTTGTGTTAATTAATTAGGAAACAAAATTTCTTGGAAAAGAAAATTGTAATGAGTAGTTGTAAGGATGTAAGAATAGGTTATGGGTAGTGTGTAGTATAGGTTGTACTTGTGAATAGTAGACAAGACATCTACTTTACCGGTTGTAACGAAAACACGAGAAAAAGCTATAACTGTAATTTTTATAGCTCGAAAAATTACAAAATTGGTATTTTTGGAATCCTTATAAAATTACGGTTCTAATGGATATTCCGGAACATTTTTCTGAATCCGTGATCCGGGGCACGCTTTTTCATAATTGAGCTCGGGAAGGCTCGGAATTGAAAATTTCCCTAAATTGGAACTTTTAGGGGTTTAGAATATGCTTTAGAACAATAATTCATGTTCATTTACTTTATAAAACTCCTTTTATTATGAAATCGATGAAAAGCCGGATCTAGGGTTTCTAGGCTCCCCTCACTAAGCTGGAATCGGCCCGATATAGGGTTTCGTTCGTCAGTTTCCAAAGTTCGCCCGAGTACTATCCGATCACTAGGAGAACTAGGGTATATCTTATAAAAATAATAATAATAATAATAGTAGTAGTAGTAGTAATAACCCTTTAGGTGACTAAAATATTAAATCGTACTGGAAGATTCACTCATTACCGGTAGTAACGACATACGAACGGACTTGTAATATTAGATAATTCTAGCTATGTGAAAATTTGTAAAACTAATAATTTAGAGATCCTGTAGAAATATAAGTCTAACGGCATTAAAACATATTTTTAACATTTCGAATCCCAGAGCGCGTTTTTCGAAACTAGCACCTGATCTGATTGGAATAGGTCGGAATTTCATTGATCTCATCTTTACAGGGTATCCTATACTTAACACGAACCGATTACACCTTTTTCCTCTTGTTCCACTCATGGGTTTAGGAATACGCGATTGCCGGGTTTAGGTATGGAGTTTCTCGGGAGATTCAAGGACTTAGGTTTCCGGGTTGACCTTCCGGTTCGCCCCAATGCCGAAATAAAACTAATATTTTATACTTACATGACTTATTTGATTGGTGAGATTTATTTTAAGGGCGGTTTCACAAGAACTTAGTATCTCACAATGTTCTCGGAATTCTTTGGAGTGGGTTTTATTCCCGAAGGTTAATCATTATCTACTTCTTACAATTTGCTTTAGGGCTCCATTTTACCGAATTTGTAAGTTATAGCTAATTAGAAAATTTATCGTACGTAGGGGTTTTAGAATGGAAGTATAGGTTGGTTTCTATTTTTATGAGGTTTCTTGTTCTTCTCACAACCCAGAATTTCTGGATTCTTTCGGGATTTGGGACTCGTCGAAGTTCGATTTTAACTCGGAGTGACTTTCAGGGTTTTGTTTCCTAAGTTCATCTTTAGAATTATTTGTTGAAATTTTCCAGGGCTTACAATCATGGCATATTAATTTAACCATTTATGGGCGATCATAGATATGACAGACACTTCAATTCTATATTAAATCATATAAGTATTTACAACAAGCTCATTTCGATATTCTTATCGTCGATGCACCCCAGTTGGACTCACATACACACAATCAAATTTTTATCTTGCCCTAATTCTAATGCCACTAATGTTACAAGCATAATTATAAGCATATAATTTGAAGATAGTGAACTCACTCGGCCATGGTCTCCGGTCTCTAATGGTAGTGATCTAGAAACACGAATTTCCCCCGATTCCAAAATTACCTAAACGAAAGAAATACCCCTATGAGTATTTCATACCGTAACTCATTCCAAACTTTTCAAATAAAACTCTTTAAATTCATAATTTCCATGGTAATTGGAAATCCAACTTAAAATTACTATAACTTGGTCATTTTAACTCGAATTTCGCAAATAAGTTGTCAATTATTATCTACTTTGAAAGATCTATCTATTTATGATGTTATTACTAAATTTTGAAAATGTTTAGGTCTCGGAATTGCTCGATACGATCTGATCAGGAACAAGAATTTGAAATTCCGAAATTGTTTTGTGAAATTTGCATTATTTCTAACAAGTAGATTATATGGACATGCATATCTACAAGTTATGATTATGAATTCATGATATGATCTATCTACATGTAATTCCTTAATGATTTTTTATTAAAATGAATTTTGCAAAAACTTTCACTTTGCAATAATGTCATGAACTCTTGTTTGAGAAAACTAGCTTTATTTCTTTGAAAATCATGCATATATTTACTATGATGAGGCTTTGATAACCTATATACCTAGTACCTTCATTATCTTAATAAATTTCCTCATTTAAAGGTTGGAAAATAGATGTTTTAAAGTGAGTTTTGCTAGTGACAATTTTGTACAATTTTTGGAAAGGAAAATATTGTTTGATCTTTGTTGGAAAGCTTTTCCTTTGTTTTAGGTTTCTACTTTGATAAAACACATTTACTCTTATAAAAATCAAGTCTTTATTATATCTATTCCCTAAGACTTCTATTTTTCCATTAAAATACCCATTTTGACATTTGGAATTAGGTGTTTAAGTGGGTTCATTTTTAAATCCGAATTTTGGAAAATTGTTTTTGGTATGGTTTCTTGTGAAAAAATCATTTAATCTTTCTAAAATTAAGTCCAATCAAACCTACTCCCTAAGGTTTCATTTCTTTAATAAAACTCTTGTTTTAGGATTGAAAAATAAGTGTTTTCTTGGCATTTCACCCTAGTTACGAATTTCAACATTTTTGTTGGTGTTGAAACATAGATCTAATTTAGGGTCTGTTTGTTTTGGCTTTTTTCCGGCAGATATAGACACTTTTTCAAACTTTTTGCTAACAAATTATTTATCAGAAATAGATATAGATAAAAAAAAGTTGACAGTTCTCATCAAAAGATCAAATAGAATAAATATAGATAAAATTTAGATGCAAATCGGATATATTTACACATATCATTTTAAAAAAAGATACAGATACAGATGAAAAACAGACAATCCAAACAGACCCTAACTTTTGTAATCATTTTCTGTTTTAGTAAAACCATGATCAGCTTATAAAAATCACTACTTTATGATACCTATCACCTAAGCCCTTCGTTTTACATGTAAAATCTTCATTTTGAAGTTGGAAAATATGTTTTCTAAATGGTCCTTTCCAAGATCCGAATTTTTAAAATCATTTTTTGATAGAAAACAAAATGGATCTTGAGTTTTGATCAACACCTTTATTAAGACTATCATGTAGCAAGTCCTTCATGCATGTAAAACAAGTGGCTATGTTATTTTAACTACTCTAAACAAATAGATTTACTGTACTACTCATGTTATGAATGTAATGCAACAATGACAATATGTAGATGGGAGTAAAAATGAAAATATATGCACAAAATTTCTCTATGAACAACATATAACAATAATAAAGAAAAATACTTAGTATATTAACTTTAATAGTAAGATCTACATACTGTGATGGCAAGGATATCATGTTCTAGTGTTTCCACATCCCTAGCATAAGGCTCATGGGATTTTTGGTGGAACCACACATGTATGACCTTGCCATTACATGTTTTATAGTGGTAAGGTCAAGATATTACCTATTTAGTGTTTTGGAGAAGGAAACTTGAAGTAAAAAAATTTGTGTGTGTGCGCGTACTTGTGGGAGGGGTCACAGCAAGGGTAGAGGAAGGGAAGAGAGAAATCTTTCCAAAAGTTTGATTTGTAAGAAATGAGGAAAAGTGAAAAAGTGAAAGGTGAAAAAGAAATTACATAGGAAAAGGAATTAGGGTTTGTATGAATAATTAATTGAAGAGAAAATCATTAAATGAGAGAGGGAATGGGGGAGAGGGGCGCCGGTTCCATGTGGAGGTAGAGAGAGAGTTTTGGTTTTGTTTTGTGTAATTAAATTAAAACTTAATAAGTAGTTTGAGTACAAAATATAATGGAAAAGTAAATTTTAAGGAAGTGATGTAAATTTGTAAGAATAGGTTGTAAGGATGTAAGAATAGGGTATGGGTGTTACTTGATGAATGGTATGAAAGAAAGCAAAAAGTTGATTAGATAAATAAATTACCGTCGTAATGAAAATACGATAAAAGGTTATAACTATAACTTTTATAACTCAAAAAATTATATAACTATATATTTAGAAATATTATGAAATTACGAATCTAATGATGCTAATCATATATTTAATATCCCGAGTCCCAGGATACGCTTTTCAAGATTTGTATTCGATCGGGCTCAAAATAGGTAGAAAATCCATTCATATGATATTGTTAAGCATTTTAATATTAATACGAGCCAATCTACACTTCCCACTCATATTTCGACTTCTTGGTTTGCGGACACTGGTTTGCCAACTAAACTGCTAGGGTATTTAAGGTTTTGTTGACTTAGGATTTCCGGTTGACTTTCTGATTTAAGGTTTTGGTTTCGATTTTTAAGCTTTTGAAATCGAACTCAGGTTTGCTAGGAAAATGAGGGTTTACAAATAACAAAAATTTAAAATATTAAATTTATTTGTTTATATGTGTTTAAATTGACGACCGTGAGCTGAATTGTTATGGTTAAATTAGTATAATTTAATTTAATTACATGACAATTTTTATTTTTAGAAATTCTTGTAATTAATATATTTGTGTTAGTAAAATTTTAGGAATACGTTTGTTTGTTGCATTGTATTAAATTAAATTGTATGTGTGTTGAATTGTAAGTTTAAGCAGATTTTAAGTCCTAGAAAATGTTAAGCCTAAGCCTTATTGAATTAACTAAACAAAGCCCCATGCACATGTAAAGCCTAAGCCCACGGAAATGGTACCTTCCAAAGAATTCTTGATGCCTCAAAAGTCAATAATTGGGCAAAAATATCACAAACTAAAAATCAGACTCTCTCTCTCTCTCTATCGAATTCCTCTCTTTCTTTCTTCTATATCTCAACCCAAACAAATCCAAATCTTCTTCATTTAAATTCCTTCTAAGACAACACGAATTAGATCTAAGGCTAGGAAGTAAGAATCAAGAGTAAAAGAAATAAAAAATCAAGCTAAGGAAGTAGGAAAGGACAATTTAATCTCTAAAGATATCTCTAAAGGTAAATAAAGTTGATTTCTTGTTTGTCTTGGTAAATTATGATATTGAGTGATATTATTGATAGATAGGAGTAGAACTTTGATGTTTTTTATGAATTAAAGGCATGACGTGGTGTATGTTGAACTAGGTATGTGAATAGATATATGTGCCTTAGGTGTTTGACAAAATGACATATGGAATTTATGATGAGTTAGTGCATGTATTGATATTGAAAGTAATAAATAAGTAAAACTTGAATGATTAGAGTAGTAATAGAGCTTAATAAGCATGGATGATAAGATTTTGTATTCTTAGGTTAAGTTTGTTGTGTTTTGTATGGGAGATGAATTTATGTGAACAAATGAGTTTGATGATCTTTAATGTTATATTCATAGACAAACTAATGTGTTTTTACAAATGCACATAGGCTTAGTAAAGAGTTAAAGAACATAAGACTTTAAAAATCGAAACAAGTACTATAGGGTAATTACCTTGTATATCATGGTGTGATAGAGGTCGTTATCCTCTTGGAGTTAAATTTTCCTGTTGATCACAGCCGTTGTTGAGGCGTTATTTTGTTGGATGAATTTTCAAAGCTTGTCACAATCATTACAAAGCCGGTGATCTCCTCTGAGTGTTTTCAAAAACTGAATGCTGCCTAGATTACAACCGTTATGAAAGTTGTATTTTCTCTGTGAATTTCCTAAAGATATATCATGGCCGTAATGAGGCCCGTTATCTTCTCGGGTTGTTTTTATAAAATTTTGTATAAAGATTGATATGGATGCAATGGATATCACAGTATATATATCACGACCATAATGGGGGGTGTGATCTCCTAATACGGGCATGACAAGGCTAATTATGTTTATTGTGGCCCAAGTTCACAGGCGTGATGGTGCCTGTAATCCTTATCACGGCTTAGGTCATGGGCGTAATAGACCCTCTAGTACTGTTTATACAAATAAATAAATAAATCATTAATGATGATAGATAGATAATAAATGAAATATGAAATATGTATTTGTGTTTATATAAGTTAAATATGAGATGATTTGAATATTGTTTAAGTATAATGATTCTTTTTGATGAGTTAATACGTTAATGTGAGTAAGTAGTTAACATGAAATGATTTCTTTACAGACTCATACACTCAGTTGGGTTTAAACACAGGTCTATTGTCAAATAGATCAGGTACGTGATAGCTTGCTTGATTATTGTTAAGCTAGATATGTTCTAAATGAACTTAATCAAAGATGAATCTAAGTGGAATGAAATTGGTTGTGCTTTTCATTGTTGAATTTGGTCCGAGGAGTGACATCCCTGTCATGATGCAATAATACGGTAGTTAGGCGCTTAGATTACATAGTCATGATGCAATGACTTTTCTTTTACCATGATGCAATGGTGATATATATGTGGCTAAGTGGGTAATCGATAGGGCGAATAGTATCGTGTAACGTTTGCTTATTCTTAAAAGAAAATAATATGATTTAGTTCACTTTTATGAGATTATTACTCTGTTTTGTATGCATAGGAGTTATAGGTCTTCGACAGCCTATAACAACCCCCTAAGTAGCTGTTGTTACTTAGGACCCCCAGATTCCTGAGATTGTAATTAGAGTTTGAACACTCCAATGATATCCTAACCAAAGATAATCAAATTATTGTTTGTTCCATTACATTTAGCCTAGGTATGCTTGGAATTTTGTATTTGTTTGTGTTATTGCATATTGGGCCTTTGGCTCATGATTCTACCTTACAAGTGATATTGATGAGGATTGCTATGATGATATGGGATATGGGTGACTGGGAAACATTCATGGATGAGTGGGATGGATAGGAAACTTGTTGAGAAGCAAGAACGTTTTCTTTAAGTTTTCTAAAAGACAAATGGAATATAAAATTTTGCATAACTAATGGCTTATTGGATAAGCTATGGTTTGCAATATAAGTTTATTTCTTTTAAATTATTTTCAAGTAAGCTTGTAAAATTTTGAAGCATCCTTAATGGATACTAACATCATGTATGTATATATATGTATGCTTACCTACTCATGTATTGAGTAGTATTATGTTAAAGCATATGATGTTATCACATGTTTAAACAAACAGTCAATACATTTATCTTCTTTATGGATAACCTTACGTATAATACTTGAGTATTTTATAATGCTTAGGTATTATACGTGGTTAGGAGACTTAGCATGCCTAATAGCAATATTAGGTAAGTCGGGTCCTTACAATTTTCATATTGGTCATTGTGGTGTACCTTTTTTTTTCCTCCTATAATATTCTTTACTGCTGATTTGGTTGTAGACATAGGCACGATTCAGTTTCAAACCACATCAGCTTCAGAACCGAAGTGGAACTACGGTTCTTGATTGGTTCCATGGCAAGAACGGTAGTTCTACCTCAGTTTCTAAAAAAAAAATGAAAAAAAAATCAAGATACATAGAACTAGAAAATGTATTTAAATTAAACTTGAATATTCATGGCAAAATATTTGTAATAGAACTATTTGTGCTTCACACTTATCAATTGTAATAGAAGTGTTTGTATTAATAAAAAATTTATTTCACTTATTTTTATTTTTTATTTAATGTCAAAGCATTTCTAACGTTTGCTGTATATGAGAGTTATTGTTGTGTACGGACATTTATTTTTCTTAAATTTCTTTCCTAAAAAGAAAAAAAATTTAACTATTGCGGTTCCTGATTCTAGAACTAAAATCAGTAGTTCCACAAGAACTAGACCGAAACTAGCTCCTCCATGGGTTCCGGTTTTCCATTTTTCAAAACCAAAACCAATAATTCCAGTTTCGATTTAAGCTAGTTTTGAATCGGCGCCCATTTCTATTTGGTTGTATTACATCGATTATTCCTCATTCATTAAAGCTTCCACATCAACACGTAAGGTGTAATAATTTGTACAACAGTATTAATTTGCTGTGTAAGGATAAAAGGGCCTTGTGGAGTGGTTTTGCAGGTTATAGGTTCATTGTAAAGTGACTCCCTTTCTGTTTGGGAAAGCAAGTAATTTACAGAAATAATGCAATTAGGGAAAGGGGGACCATCAAGAGCATATTATTTATTTTCCCACCATCATATAAATCACAGAATTTATATTATATTGATATTGAACTTGAAATGATAATTGCTTATGTAAGCAGCATTGTTAAAATTAGTAATAAGTTAGTTTTTTTTTTTTTCTAAATTCTTGTGTATCTTTAAAAATAAGTGATCATGTGTTTGTTTTACATTTTTTCCTTAAATAAAATAATAAAATATATTAAAATTAAAAAATTATAGATTCAAGAATATATGGGAAATACACGCCATCATATTATTTTGTCATCTAAACCCCTTATCTTTAAAATTAAGTTTGCACCTCTAAATTTAAAAAGAAAAAAAAAAAGAAAATCGTGTATTAAATTACTAAGTTTTCTTTTCATTTTTAAAAAGGTAAAATAATTATGTAGGGACAAATATATACTTTTCTACTCTTTTTTTTCAAAGATTTAGGGGCCTAAAAGCTTAATTTGAAAGATAAAAGTACTATGTATAAATGGGGAAAATATAAGAGGATGTATTTACAATTTATCTCAAAGTAAAGGGTGAGATGCTCATATAGAAGCCCAGAAATGTCTTTTTTTTTTTTTTTAAGAGATTTGAGGTTTGCATACTTACTTTAAAAAAATTAGAAAATTTATCCTATATTATATATATATATATAAATAATTCAATTGATTTGTGAAATGTGAGGCACTCTAAGATGCCTATTGTATTTTATACTGAACAACTTTGAGCTTGTACATAAAACTTAAATTACTTGTCAAGTCAAGTTCTATTTGAACCTATTTAAATCAAGATGTTTGAAAGCCTAATTGAATTTAAGTATGTACTCCAAAATTTTGCATCAATTTTAAGTTGAGTTTGAGTTTTAATATAAATTTTATGAAAATCAATATATAGATATGTATATTTTTTAATATTAGTTGAATTTAAATGAATTAGACAACAACTTTTAATGTTAACGTACCTTGCAACCGAGCTATTTATTGTGACCAATTAGGTTGTCTTTATCATTTTTGTAATCCTATGTGTACCCTTAAAGCATCCTCCAAACATAAAAAAACTTCACTTATAGAACCTTAAAATAGTTAGGTTGTGAACTTTTGTATAATGCTTATGTATTTTTCCAAATGTAATGTAGAAATAAAAGGATTTCATAAGTATAAATGGTTTATATATACTTGATCTATTATTTAAGGTCAATTTTGTAATTTACTAACTCAGTTATAACATAGTAATATAAATACCGATCTGTCAATAGAATAGAATGGATTAGATCCGATTCCTTTTTTCCAAAACTATAATGTGTAATAAGAAAAGAAAAAAGGAATAAATTTGTAATTTGTCTAGATCTTTTGTTAACTTCAATAAGATCATAATTTTCTAGAGGCATTATCAAAGGGTAACTAGGCTTTGGGCCTGTAACTCAAAGTTGGTCAGACAAACCTAAAGTTGGGCTAAAACGTTTAGGCCCTTGGGAATCCTCTTTAATTGGGACAACAAGGATTAGATACCTTTTCCTAAGTTAGATAATGTAGTGAACCACTTAATTGAATTCTTCGAGGGGAGAGGGGAAAAAAAGAGGAAAAAAATTCATACACACATACATACAAAATTAAACTTATCAAATTTTGGATTATATTGATTTATGAGTATGTAAAGTATATTTGCAGACCTAAATCATATGATTTTGGCTCCTCCAGAAATTGAGGAATACATCTATTGAAATGATCTAGCTTTAATTTTAATTTAATTTCCATGTATATGTTTTATTTGTTTTAATTATTAAATTTTATGAGCATGTTAATTGATAAGAGGCACGTGTTGTAATATTAACATTGGAATAGATGATTTGGTAATATACTAAATGTGTTTAAGTTAGTTTATCTTGAGTATTATATATGTATATGAACAATATAATTAATGCTTGTGTTGAATATATGTTTGTGTTAGTATAAATTAGTGTCAATAAATGTGTTAGTAAAAATTTTATTGATGCTAGTATTGTATATGTGTTAGTGTGGGTGTGATATCTAATTTTTGCTAAAACAAGTCTTTGAAAGTCCCTACACATAGCAGAAAATTTTGTCCCATTATAAGGCTCAGAATGAGCCCAAATCCATGCAAATTGAATCCCATGTTTAGGTTGCCATTAAAGTCAAACTTAAGATAATTACAAGCTTTATTTTTGTTCAAAAAATACTTTCTAAGGCAACCCAAAAATCCACACGAATTTCCCATATTTCTTACCAAGTTCTCTACCTTTGTCTCTTTAAGCAATACATTCCAAAACCCTTAGCAAGAAGAAGTCTTAGGTTCTTGTACCATTTATCAAGCTAAAGCTTCCCTAAGGTAAGTTCATGTATATTTAAAAGTTCTTTTAGATGTTTGAGTTTTACTTGATATATGAGTTTCATATGCTATGTGAATGCATGTTGAAATGAGTTCTTGAGAAGTTTCATGTGTTAGTTGTGTGATAAGTTGCATTTTGATATTATATGAACTTGTAATATATATGTTTTATGTGTAAGTAAAAGTGTTGAAAGTTGTTAAAGTCATGAAGAAGGGTTTATACATGCTGAAGGTGGTGTTGAGAAGTGAATGAGTTGTTGATTAGCTAAATAGTGTTATGAGCATGAAGAAGTATTTGGTGTGTTGAATATGAAGTGATGAAGTGTTTAAGAGTTGATGATTGTGATAGAAGTGTTTTGGTTATGCTTGAATTGGTAGAGATGATATATGAAGTGTTGGTTTTGATTTCTTGGTTGAGATGTGTTAAGTTGGTGTTGATGAGTTAAATGTGATGAATATGAAGTTCATATATGTTATGAGTTGATGGAATACATTTGAGATGAAGTTTGATGATGGAAATGTGTTGAAGAAGGATTGAGATATGTTTAAAGCTACAAATTTCGAAGTTTAAAATAGGGATTTTTACATTTTCGAAAAGCTGTTCTGTAGTGTATGCTGGTAGCTGACACTTCAATGCCGCCGGCATTGATCCGGTGTTGAAGATGATCAGAGGCCAAAATTCTAATGCCGCTTCTAACACTACCTGCATAGGCTTCAGAATAGCCGATGTTGAAGATAATCGGAGGCCAAAATTCTAACACTGCCTCAACACCGCCGACATAGGCTTCAGAATAGTCGGTGTTGAAGCTCAACGCTGTCGGTGTTGAATGCCAACATGACCCCTGAAGTTTTCCATTTTCAAAACTTCTTCAAATATTTCTTTTAGCTTGTCAAATTGTTTTGTGATGATTTTATGGGTTTGGATAAGTTTGTTAGATGTATGAATGATATTTTATGACCTTATGTTATATTTATTTGAAATTCCATGAGTGGAAGACTTAGATTTAGTTATGTTTTATGCATAATATTAAGTAGAAATGTTAATTGAGTTGGTTTTCTTTGTTACAGTGATAGAAACTTCTACTCCTTTGAGTGCTTCCTCTGATCTTCCTTTGAGTGCCTCTGTTGATTCTCTACATAGCACAGGTACGCAGTGACTTGCTTGATTGTTTGTTAGGTTAGACATATTCTAACTTGACTTAACTCAAGATGACTTAAGTTATGTTTTTTTTTTTTTATTGTGATTTTTGTTGTTGAATCCGGTTCGGGGAGTGGCATTATCTTTTTAATGCCATGATGTAATGACATGTTAGAATAGGTGCTTAGGCCACTTGTCATGATGCAATGACTTTTATTAGTGGCTCAATAGGTAATTGATAGGATATTTTGGTAACAGTGTAACATTCACTTATTCTTCAAAGTAAATAATATGATTTAGTTCAAGTGTTTATGGGAACAATTGAATTAGATGATGCTATGGATTAAGTTAAGTGGAGTTGAGCAACGGCTAGGAGCCCTAAATGAGATTACTTTTTCTTTTAGAAAGTTTTGTAGGAGATATAAATATTCGGGCTACTTATATCAATCCCCTGGGCAACTGATGTTGCTTAGGACCCCTAATATCCTTGTTTGTCTCGGAGTTTGAATACTCAAGTGTTATTTTGCTTAATGAATTCTAATTAAAGATAATGAAATATGAGTTGTTGCATTGCACTAGATTAGGTTTGCTTACCATATCGCTTTTTGTTTTGTTACTGTGTACTGGGCCTTTGGCTCACTTTTGCTACTTTTCAGGTGATGGTGATTGCTATGATGATTTGGATTATGGGAGTGACTGAGAGAAATTACTGGATGAATTGGACGAATAAGAACCTGAGTTTTGCTTGTGGCTTTTCAAGAAAGTTTTTGTTTAACATGTTTTGTTAAAGGAAATGTATTTTGTATTTTGTTAAAAGGCTTGTTAGTTAAGCTTATGTTGTAAAAGAGATTTCAAGTTTATTGTCTTTATTAGTTTGAGACAATATGTAAGTTTTTTTTGTGTCGTTTGTTAGACACAAAGTTTGTAAATATTTTCTTATAAATGTTTTATATGTGTATAGATTGCTCATGTGAGTAATCATTTTGTAAAAAGTCTTTATATGAAGTTTTAGTGGTTTTAAACAAACAATTCACATAAATAGTTAGATTTAGGACAACCTTACATGTAATATGAAAAAAATATTGTGGTTGGGACTTGATTTACTCAATATGAGTATTAAATAGGTCAGGTCTTTACATCTATATTAGCATCAAACTTTTATTAAAACTCTATTTGATCATATACTAAGTAGGAACCCCATCATGACTGCGAAGACCACCCGACCAAGATAAGATAGTTCTCCATTGTCCTATCAAAGTATTTCTTTTGTTTTGATTATAGTCATTTATTAAGAAAGCATCATCGCATCATTCATATTCAAAAATATTCATTTTCTAAGCAAATATGCATTTGAAACAACATATTCCCATGTTAATTATGGTTTATCCTAACTTATTAACCACAGTTAATTATTAGCTATTAAGCATATTTCAACATAATCCTAGCCAAAGTGATTAGGGATTAGAGTTAATCATTTACTTCAATTACTAAGCCAACTTGATTAAACTAAATCAATCTAATTCATTTTAGCTCATTATAGGTTATTAAGTCAAGTCGAACTTATCTTCGACACACATGAACGAAACTTCTTATTATTAGCATATTCGTGCATAATCTTTACCTCCAAAGATATTTCCTTAAATCCTTCTGTTAAACACTTAGTCTATGCAATTATACATATACCTAGGTTTTAGCAAATATGATAATATATCTTTAGTTTCCAATATCACCACAAGCTCTATATATCTAGTCCTAATTCAATATTTTCATACATAAACAACAATGAAAACAAGAAAATCAACTAACTGACATGTTTAACCAACTAAATCTTCATTACTACTACTACTTGAGTTGATGTGGCTTCTTCTAGTTAAATTTTCTACTTCAATCTTGTTTTCCGTCTTCAATTTCACTTATAATCTTGTTAAAATTGAGATTTAGGGCTGTTTTGAGAGAAAGAATAGAGAAAAAGAAGAGAAGAGAAAGAGAGAAAAGAAAGAAGCATAAAGGGGAAACAAGGAAGGAAAAGAGGGCAGGAAAAGGAAATAAAAGGGAAAGAAAAAGACAAGGTTTAAAGATATTTTAGGGTAATGGTATTTGGTTTAAAACTTTCAATTGATATCTTTAATTGTGAAAGTGTTTAAAAAATAATTTGAGGATCTATAGGTTAGAAATGAATAGCTTGGAATAAGAACTTAATTTAGAAGTTTGGTTTATATCAAATTGATATTTAGCTTGAGCTTAGGGTCAAGATCTGATATCTTTAAGCAAGCAGGTGATTTCAAAAGTAACAATGATTAAGGATATGAAATGTTAGGCCAAATTTTAGGGATTTAGGAATCAACTAAACATTTAAAAAACATGTTTAGGGGTTTAAGAATTTGAAATCTCAAATTTCAACTTAAATCTATTTACTAAATTAATTTCATTGATTTATCTAATCATAATTCATTATATATTTTACTTGCATCATTTAAACTATCTAATTTCAATTTCTAACTTAGATGGGAATTTTGGGATATTTCATGAATCAAATTTAATTCGTTCAACAATATCTTCAATTTACCTTTTTTTTGACCTGATTGAGAGAATACATTTACATGTTATTAACATCTTTTGTAGGCAAATTCAATTGCATTTTTCTAGATGAAAAAAATCCACTTGAAGGTTAATAAGTAAAGTATTCTAAATTTATTTGCATTTACATTATAATTTTAATGAAAATTCAGGAAAATGGGGTCAAAGAAAATAGATTTGTCGAGGAAAGCCCTTAATTGGTCAAGGCAGGCCTTTGGCTTGTTATGAATGCCATTAAGAAATTCAATCAAATTTAATTTGCTCAACAATAGCTCGAATTTATCTTTTTTTGACCGAATTGATAGAATACATTTACATGTTATTACATCTTTTGCAGGCAAATTCAATTGCCTTTTGCTAAATGAAAAAAAATCCATTTGAGGGTTAATAAGTAAAGTATTCAAAATTTACTTTGCATTTACATTATTATTTTAATGAAAATTCAAAGAAAACGGGGTCAAAGAAAACGGATTCGTCAAGGAAATTCTTTAATTTAGTCAATGTGAGTCTTTAGGCTGTTATGAATGCCATCAAGAAATTCAATCAAATTTAATTCGTTCAATAATAGCTTGAATTTATCTTTTTTACCAGACTGATAGAACAAAATTTCATGTAACATTAAATTATAAGTTGGGCCGCAATTTTATTTTCATGTGTATTAAAAATAATAATATAAGTTATAAGCCACAAGTCTATACATGTAACATCCACTAAATTTTTTTTTTTTTTTTCCTATAAGCAAGGGATACAACATTAGTACGCTTAATATCAAGAGAAATTTTTTTTAGATCCTTAACGAGTGAGACGGGAGAAAAGATTTATTGGATGCGATGTACAGTAACATATAATTATTAATAAAATTATTTTATGAATAAATTTATAAATATTATGCACCATTTTATTATTTATTTAAAATATGTTATTACTTACCCATCGCTCACCCGACTGAGATAAATGGTGTATAAGGCTCGTTGAATTATTTTTCTATGACAGAACCTTTAAGCATGGGCCTTTTCAAAATCTACCCACCAATTTTTTAGGATTTGGATTCCTTTTTAATCTCATTTTTACACACAATTTCCTATTAACATGATTTGTGGTTAATTATAGGAGATTTAGTCTACCACTTTATTTGGTAATTATAGGTGATTTGCTAATTTATTGCAATTAATGCTAATTTATTGTAATTACAAGATTCCTTGTAATTAGATCAATTTGTTGATTTATTTCCTAATATAAACCTTTTCTTTATAAAGAGGTGAATATATGCGAAAACACAATATCATATTCAACTTTTTTGTCAATTCCTAAAGAGAAAAAAGCAAGAAAGAAAAAAGGATGGGGCAGGTTAAAAGATGGTTCAAGGGCTTGTTTGGGATGAAGAAGGAGAAGAACAAAGATGCTTTTAGCAATTCGAATTCGGTTTCGAATGTTGACAAGAAAGAGAAGAAGAATTCGAGCAAGGACTTAGATTCCTCATCCACCGTGTTGAGTGAAATCCCTATTAACATCCCAGGAATCCTCACAAACTCTTATGATTTTTTGCTCAAAACCTACATTTTAGAGATGAAGAAGGAGCAAAACAAGAATGCTATTGTTGTGGCTGCAGCCACTACTGCCGCGGCCGATGCTGCTGTTGCAGCAGCACAGGTGGCGGCGGCAACAATTCAGCTTAGCAGCCAAGGGAGAGGCCTAGCTCTTTTTGGTGGTGATACGAACAAGTGGGCTGCTATGAAGATTCAAACTATTTTCAGGGGCTTTTTGGTAAGCAACAAATTGAGTCAACTATTGATTATGCATGGTAACATTTGAAAAAATGCCGTGAATCCAAATCCTTTAAAATATTTAATTTTTTTTGGTTTGTCACTGGTTACGAGATTTTTTTTTTATCTAAGTTACAATATTTTTAGGATTTTATATTTAAACTAATCGTTTTGGTTTGATTCGATTCGATTATAGGCTCGAAAGGCCCTACGAACATTAAAGGGACTAGTTAAGATTCAAGCACTTGTTAGGGGCTATCTTGTTAGGAAACAAGCAACTGCAACCCTTCACAACTTGCAGACTCTCATAAGAGCCCAGGCTACGGTCCAGTCTCAGCAAGTGCGGTGCTCTATTGATAAAGAGAACATTTATCATATAAAAAATCGACCTCAAAGATCAGTTGTAAGGAATGAAATTTTTAAAATGTGATAGCTTCCAAATATTTAAATTTTTTTATTAATGTGGTGTTTGTCTTTGAAAATTTTCTTTAGGTACGGTTTGACATAAAAAGAAATGAATTTTACAGCAAGAGGTTGTTTGCTCCTTATGAGAATCCTATGGTGATGGTCGTAAGATTGAGGAGATCGATATATTCAAGCCTCGCTTCCAATCGCACCAAATTAACAATGTACCATTGTCAAATGCGGTGTCCTCACCATTTTCGTGCCCTGTTTCCTCTCAATTCTCAATCCCCCATTGCTGGCTTTCCCAAGACAAATGTCGGTTCTCAACCGCACAAAAGACCCTACTTTTGACTAGTTCATTTCGGTCCAATGACACTATTACCACCCCTATTATCTCGGCTAGGAGTGTGCATTGCTTAAGGTCTTATCACTCTTCTTCTGATTTCCCAAACTATATGGCAACTACTCAATCATTTAGAGCTAAACTGAAGTATCATATCATCCTGAAGCAAAGGCTGAATGCGGCAATGACTGTGGCAAAAAACATATTTAAATCCCTTAAACTAAGTTTGTATTGTATATTTTGTCTATTTATAAACAAAGAAAATTAGAGAAAATATTGTAAAGGAAGGAATGATGTTGGGAAGTATTTCCTTACATTTGTTTTATTTGCACTTAATTTATTTCTCTTTGAAAATAGGTATTTAGATCTAAATTATGAAAAATTGTTTTTCTAAACTCTATTTTACTATTCTATCCTTAAATAAAATAATAAAATACTTAAAATTAATTTAAATGATGAACTCAAAGATGGAATAGTAAAATAGGAGCTATACCTAACTTTTTCTTAAAACTTTTGAGTTATAAATGTTTAATCTTAAACATAAAAATGATTAAAGTACTAAATAATTCAAGGTAAGGGTGAGCGAGTAATCCTATCGTACAGGGTATCCACTCGGATTTATTCGACTAAGTAGGATCTGGATGGGTAATAAGAGCCACAGAGTAGGGTACGAGTACAAATTGTTTGGAATCTATTTTGACAAGATAGGGTATGGGTATGCGTATGAGGTCTTTAGACCTGATACCCACCTTGGAACGTGTACTATGCTATATAAGATACAGGTACCAGGATATCATGTATCAACCCTATTAAATATTATATAATAATATTAATGTATAATAAATAAATAATAACCACTTATATTCAATATTATTATTTGTACACTATATTTCAAAAAGTTTTATTATAAAAATTTGTACTATTCTATTTTAGAACGACTTATTATTTTTATTTTAAAAAACTATGTTTGTATATTAAATAATATATAGAAGTAGTTCCAAAGTTTTCAATTTTGGAATTCTATGCAAGTTTTATTATTTTGTTTAATATCACGTAAATAGGTTCCATAAGTATTTGTTGTATCTTTCAACTTTCACACATAAATAGATTCTATATATTATAGAATTTGTATATTAACAAATTACTTTTTATTTTTTTTATATGTTGTTTATATTGAATATATGTAAATAAGATAGTGTTACATATTATATTAAAACATATAAAAAACTATATACTTGATGCTTTAAAAAGAAAAAAAATATAGAGATTATGTAAAAAAAATTATAGGTTCCGCAGGATACCTATACCCTGTAGATTTTACAAGGTATAGGATATAGGATGAGTACAAAGAGTCATAAGATAGGTTTCGAGTATAAATTCAATATCTTATACCTTACAGGGTAGGTATGAGTAATACTTTATACCTTACCTATTCTGTATCCACTCACCCCTAATTCAAGACCAAAAGAACAAAATTATCATGCGTTATTTACTTGAACAAGAAGGAAAAGAAAGTTGTCTCTAAGTTAAGCCTAGTTAAACTATGTGATGGGCTAATGTTATAATAGAGGCTAAAAAAGAGTAATATAAATCTTAAATTTCATGTCAGCAATGATTAAAACTTGATTTAATGGACAGGGTTTTTGAAGTGTTTTTTTTTTCTTTCTCCCCATGCTTTTGTCGTGGTATGGTCACCATACTGTATAGTCTATAACATTGTTAAAATTATTTTTAACATAATTAATGTCATCTAGTCATAATTGTCTATAAGGTGCACATTTGATAGATGTTCCAAAGGTACCTATAATTTTGTAACGAATGAAGAAACATTCCAATTTGGTAGTGTTATGGTTTTAATGTCACATTTCGTATAATTTAGGGTCTATTTGGATTGTTTGATTTATATCTGTATGATATTTGTGTTAGGTCCGCATCTGCAACTTATTTATATCATATCTGTTTAGTTTTTTTATGAGTCAACTGCCAGTTTTTTATTAGTATCTATTTCTTGACAAATATGTATTTGAAAAAAGTAAAAATATGATATTAAAATAACTAGAATATGATGAAACAAACAGACCCACCTTTTATCAAAAGTTTCTTGAGTTATCTCGAAATTGAAAGTTCGTCTCCTTTCTTATGAAAAGTAGAGAAAGATAATCTTTTACTTTGATATATAGTTTTTTATTTTTCAATACATTATGTTTCCACTTTAACTAAGAGAAATTTAAAATAGCAAATCATTGTGTGGATTCGGAAATTTTTTTAGCTCTTATGATAATTCATATTTTCAATAGTAAAAGAACTAGTGATTATCATTCATTTGTATTATATATACTTTATGTATAAATTAAATAAAATTTTAACTCATATATAGTATATTTAGATACGGATAGGAGCCCACTTTTATATATACATATCAAATTATTATTATAGTTATACATCAGGTGTGTTTATATACATAGACTCAATTATTTTTCTCTTAACATACACTGCACTCCGTTTTTTCATAGTTTAAACGCACACATTACATATTTATATCCGTGTAATTTTTTTCTTCCCAAACGTGCTTGATAATGGAAACACATGAAAATAGATGTTAACTTAACATTTTTTTTCTTTTAAATAATGGCAATAAGATATTATTTCGTGCAGTGTGTTGATAAGGTCTATCCCTCATAACTCTTATCTTTGATGCTAAATAATTTAGGATCCTACCGATCTCCTCTTTCTCTAGTTCATATTTACCCCTATAATTTTCTCTGCAAATTTGAGTTTTTTAATTGAGTAGCATAGTCACATATCTCAACCTCATATAAGACTTTAGCTTTACATTCATTGCTTGCTCGAATTCATGAAATTGAAAAGTGTTTGAGTTGTACCGTAATTTACTATATGAAACTAGGATCATTATAATATTTACAATTGTTATGTATTTATGCATTTGGTGATTTGTAATTTAAATTTTGTACTTGTTGATCACCAATTTTAACTATAGACTCCCTAAGCTTAGACGACTCTACTCCATGGACTGACTTGTTGGCCTTGGATTAAGCTATTTAAACCATGAGTCAATCTACTTGGATCCATGGTTGACTTCAAAAGTATCTTAGATAAGTCTTATACGATTAGGCAAAGCTACATTGCCTCAATAGTAGCTGGGTCACCTCCTACTAAGGATGAGCTTAATAACCTATTTTAGAAGGTACGAACCCATACCCTATCCATTAAGTAGGGTCCAAGTGGGTGTTAAGAGTCACAAAGTAGAGTATGAGCACAGATTTTTTGGAATCTACTCTAACATAGTAAGGTACGGATACAAGGTCTCATACCATTTATCTATTTTGAAACCTATATTCTAACCTTTCAAGGTATCATCTACCCAATTACATTTTATAAAATATGTTAATATATAAGAAATAAAAATTAATACACCACTTTATATTTTGCGACCACTTTTATTTAAGATTATTTTTTATAGACTATCTTCTAAAAATTTTATTATAGAAGAACTTGTACTATTTTATGTTGGGAGAACTTGCTTTTTTTATTTTAGATAAACTACAATTGTAAAGACGCACTTAAACTCCCAAATTATATAAAAATATTATCTACCTTTTGGGACTACTTAGTACAAAATTAGCTAAAAAATTTTAGTTTTTGGAATTTGATGCAGGTTTTATAATTTTGTTTAATATAAGATAAGTAGCTTTTATAAGCATTTGTTACTAGTTTCAACTTTTACACAAACAAAATCTGTATATTACGAAATTTGTGATAGTAACAAGTTAATTTAAAATTCATTTCCAAATTTCTTTTATAGTGAATATATGAAAATAATGTATTTTTACACATTACATGAATCCATATAAGATACCATGAATTTAAAAATAAGAAAGAGAAAAATTATAGAGATTTTATAAAAAAAAAAATCAACAAATTCGACAAGGTACCTTATACCCTATAGATTTTATAGAGTACAAGGCATAGTGTGGGTATAAGGTATCACATCGTAAGTTTCATATACAAAATTTATAGTAATTTGTAAGGTAAGCTATAAATAATGTTTCATGCAGGACCCATCCTATGCCTGATTGCCCCTGCCTCCTACTTATTTCTTACTTATTTGTGGTAGTTGCCCTTTTATCTTAAACATGAGAACATGTTTACTAGTTGTCTTCAACTAGTATAACAATTATGAGAAATTTCCAAATATAGACTCACCTCATTGTCTAATGTACCATGTCAAGTTAGATCAAAATAGAGGCAGAACTTGCCTCTGGTTCCTTTAATTAGGCGACTCTCGCTTCTTTGTAGCTAATACAACAAGGTTTTAGATATGAGCCAATTGAGGCAAATATTTTACCTCAATCGGCCAAAAGAGGCGAATTTTTTACCTATTGAGGTGAAAAGTTTCACTTCTTTTGGTCATATTTCTACTAATGTACTGTATCTATCCTTAATTTACCTTTCTAAACTATCTAAAGATACTTTCTAGATTTGAGTTTATTCACTTAATAAATCTATTGTGAATTTACTCATATAAGTACCCCAAGTATATTTCGATAAAATCATTCCAGTAAGATTATTTGTCATGTCGTCAATAATTTTTTTATGTAAAAGTTAATGGTCTTATAATCTAATAACATTAATACACTTTTATCAAGTGGGATGGACCACAATTAAATCTATCTTCTCTATAATGACGATATATATATATATATATATATATATATGTAAAAGCTTCATTAGATATTACATTTTGGAATTTCAAACTTTTGATATAAAATTTAATGTGTAAAAATTCAATTGAATATAATATTTAATAACTTAAAACGTTATGTATAAAATTATAAGAAGAAATACCAAAAACTCAGATAGTATTTAGGATAATGTCCCCAATTTAATACGTAGTTGTTAATGGCTACAAATTTTAAGGTAGGATTAGACTGCAAATATCAAAAAACTATACCTTGATCAGCTTATTTGCATGTGAAGATACAATATGGGAGTGTAAGGACCCGGCCTGCCTAATTCTCATAATTAGGCATGTCAAATCCTCCAACCACACATAATACCTAAGTATTATAAAACACTCAAGTATTATATGTAAGGTTATTTGAAAAGAAAGATGTTTATATTGGCTATCTATTTAAACTTATCTTAAAACATATAACTTTAACACACAACTACTCAACACATGAGTAGGTTAACTTTACAAAACTTGAAAGAAAAACCTTAGTGTCAAACAAATGACACTACAAAAGATTAAAAACTTGCTTTACATAAAACTTTAAATCTTATATTACAAGCAAGGCTTATCAACAAGCCTATAACAAAAACTACACTAATTTTTCAAAGTCTTTTCAGAAAAACTTGAATAAAACATCTTTGCTTGCTCTAGGGTCCCTATTTGTCCCATTCATCTAAGAAAGCTTTCCAATCAGTCTCGTGTCCCATATCATCATAACAATCTTCATCATCATTACCTATAAAGCAGCAACATGAGCTAAAGGTCTAGTACGTAATAACACAAACAAATACAAAGTGGTCATCACACTTAAGCTAAATGCAATGCAATAACCAATTATTTACTTATCTTTGATTAAGTGAGCCAATCATCATGGAGTATTCAAACTCCAATATTAATTTTGGAAATTTGGGATCTTGAGTAACAGCAGCTGCTTAGGAGGTTGTTATAGACAGTCTGAATAACTATATGAAATACCTCAAACCTCCACCTATATTAGAAATTTAATTTAGATAAATTAAATGAAATACCCTAAAATCTTATTTGAGTTAATTAGATATTATTAGACGATTAGTATAAAAATACTAGTGATTTTGAACCTTTACTTAAATTTAGTTTATAAATTGATTTTAAATGATTTAGTTAGTGGAGTTTTGTAAACTGTAGGATATTAGATAGTTTAACCTAATTAAATTAGAAATGAATCTAATTGAAAATAGAGATTTCAATACCTTAAATATTCGATTTAATCCATTAAACTACTTCAATCACCTATGTCAACAAATTCGAACTTATTTAATACCTTCTAATTATTAAATTAAATTACATTTGTCAAATCCAATCGTGTTAACCCTAAATCGTCAATTTAGCTATTTGAGCTAAAATTCTAACACCATAAATCTTAGAAATTTAAAACTAAATAATTCCTTTTAAATATCAAATTCCTAAAGCCCTAAAATTCTAA
This sequence comes from Combretum micranthum, assembly GCA_024138025.1. NCBI lineage: Eukaryota > Viridiplantae > Streptophyta > Magnoliopsida > Myrtales > Combretaceae > Combretum > Combretum micranthum. The sequence goes on along the minus strand of JAMXBD010000963.1, from coordinate 403,935 downwards.
ATTCAAATATGATATCAAGTTTTCTTCAATTAAAATTCCTAAACCTAATTTCTAAATCCAATTAGCTAATTATCTTTCTTCTTTCCCAATTTCCTTTCTACATATCTAAAAGCCCATGACCTAAAACCCTATTTCTCATCTAAAACCCTAAATCCATTAGCAACAAAACCAAGCCCATAAGCTTAAGAGATCAAGCCCATTAAGCCATGAGAACATGAAATTATCATACACGCACACACATCCAATAAAAACCTAATGTCTAGAAATATCCAACATGTAAAATGACCAAAATGACCTTAACCAACTCTTGAAGTTTCTACACGTAGGAAAAAGACCAAAACACCCTCAATTAATTCAGCTAAAGTACCTATATGCCCCTAAACCCTAGAAATTCTACATAAATCTACAAATACTCTAAAAACCCACCTTAGGAAGTGACCCCATCCATTTTACACGAATTTTTCAGTAATTATCTCCCCAATTCACTCTTAAAAACTCCCTCAAAAACACTCCAAAAATACACAACAAAGTCCTCTTCAACATCAACACCCATAAGGTAAAGTTTTACTCAAGTTTATGCCTCTTAACATCTTCTTTTGTTCCATTAATCTAAGCTATATTCCAATCAATTTATTAGGTGAAAGTTAAAGTAGAAACAAGGTTGAAGTTAGGAAAAATACGCTTGAAGAAGTTCCATCAATCCTTGAGTGATAGAAGTGGTAGTGGAGGCAACCATTTGGTTGATTTTCTAATCCAAGTAAGTAATTGTAATTAGTATATTTAATTATGTTGATGACACATATATTTATGTAAATTACTAAATGATAACTTAGATTCAAGTATAGATTACTATATGTATGCTTAAAAACCGAGATGAGCATGTATGGGTGTTTTGATATATGTTGAAATTGGGTATATTGTGTTGATTGTGATGATTTGAGATGTGATTTCTAATTTTGATTGTAAAAGATAAATATATGTGTGAACTAGATGAAATAACATATAATAAACATGTTTTAGATGAATTCAATTTGCTTAAAGATCAATTTATATGCATATATATTAAATATGGACAGCTTGGATTGTCAAATTTAAATAAAATACTAAATGAATTTATTTTGGATGAAATTTATCAAAGTGATAGTTTAACATGTCTATATACAAACTGTAAATTTTCGTGATTTTTGAAATACATTTACTATTTTTAAAAATTAAATTACAAAATAGTAAAACATGGCAAAACAATATTTCGATCAGCAGCGGTGGCGTGAATTTATATGGCTGAATCGTGACTTTTTCTTCTTCTTTTTAGTAAAGCTTTAATGGTTTGAGATCTCAAGAAATCTACTTTAATTTGGTGTAAAGAACCGAACAAGAACCGGTCGGTTAATGGTCGAAATTAATCATCGAACCGATCGATCGTCACTGCCTATGCCCTGTTCTGACAATTTTGAATCAATTAAAATTAAAACCATAATTAACGAATTAATTTAGGCCAAATGACCTTATAAACATATAAATATATGTGTTAGGAAGTTTACATAAAAATTTGAGCTTAAGAACCTGTTTAAGATAATAAACCGATTTATTAAAGTTAGGGTGCACACTAGTTTTCTATAGAAAATGAAATGAGAGAATTTAAGGTAAATTAATTATAATAAATGAATAAATGAATATGAAATAAATGTAAATAATGTGTTTTCATGTTAAATTATGAATTTTAAGATAATTAATTAATCATTTTTATTTTATGAATTTATTTAATAAAGTAAGTATAAATATAACATCACAAGATAGTACAAACATAATAGGAAACTAGTTTAGATTCCTTAGTCCATTTGGATGTAAAAATAAATTATAAATGACATAAATAGAATAATTATATTTTAATAAGTTGTTTTACTTAATAAAAGTTTAATAGATTGATTATAGGACATATTATAGAATTTATCATTTTAAAATGACCTAATTTCCATTTAGTAAACTTGACTAGTTAATTATATTCAACTTGATTAGATAAAATTAATATAGATTTATTAACTAAATTAGCTTAGTAAATTCTTCAGAAACCAACAATTTATATTTAGCTATTAATGAATACCTATATGATCATATTAACTTGAAATTGGCTTCAATTAATTTGTTAGGTTAAACCTTAAATGATAAGGAGTACGTAATTTCTAAAATATGATAAACCACGAATAATAAGAGGAGTATGTTGTTTCAAATGTATATTTGCTAGAAAACTAAGTAGTTAATATGAGTTTGATGTAAGTTGATAATTGATTCAAATGCTTATATGAATTAATTTTTGAAGCAGATATTTGTTAAGAGTTTGCATTCTGCTTTATCTTCTGGTCTATCTTCTAATTGTTTAGAGCACAGATTTTATACCAGGTACGTAGTGACTTCTGTGTTGCGTGCTAAGGTAAGCATGCTAAATGAACTAATACTTAAAGACGACCTTAATAATTGCTTGTTGCTTGTTGCTTGCGCATGGCCATTTTTGAGACCTGGTCCGAGGGGCAGCAACCTTACTAGACAGTGCCAGTAAGGTAGTTAGGTGCTTGGGCCATCATGGGTGGCTCGGCGAGTAGCTGATGGGGGGAACGGTAGTGGGATAACGTCTACCTGGATCGGAGAAGTAATGTAGTATTGTTCACGTTTATGGACCAGTTGAGCTACACTATATTATGGACCGTGATGGGTAGAGATGCGTAACGACTATGACCTTCAGATGAGGCTATTACTTGTAGAGAGGTAGGTGATATAGGTATTCGTGCTGCTTATATCAACCCCCTGAGCAGTTGCTGCTATTTAGGACCCTCAGGTTTCTAGCGTGTTGCCGGAGTGTGAGTACTCCACTGTTGTTTGTTGCACTTTAATTTAAAGATATAAACTATTAGTTGTTGCATTGCATTTAGAATAAGCATGTATGCTCATCTCGTGTGTTCTTGTGTTGCTGTTGTACTAGGCTTCGACTCATTCCTCTCCTTTTCAGGTGCTGATGATTATGATGATGATGATGATACCTATGATTATATGGGGTACGGTACGGATTTTGAGGAGTTTCTCGATGAATTGAGTGATTAAGACCCGCTAGGATTATTATCTTATTTCGTTTTTATAAATTTCACTATCAAACTTATGTTTTGATGAAGGCTTATCTACGAGCCCATGGTTTACTTGAGTTACTTGATACTCTCTGTTTGAAATATTTGATGATATGGATCTTACGTACACGTTGATCTATTCTGTGAAGTAACTTAATCGGAAAGTGTTTTGAAAAATTTATTTTCCACTGCAAAAATTTTCAATTGTTTTCATAAACTAATTCAATGATTTCATAATCTAAAATTTGTTTAGCAATGATCACGATAAACTGTAGACTAAGTTAGCCTTAGCGTATATTGCCTAACTGTTATGTGTGGTGGAGTGGACATGCCTTGGACCAATTCAGGGCGTAACATTAAGTAAATCAAATGAATTATAGGATAATTAGACAAGTTGATATAATTATAATAGTAATAAATTAAGTTGAAATTGAGATTTTTGGATCCTAAATCTCTAAATATGTCATTAAAATGTTTAGAGGATTCTTAAACCCTTAATTCATAGCTTAAATCCCAATACTTAAATCCTTATAAAATTTGAGTTCACTTGCTTCTGTAAAAATATCAGTTCTTAAACCCGAACTTAAATTAAATATCTTTTATCTAAAATAAATTCCTAAATTAAGTTCTTATTTTAAGTTCTTAATTTCTAACCTATTGGTTTAGAAATCATCTTCTAAATACTTCTAGAACTATTAATATTGAACTGATAGTTCTAAATCTAATAACCTATTTTGAAAATATCTTTATATTTACTTTTTTCCTTTTATATTTCCTTTTCTTCCTTGCCCTTTTATCTTTCTTTCTCTCTCTCTCTTTGTTCTTCTTCTTTTTGTATCTATTTCTTCTTCTTCTCCTTTCCTTTTTCTTTTTCTCTCAAATTCTTCTCTTTAATCTCAAATTTAAGAAGGAATAAAAAAAATCAAGTTAGATGATGCATGGATCTATTTCAATTCATCTTTTACTTTAATTGTTCTTTATATGTTTATATGATGCATGGATGTTATAAATGAGTTGGAAGTGATATATATATGTTTATGTTGATAAATGTTATGGAAGTTGATTTGAGGAAGAAGATAATGAATAGTGAAGTTGGGGTTTGTTGGAATGATTTGATGTTGGTTGATGTTGTTGGATGAAGTTTGAAATATTAGAAGTTGTGTTTATATATCATAGTATGTAGTATGATGTTTGTATGGAGTATAGAGTGTGATATGATGTGTGAAAAATGTGTAAAAATGGAGTTTGAAAACAGGGGAAGTTCGTAACCCTTCAAATCTGTCAATCACAGGCATGCAAAGGCCCTTACAGGGCTCGGGTTGGCATTTTTTATGGTGTATGGGTGTACAGGGGTCTAGTTGTAACATTTTTGTGAATCACGAGCGTGATTTTTCCTTTAGAAGTGTTTGGTGTTGTAAATTTTAGGCTGTATAGTCGTACAGATGCCTTTATAGGCATCAGGTAAAAAATTTCTCTTGCAACACTGTTTTGTATTTTGCTTGTAGTTTTCTTATCGGATCTCCATTGAGTGATTGAAGTTGCTATAAAAAGCATAAAAAGAGGTCCAACTTTCATGTTTTAAGTTTTTGCAAATTCAAAAATATTATGGTCAAAATTTTACTTCTTTTCAGCTAATACATTTTCCAAACAAAGTTAAAAACTCATGTTTGCTTAGGAAATGAATCTTGTTGAGCTAAAATGAAGTAGATAAATGATAGTTAATGTGTTATATTAGTTAATTGATATAATTAAGCATAAATTAATTGGATTTATAGATTTAATAGATAATTAGATTAAATATAAATGTTAGGTATAAAATAAACTTAGTTAACAAACCTAGGTTCAACTTGACAAAATAGACTTGAATAAACTAAGATGAATTAGATTGATTAACTTTAATGAACTTGGCTAAGTTTAAGTTAGCATGGGCTTAAGTAACATGAATCTTAGATATAAAACGAACTTAGTTAATTAATCTAAATCCAACTTGACTAGATGAACTTCGCTAAGCTAAAATAAGTTAGACTGTTTAAGTTTAATTAAATTGACTTAGTAAATGACTTAAATGATTAACTCTAATCAATTTAGCTAAGATTATGCTAGAATGAAATTAATAGCTAATAATTGGTTTAGATAAATGTGTTAGGTTGATCTTTGAATAACATAGTGAATATGTTGTTTCAAATGTATGTTTATTTAAGAAATAGATGTTTTTGTATATGAATGTTTTGTTGATGTTTTTCTAATAAAATACTATAATTAAAGAGAAAAGATGTCACGCCTCAAAAGGTACTCTAAACATGGCAGCCTGCCACATATAGTATCAAGACTCAAGAATAACTGCCTCAGTCACGCGAAAGTCTTAGTATTACATGTAAGGCGTCTAGCATGATAATAGGAGACGCTTTTGGGAAGTATAGTCTAAGCAAGTAAAAATGAACATACAAGAATCTAGAAATAAAGTAGATCATAAAATTAATAACCAAAGGTCTATTACATGATTTCTTAGGGGCATACCCCTGCTAAATCTCAACGATCAGAAAAGTCTTTACAATATTTAAATACTACATTAAAGATTTCAAAGGAATTCTAATCTAAATCTTTAAGTAGATTTCCTCTAAAAGCTTCAAAAGAATACTTACATGGATATGAGGAGACCTTGGGTACAAAATAGGTGTTCTTGAGAATGCAAATACCTATAGGGGCGTAAGCTTACGGGCTTAGTGAGTAAATCCCAAAATTCATACTTGAAGTAAAATATCAACCAAGTTTTTTAGTCAAGCAAATTGAATGCAACAAACACATGAGCATACAAGACATATGACTTTCCGGGAATTATATATTGAATGAATTACGCCCTTCATTCGGGGTTAGGTATTCAGGCCAATTACGGCCACGACTTTGTTTAAAACACTTTTATAGATCTTATTGGCTCCTATAGGACATCCAAAACTTGTAGTTATTAAAGGCTCGTACTAGCCACCAATTTATGTAGTTCTTACCGGCTCCGACTCGCTACTTACATAATATACCTGTTATGCTTACCACCACTAGTATACACTTGTCCCACCAATTGTATAGTAGTGAATGCAATGTGACTTAACATATGAAGTGCATGCATAATTTCTTAGTTAAAGTCTAGTCGTTATATTTAATTTCTTTCAAGTGAGCAACCAATTTCAAACACTTCAAGATAATAATATACGTGCAGCTTTATTATAAACAAATCATGTTTCGATATACTTAATATTCTTTTAACATATTACCATACAACTTCCATTTGAATTTGCCTAAATTCTAATGCAACTAAATTTACAAGCACAATCATAAGTATGAAGATTAAAGGGGAGTAGACTCACTCAGCCATGGTGATACCTTTCTTTTAATGGATGAGTCGTTCGGGATTTCCACTAATCGTAGTAATCTTCCGGATACGAAAAATCCTCCTCGAGATCACCTAATCAAGAAGAATACCCAAAATGAGTATTTCTTTTTTATTCTATGGTCCTTATAAGAAACTATGTCATAAGATCGTTAAAATTTGTATAGAGAGTAATTCTAACTTAAAATGGCCATAACTTGGTCATTTTAACTCGGAATTGCGCATGTAATATACATTTTCTACCTATTCAAAAAATCTATCCAATTCTAAAACTATTTTTATCAAACTAAGTCGTTTTCACCACGAATTTTACAAAACTTACTTTCTTCTTTTTATAAAAACTGAAATCAAAGAGATAGATATTATAATAGTTGCAAGACCTTTGAAAAGTATATATATATATATATTTTGTTTACTCATGTTAAATGCATGAAATTAATGAAGTTGTCTCAACTATAAATTTTTGGTAAAAGTAAAGTCTTCTAAAACTTTGGAAAGTAAAACTTTTGAAATTTTCTCTTAGTTTGCTAGAACTTTCTCAAGTCATTTTGAAAGGGGTATTGTCTTTTCCTTAATCTTTTTAAATTTCAAAAGAATGATTTTCATTTTCTAAATTCCTTATGGCTTAGTTTCTTATTCTTTTGAAAGTAGTAATAATTTTAAAGAAGTGATTTGTTCATTAATCTTAGTTTTTTAAGATCATTTTATTTTCATAAAAGGGGATTTCTTGGTGTTTACCAAACTAATCTATTCAAAGTATTGATAAAAAATGAAGTTTAGTAAAACTTTTGTTAAATCAAGAATTTCTTTCCATTTTATAACTTTGTAAAATGTATGTATGTATTGTATAAAACTCCTATGTTTATAATGAACTCCTCTAGAAAAGATTTGTTAAGATAATTTCCTAAGTTTTTATGAAAAATTACTTCCTTTATAACAACATCTATTTTTAGATATGAACTTCTATTTTAAGAAGACTTTTTCTTTGTTTTACTTGTTCAGACAAAATGAATGTGTTCATGCATGATCATGAAATAGAATTATAAAAACATTGGAAAAACATAACGGTAATAAAATATGCAAGTAAAGAAATATATCAAGTATTGAGAACCTTAGCTTTATCAATGTATCCCGGGACTAAGAATGGACTAGTCCCAAAAAAAAAAAAAGAAAAGAAAGCAAATATATTATTTTGACTTGATGAGGACAAGTTAAGACTAGAGACTAGTCTTAAAATAGCATGAAATAAATAAATAAATTGCATTACTTAGAAGTAAATAAATAACAATGAGCTTATATATCTAAAGATTATATATTAGTACATAATTATATCTAATTACATATATATAAAGGATTAACGTGAAATCAAAATATGAGCAAAAGTAAAATAACAACTTAAAGATACATAAATATATTTTCATGAACAAGAACAATACATGAATATAGTGTAGCTTCCTTAACATTAAGTTTAGGAAACTCATACATGGTCATGTAAAGTTACATGACATGATAAGAAAATCTAAAGAAAATTCTTACCTAATGTGTTTGTAGAAGAAGAAGAAGAGGGTTTTGTGGAGAAAATTTTAGAGAGTTTTGGGATGAAAGTTGAGAGGGGAATTGGAGAGAGTTTTGAGAGTGAAATTTGTGAGTAGAAGATGTGTGAATGAAGTGAAAGAGGAGGGGGGTATTTATAGGAAAATGTTGAGTGATTTCTGAGTGATTTAATTAAAGAAAAATTGAAATAAAATAGAGGAAGAGAGAGAGGGATTTGCTTGGCCTAAGGGAGAGGAGAGAGAGTGAGATGTAATTTTTTGGATTTTTGTGTATTAAAAATAATAATATGTAAGATAGATATGATATAAAGTTATGAGAAAGGTAAAAAATAAAGATAATAGGTTATGGTGTTGTAAGAGTAGGTGTTGGAAAAAGTAGAGATAAATAAATAGTGTAGAATAGTAATGAATAGTGTAATGTAAAGTAGATGTGATTAGTAAAATACCGGTAGTAAGAAAATACACGTATAATTGCGATATCTGATATTTTTAATTACCGAAAAATTACGAAACTTATATTTTTGAAATCCTTGTATTAAATTGGTTCTAACAGTGTTATCGATATATTTTTATTATTCTGGGCTTCGGGACACGATTTTCGAGAATTGATCTCGTTTGAGTCCGAAGGACACTCGAAATTCGTGAATCTGATATTTTTATGTTTCCTCAAGCTATTACGAACTATTATCAATAATTATCTCAACTTCGTTTTCTAAGGCTAAGGAATACGGAATGCCGGCTCTAAATTCTAGGGTTTGTACTAGACTTTGTTGACCTTTAGGATTTTGGTTGACTTTTAATTCTAAGATCAAACTTAAAATTAACAGAAAATTTTAGGGGTTTACAAAAGAAGTACTTTGATAGACAAAGGAGAATTGTCCGTATGTTGGCGGGGCGGTCTTCACAGCCATAGCAAGGTTCTAAATTAGTGTTTGATCAAATAGGGTTATTATAAAAGTTTGAGATGATTGAATAATTGGTATAAGTTCTTATATGAATTTAATTCTTGAACATATATGGATGTCTGAATTATCTTCTGGGATGGCTTTTGATATATCTTCTGTTTTTGTTTGGATTCTGAATTAATAAGGTACACAGTAACTTACATGTTGTATGCTACGATAGGCATTTAAAATGGATTATAAACTTAAAGACGGCTTAAGCAACAAGTGTTGCTTATGTTTATGCTTGTGCCGTTGAATTCAGTCCAAGGAGCGGCCACCGTGTCCGAGCGGATACGGTAGTTTAGGCGCTTAGGTTATCCTCATCATGATGCAATGACATTTGTAGGTGGCTCAACTGGTAGCCGATGGGGTAAACAGTATCGATATAACATCTATCTTGATCGGTGAGAAGTAATATATTGGGGTTTACATTTATAGGACCGGTTGAATCCTTTTATATTATGGACTGAGTTTAGTAGAGTATGTGTAACAGTTGTGGACCCTAGATGAGGCTTCTATTCTTTTTCGGTTATATTATCTAGGAGATATTGGTATTCGGGCTGTCTATATTAACCCCTGAGCATCGTGTGGTTACTCAGGAGCCCCAAATTCCCAATGGCTTGTTCTGCAGTGTGAGTGCTCCCATTTTGCTTGTTTTATTAAAATAAAGGATAATAAATTGCTATTTGTTGATTTGCATTTAGTTAGGCTTGTGTGTCATTCTGTGGGTGTCAGTGTTACTGTGTATTGAGCTTTGGCTCGTTATTGTTGTTATTGTTCTTTTTCCAGGTCTTGATTTAATGTTGGTGATGATGATGAGATGAGAAGGAGGTTGATGATTTGATGATCATGAAGATGATGATGCCGTTGATGATGATTAATGTGATGATGCTTGGCTCGGGTTTAGGGTGATGTTTGAGGAGTGATACGGTATAAGGCCGTGGATATCAATTATATTTGTTTTATTTATGTTTTAAGAGTTGGATTTACATTTTGAAATCTGTAGCATTCTTTAAGGGGCTTGTGGAGCCTAAATGGTTTGAAATTGTAGATCTACCTTTAAGGTAGATTATAAAATGTGTTTAATAAAGTTTAGTTCACCACTAAATCTGGTTATTTGAAAATCTAACTAAATGATTTCATAACCTAAAATTGAGTAGTAATGTTTAACATAAAAAAAATCTTTTAAAGAAAGCCTTAGCGTGTAATACTTTAGAGAATTATACGTGGCAGTAGCGCCTTACGTTATTTAATTAATTGAATTAAATTTTTAGGTTGTTACACTATTACTCCTATACATATAGAAATAGAGTAGTAATCTCATTTAGGGTTAACAACCATTACACAACTGTCGAGCCTGGATTTTTCTCATTATCTGGTTAATTTCTTCTAATCCGATTCATATTAAACCCTAACCCATTTAACATGAATTCTCGACTAGGGATTAAAAGAAATTTAATTTAAAAATGTTTTGGAGTTGCCACCCGATAGAAATTGAGAAAAAATAAAAGTTAAGATCAATGGGTCGGTTGATTTAACCTAGCTACTAGTCTACGAAAAAAAATTTTTTTTTAGAAAATCAAAATTTGAAAACTAGATATCTTGGGTTCGGGGGCTAACCTATTAAACTTAATCGGTTACCACTTTAAAATTTTAAATTTACCAAATATCCTTCAATTGCTCTAATATTTACGATTCATATTTTTATTTTCATTTTTACCATTTTTTGTCTTTTTTATTATTTAGCAGAATAAACTATACAGGATAAATAATCAAATAATTTTTATCTTTTTATATTTTTTAGAAAGTAAACTACAATATTTACAAAGAATAAACAAATAAATAATAAACCAAAAATGTTTTTTTTTTCATTGTTTATGTTGCCACGTAGGTGCCTACGTACTTGCAAATCGAGATAAGACAAAACGTAGTTATTTTTTCAGAAAACTTTAATTTGTTGATTTGTTTTTTTAATTTTGGAACTGTTTCACTTTAAGTTCCTTAAATTTTGATTTTTATACAAAAAAAAAAGCTTTTTATGATGATCTTAAAGATTTAATCATTTACTTAATTTTTATGAAAACAAGATTTTTCTAAATATTTTTCATATTTTTTGTTATTTTTATCATGCTTTTATTCATTTTTAAGTCAAGATAAACAAATACAAATTATTTATGAAAATTCAGTATCACACATATATCATACATCAATATGGAAAGTATTTATTTTTTCATATTTTTTCATTTTTATTTTTTATTTTTTGAATTTATTTCCTAACACAAGTGTATAATTAGACATATAAATACAAAATATATCACAAAAAATATCAAAATATTAAAATATGTCTAAAAATGCATAAAAATATTTTGCTAATTTTTTCATAATTTTCTGGAATTATTTTATATTTTCTAAATTTTTCTGAAATTTTTGGTATTTTCTGTAATTTTTATTAATTAAGATACATATTTTATAAATAGGACCAACCTGGGCCATTGGATGAAGCGGACGTGATCTTGGCAGTCAGATCAGCGGACTAAACTGGCCGTTGGATCGTCTTTGACTGAATCAAGGCGTTGATCGCGTGACCAAATCCTAGCCGTCAGATGCAGGCGGGTTGAATCTGGCATCTGATCTGCGGACTACCTTAGGCCGTCAGATCTGTGTGGACTCGAATCTGGACCGTCTGATTGCTTGATTTAATCTGGTGCATTGGATCAGATTGATTTGATTGGACCGTCAGATGCGAGGACCAATCTGGACGTTAGATTTGTTGACTCAATATCAACCGTCAGATCTGTTGACTGATCCTGGGTGGACTTTGACTCAGATCGGGTCGAATCTGGTCGAGTCGGGTCAACCCGATCGGGCGAAGAAGAAGATTGCGGTAGTTTTCGAGGTTGATTCTGATGGATGTGGTGGTGCACGGCCTGGGAGCTTGTCGGCCCGACGTGGATGGTGGTTGGGTAGCTCCTGGCGGTGGTGGCTTCCACCCAGAACCACCAGAAGTGGTGGTTTCCGATGGTGGTGTACGGCGGCGATGGAAGGAAAATTTGCAGAGCTTTCCTTTGCTAATTCGATCTATTCTAAACTGATAAAGACCTCACACACACTCAATTAAAGCTCTCCAAACACTTTAATTTGATTAATTTCAGCTTATCAACCTCGAATTTGATAATTTTGTTTAAATTCTGAGATTTATGAAAGCTTTCGATTCTATCTGATTCAGTGAGTGTTTCATCGAATTGACTTGTGCCTTTTGATCCTAGTATCCTCTATTTATAGATTGCAAGCTTAATTTGACGTTTCGTATTGCACAGAAACCAATCGATTTTTGCCTCTTCATTTGCACGAATTTAATCCAATAATTCGTGTTTAATTCATTTTAAACCGATGAATTGATAATTGATCTTTCATATTCTTCATCAGATCATCCAATTTGGGTAGATGAATCATTCAACTTCATCAATTCTTGTAAATCACCATTAATGGACAATTGGAGCTTCATAAATTGCATTTTTTTTCCAATTTTTCCAACACGAATTCTGTGACTTTTGGGTTGCTTTTACACATGAATTGTGTACTGATCTTTCATATTCCATGTCTACTTTGCAATGGCATCATCAATTTCAACAATTAATGATGTTTTGTCAGTTAAAAATCAATGCAAAGTAAGGCAAAAAGTCACTTTGAGGAAGATGAAAAGGCAAAAAATAAGATGATAAAAAGGCAAAAATTTGCCTTTGCTAGGATTTGAACCTGGGTCCTTGAGCTTGGTGTGTGTTTGGATCAATGTGTTTAACCAACAGGCCATTTGGCCTGTGCCTCGATCACTTAGCCAACTTCATCAATACTTAAGGATTTCAAATGATGAGTTTAATTAAACAAATAATTTTTAAAATTTGTTTAATCAACTTTAAAACAACTTATAACTAGAATTTTGTATATATCAAGCTCAAATAATAATTTATATTTTTCCTCTCATTTTTTTTTACTAATTCTTTTTTTTTTGAATTTTTGCTTTTTTCTTGACTTTTTTGGCTTTTTCTTGATTTTTGTGATTTTTGCATTTTTTGTGAGCTTGATACAATTCTAATTCTAATTACAAATTAAAGCCTTTAAGTTGGGCAAAATATGGGTGTCTACAACTGCCCCTCTTTGTGGTGAAGTTTGAATAAAACTTTACCACAAAGACAAAAGATAGCCAATTTTTCCTTTAGGGGAAATGTGTATGGATAGGGTGAAGTGTATTGGTGCTTGAGGTGACGGATTTTTGGTGTGATAATAAAAAGGGGCATCGTCTTGAGGTAACGGATTTTTGGTGGGATAAAAAGGTATTATCTTGAAGATGATGGATTTTTATGGATAAAGGGTACTGGCTTGAACTGACGGATTTTTGGTGAAAAAGGAATAAAAAAGGGCACCGACTTGAACTGACGGATTTTGGTGGGACAAAAAGGGTATCGTCTTGAAGATGACAGATTTGTGGTGAAAAAGAAATAAAAAAGGGTACCGACTTAGACTGACGGATTTTGTGGTGGAACAAAAAGGTATCGTCTTGAAGATGACGGATTTGTGGTGATATTGTCCTGAAGGGATGAATTTTAAAGTGAGTGTATCAAGGTTAGAAATTGAGATATACTCTTGAGATGATGGGATTGAAAAGCAGGTTAAGTCATCTCTTTGACTTAAGATTTGCTAAAAGATATACAATCTTTTTTGGACCTTGGAAATTCTAATCCACTGGGGATTACTTGGCTGAGAAAACAAACATCTCGCAATCTCAAAAGCTTGACAAGGAATTGACATACTACAATCCCATTCATCTTGAAAGTTGATCGGGAATCATCATACTTCAATCCCATTCTTCTGGAAACCTGATCGGGAATTGTCAAACTTCAATCCCATTCTTCTGGGAAGTGTTTGCATAATTGGCTCAATTTCAGAGAGGATGTCTTACTCCTTTGATGTAAAAATCCAATCTCTGTCTTGTTGGATGATCAATCAATGTCCTCAATTTCAGAGGGATGTCTTGCTCATGAAATGTAAAAATATCCAATCTTTGTCTTGATTGGATGATCATCAAATGCCTCAATTTCAGAGAGGATGTCCTACTTCTGAAATGTAAAAATATCCAATCTCTGTCTTGATTGGATGATCATCAAATGTGCTTAGGGCTTCCTTTCCCATTAGCCACATATTGTCTTGCAACATTTAATTATCCTTGCAGTATAGTTTTCCACCTAAGGACAATCATGTAAAAATTGCATATATGCATTTTTAAGTGTTATGCGATGCTAAACTAACTTCTAACAATTTCATTAGTGTTTGTTTTAGAAGTTGTTTGAAAAGGAAGATTGATTGATGAGTTGGATTGGAATGGGATTTTGACCCACTTCAGAGAATTTCCGGGATATCAACTTTGTTTATAATTACTCAAAATAAAATCAATTGAACATGGCAAATGGCTAACTTTTGTATTGATCATACATAGTACAACTTCACAGCATTGAGTTTACAGGATCCTTTAAATCAGGTCCATCCATTTGAGAAAGGACTAATGCTCCTCCTCACAACACTTTTCTAACTATGTATGGCCCTTCATAATTCGGTGTGAATTTTCCTCTTAAATCTTGCACATTTGTTAACATCTTTTTCAATACCAAATCACCTTCTTGGAATTTTCTTGGCTTGACTTTCTTATTGAATGCTCTAGCCATCCTTTGCTGGTATAACTGCCCGTAACACATTGCGGTCAACCTTTTTTCATCTAATAGATTCAACTGTTCAAATATTTGTTTTATCCATTTAGCCTCTTCAAGCTTTGTCTCAACCAAAATTCGAAGTGAAGGAATTTCGACTTCTATTGGCAAAACAGCTTCAGTTCCATACACTAAGGAATAGGGCATTGCCCCAGTTGAGGATCTTACAGATGTCGATATGCCATCAATGCTAACGGAAGCATTTCATTCCAATCTTTACAGAAAATGGTCATCTTTTCGATGATTCTCTTGATATTCTTGTTAGCGGCTTCTACTGCCCCATTCATCTGTGGACGATACGGAGTGGAATTCCGATGCTTGATCTTGGATTGCTGACACAAATCAGTCATTGCTTTGTTGTTCAAATTTGTACCATTATCGGTGATGATACTTTCTGGAGTTCCATATCGGCGATGATGACTCTTTTGATGAATCGCACCACTACAGTTTTTGTTACACTGGCGTAAGAAGCGGCTTCTACCCATTTGGTGAAGTAATCAATTGCAACCAGTATGAATCGGTGACCATTTGAGGCTTTTGGTGAAATTGGCCCAATGACGTCTATTCCCCACATTGAGAAAGGCCATGGAGTTGACATCGACTGCAATTCTTTTAGAGGAGCATTTATCTTGTTTGCATAAATTTGGCATAAATGACAAGATCTCACATGCTTGATACAATCTGATTCCATGGTTAACCAGAATTATCCTAATCTCATGATCTTTTTAGCTAGCATATAACCACTCATATGAGGGCCACAAACTCCTTTGTGAACTTCTTCCATGAGCTTTTTAGCTTCTGCTTCATCTACATACCTTAACAGGGTTGTGTCGAATGATCTTCTGTATAGAATATTCCTACTTAGCAGAAAATGACTAGCCAAGCGCTTAAGTGATTTTTGATCTTTTTTGGTAGCGCCTTTAGGGTAATTACTCGTTTGTAACAGGACTTTAATGTCTTGGAACCATGATTCATCTGGCTCAATCATGGCACAGAATGCTGGTTCATTTTTTACTCGGACTTGTAAAGGTTGCATTCATGTTCCTTCAGTAAATGGATCAGCAGGCCAAAGTTGCCAAAGCATCAGCAAATTGATTTTGAGTTCTTGGCACACAAGCAAAGGAGATTTCTTTGAATTTTTCTGTCAATTCTTCCAAGTGATTTTGATAAGGAATCAACATGGGATCTTTTGTTTTGAATTCTCCTCGAGTTTGAAAAATAATGAGTGACAATCACTAATACTTCGAGCTCTTCAATCTCCATTTGGATTGCCATATCTAATCCCATAATGCATGCTTCATATTTCGCTATATTGTTCGTATAAGGGAATACCAATCTAGCCGATGCCGGGAATTGATCTCCTTTAGGTGAAATTAGGACTACCCCTATTCCACATCCATATACATTGGCTGCTCCATCAAAATATAACTTCCATTTGAAGTTTTGCTTTCTTCTGCTTCCGCTATTCGGATACCCTCATTAGGAAATTGGGCTTGTTCTTTCAATTCTTTGTCATCGACTGGGCTTTCAGCGAGTTGATCAGCTATGGCTTGTCCTTTAATCGAATTTTGATTTACATATGTAATATCAAATTCAGAAAGTAGCATTTGCCACTTTGAAATCCGGCCAACTAAAGTCAGCTTGTTTACCAGATACCTTAAAGGATCATGTTTTGTAATAAACTCAATTGAGTAAAAGAGCGTGTACTACCTAAGCCTATGCATAGTCCAAATTAACGCACATCAAGTTCTTTCTATTTCTGAATACTTTCGTTCTCCATTCGAGAATTTCTTGCTTAAGTAATAAACAGCTCTTTCTTTTCCATTTTCATCCTTTTGCCTGAGTATACATCCCATGGATTCAAGAAGAATCGTCATATATAAGAACAAAGGCCTTCCGGGTGTTGGAGTGACCAGTACCAGTGGATTTGTCAGATACTATTTCATCCGGTTAAAAGCTTCTTCACATTCTTCATTCCACTCAATATGAGCATTCTTCTTCAACAACTTGAACAACGGTTGACATTTATCAGTCAATTGGGAAATGAATCGAGCAATGTAATTCAACCTCCCTAAAAGACCTTTGATTTCTTTCAATGTTGTAAGTGGAGGTAATTCTTGAATTGCTTTGACTTTATCAGGATCAACTTCTATTCCCTTTTGACTAACCATGAATCCCAATAACTTTCCTGATGTTACTCCAAAAGTGCACTTCTCTGGATTTAACTTCAACTGAAACTTTCTCAACCTTTTAAAAAGTTTCCTTAGGACTTCTACATGATTCTTCTTCTTTTGTCTTTGCAATCATGTCATCTACGTAAACTTCCACCTCTTTATGCATCATGTCATGCAAAATAATAAGCATCGCTCGCTGATAAGTTGCACCGGTTCTTGAGACCAAAAGGCATAACTTTATAACAAAAGGTTCCCCAGGCTGTGATGAATGTGGTTTTGACCTTATTTTCTTCAGCCACCAGTATCCGATTGTATCCTGAAAATCCATCCTTGAATGAAAATAGATGGTTTCCGACCTTATTGTATACTAGGACATCAATATGGGGCAACGAAATTATCTTTTGGTGTTGCTTGATTTAGGTCTCTAAAATCCACACAAATCCTGATTTTCCTATTTTTCTTGAGTACTGATACTATATTGGACACCCAATCTGAATATTCTGAAACTTCGATAAACCTACATCAAGTAGCTTTTTGACTTCATCCTTGATCTTGAGCAGCAAGTCTGGTCTAAATCGCCTTAACTTTTGTTTTTTAGGTTGATGTCTTCTTTGGTTGGCAATTTATGGACCACCACAGACGGATCAAAACCGGACATATCACTATACGACCATATGAAAACATCCAGATATTCAGCTAGCAGCTTATTCAAGCCTTGTGTTGTGCTTTCAAGCAAATTGCCCCCTATTCTCAAATTCCTAGGGTTTTCACTTGTTCCCAAATTAGCCACCTTAATAGGTTCAGGGATTTCAATTCTTCCTTGTTCAAAGTTTTGCCAATTTTCTTGTGTTTTTAATTGGTAATCAATATCATCTTCAACGACTAACCCAGTAGGGCTGGAGGTGATATTGATATTTTTAGTTTTTATAAGTGCGAGATATCCCAGAACTTCATCACAAGTGTCGGATCTGATTGAATATGAATGAAAGAAGAATGAGAAAATGGAAGAAAAGCACAAAGACATTCATTGAACTGGAACGGTGTTTAAGTACACTTATTTAAGCATCACATAAAACATAAAAACACAAAACGCAATCTTAACTTTAAGATTGGTCCTTACTTAGGAAAACTAACACTAGCGCAAGGCATAGAGAACCAATTCTTCAGGTACATACATCTGTTTGCATATCTAACTCAACATGTATAATAGCATGCCCTAAAATCATTCAAAACATAAAAGTTCTAGTCCTATCTAACGTCAATATCAATCAAAACCATGATTAAACAAAGAAAACAAGAAATCAACTCTACTTACTTTTAGAGCTACCTCTAGCAATCAAGTTTATTTTTCTTACTTTCTTAGCTCATTCCCACTTCTCTTAATCTTGTATCTTACTTCCTAGCCTTAAATCTTGTATGTGATGACTTAGAAGGAATTTTAATGGATGAAATTTAGGTTTGTTTGGGCATGGGAGATAGAAGAAAATAGAGAGAGAGAGAGAAAGAGAGAGACGATGGAGATAGGGTCTGTTTTTGGATAGATATTTTTGGCTTACTTTTGACTTTTGGCATTTACAACTCTTTAGAGGATGCCAAAAAAACATGGGCTTGGGCTATGGGTTAGGTGTATGAGCTTGGTTATGAATTCAATTTGTCTTGGCTTGAATTTTTGGGGCTCCAAATCTGCTATGCCAAGCATCAAAACACATATACTCCTTAATTTAATACAATTCTACAAATATATATATTACTACAATTTTACTAACACACATATACTTCAATTATAAGAATTTCTCAAACTAACAATTTGTTATATCATCAAATTAAATTATACTAACTTAACTTAACAATTAAATCACAAATCATCAATTAGACATACATAAGCAAATTAGTTTAGTATATTAAATTTTTTGTTATTTCATAGAGCATTGAGGAGTAGTTGTAATCATGCTATATATTCCCTTTGTCTCGATATAGTTTAAACTTACATGGTGAGAGTCGTACCTTGATCATATCGAGTAGATTTACGTGTTGCCTATTTTAATGACAATGTACTATCAAGTAATGACATAGTAAATCTTGTAATGGTATGTAATTATTACCAACTTGTTCAAAATTAATACCAAACATTGTGATAGTAGACAATAGACATGGCAGTACTAAAAAAAGGAAAATTGTAAAAACAAACCCTAAATTTTTAGGGTGGTATGGATCAACCCCTCAAATTTTCAAAGTGAGGTTTTTGACTCCTTTTTCATCTATGTATGAGGATAAGGACATGTCACATTTTCTATTAAAACAAATGGGAAATAATGTGGATTTACCCATTAAACTTTTAATTTATGTGTGTATTCACCTCCTAAACTTTCATCTATATACGGATTTACCCCCTTCCTTCATACCAAAACAATTAACTATCCTTACTGAGCTAATTTTTTAAAGTTTAGGAGATCAAAACCTTACTTTGAAAATTTAGGAGAGCAAAGGCCTATTTTGGAAGTTCAAGGGTCAATTTGCACCATCCAAAAAGTTTAAGGGTGTTTTTTACAATCATCCCTTAAAAAATTCTTTGAAAGTTTTTTTTTTAAATAAAAATCATGGTGCAATAAATTATCAGAATTTTTTTTTTTTTTTTTTTTTTTTTTTTTTTTTGCTATTGTAGTAGGGAAGGGAGGAATGGATGTTACTTAAGAGATAAGTGAAGATAACACTAGGCTACAAGACTGGTAATAAATTATTAGCTTGAATGGGCTTAGCATGTTTAATGTAAATGGAATCAAATTTTACATGTTGACTTAAGGATTGTAGCATAAATGTAATATAATAAAGCTAAGTATAGGAGCATTCCGGTGTGATTTGAAATAATCTAATTTATTTAATAATTAAATTTTCATGTGAATATAATATTAGTTCTGAATATTAAGTTTGAAGTAATTTTGATAAATGAAATAAATATGTAGAAATAGGTTTGATATATTATGTTTATTAATGAAAATTATTGATATATGTGAGTATGTGTATGAGATTAATGTTATTGTTTTATATATATTAATGTTTGTATAGTATAATTAATGTTTGTCCCTTATGAATTAATATGTATGTGTTATGTTTAAAATTATAAAAACAACTTTTGAATTGCCTAAGATTTTGCTAGTAGAATTTTCAAGAAGTTAAGCTATTTTTCAAGCTCAAATTAAACTCAAATTAGCTCCAAATTAAACCTAAGTCATATATGCCCCAAAAGTCAAACATAGGATAAAATTGAGTCCCAAATTTGATCAAATATAGCCTCTTTTAGCAACGCACATTTTCCATACGAATTTTTCCACTTTTCATTTCCTTCTCTTTTCCTTCTATCTTCAAACCATAAGCCCTAAACCAAAACCAATATCAAGCTCTTGGATTCAACAATCTCTCAAAGCCAAAGCCTCTTCTTGTATTTTAAAGCAAGTATGAACTCCTTGTTTATTTTCTTTCTTGTAATATAGATGTAGAATCAATATTAGGATGAGTTTAATGTCACATGAGTTGAATGTTTTATGTATTGATATATGTTAGGTTATGTTTTATTGTTATATGAACTTGTTTATGTGTTATGGATGGAGTGAGAAGTGTTGGTGAGGGTTGCAGTGATTTGAGTAGTTAAGTTGAAGTGAAGAGTAGGAGAGGGTTTGATGTGAATGAAGTAGTTTGATGTGTTGTTATGATGTCCAAAGTTGCTAGGATTGGTTAAGGTAGATAGAAGATAGTGTATGGAGAAGGATTAAAAGTGTTATATGTTATAATTTTTCAAAGTGTAAAACAAGAGAAATAAAACATTTTCGAATAGGTCTGTTTTTTAGTGTACGTCGACATCTGGTACTTCAATGTCACCGACGTAGAGGCAGTATTGAATATGATCAAAACCGATTTGTCTAAAGCCGCTTAAAATGCCACCAGCTTTTGTAAGGAAATTTGCGAGCGTTTATTTTTCAAATCGTTCACCAGCCATTAGGGCTTCAATGCAGCCGGCGTATATGTAGTGTTGAATGCGAACAGAATCAATTTTCTTAACGCTGGGCTTAACGCCGTCGGTGTATAATTTCAACGCTGCCGGCGTTCACCTTAATTTTGCTTGTGTAAATTGGCCACATATCCCCTGAGTTTTGCAAATTCAACCTTCTTTAATTGTCATTCTTTACTTCATATATGGTCTTCTAATTAATCTATAAGCTATATAAACATGTTTTAAGTATGTTTTAAATGATAAAACTATATTTTAAGTTGAACAAATCTCCTTGTGTAGTTAACTTAGGATTGTGATATATATATTCTACGTTCGATTCTTGATTTGTTTTGATATTTCTTATTTCAGTTAAAGGTTCCTTAGTTATTTCTCCTCCAAGTGAATATAGTAATACACTATTAGGTACAGATACACAATAACTTGTTTGTTGTATGCTAGAAATAGGCATTACTATAATTGAATTAATTCGATTCGGCTTAATACTTTGATGAACTGGATGTCTATTACGTTGTTTAATCTGGTCCGAGGAGCAACAAACCTGTCATGAGCAATGACATGTTAGTTAGGCGCTTGACCTAACTCATGATGTAATAACTTTATCATGATGCAATGGTACGCTATGATGTAATAGCGATTCGTTTTGGTTAAGTGGATAGCCGATGGGGAGAATAATATCCGAGTAACGTTTGCTTAAACTTAGAGGGAAATACTATGGTTTAGTTCAAAGTTTATGGGAACTTGTGAACTAGGCTCATGTTGTGGATGGAGTTAAAGTAGAGTCGGGCAACGGCTTTTGAACCCTAAATGCAGCTATTTCTTTATGGAATAAATATAGGAGATATAAGTATTCGGACTGCTTATATCAACTGTCATGACCCGAACGGCACCCTAAACGTGGTAGTTTGCCGTACATAATATTAAAGCCTAGGAATGACCGCCTCAGTCACGCGAATGCTTCCATACATGGAGGAGACACATCGGAGTAATACATTTTATAATTGTACAACTTGAGTAACAATGTAAAGGAAATACAATTCACTATACTTCAATTACAATTCATCCACATATTTCACTATATAACTATTACAAAGCCATTCACAAAACCTAGCTAATATCTTTAAGTATTCTTATCTCCTGCCGGAATCCCGAAGTCATATTCTGCTCCAACCATCTCGGTCCCCAAGTAGCACTCTTGAGTTGACTTGTTTAATCAAACATCTATTAGGGTATAAGCTACACTAGCTTAGTGAGAATTCCCTTAATTTCGTACCATAAGAAACAAGTTATAAATCATCCATATGCTATGCATGAACGAACACATGAGCAGACAATTATGTATGGGTATCCGGAACCCATACATAGAACGGATTTACGCCCTCCGTATCAAGGGTTAGGGATGGTATTGAAAGTCTACACGACCGCTGCTAGTCTCTAAAGCCCCCTAGGCTCATAGCAGTCGACTCGGCTAGGCTCACACATGGAATGCATCCCGGTGTGCCTTAGTTCCCTATGAATGAGCTCTGATACCGGGTCTCATTATCCAAACGAGTCCTCGGACCATACTGATCGACCTGCGTAGGAGTAGCACGCTACCAAATGCAACATGTCCAATGTGATGCATGACCAATTTAATTTTTTCTTAGGTCAAATTATTCATACATTCTTTAGAGTGACCAACCAATATCATACACATAAACAGAAATAATATGAACAGTGCAGTTATCCAATCGAATCATAGTTTCGATATGCTTTAGTATTCTTTGGCATACATACATCAAAGTCTCATCGATTATCCCATCCCCATTTATATCGGCTTTTATCTTGTTCCTATAATTCTAATGCAACTAGCTACAAGCACAAACAAGGTAACAAAATAAGAGGAAAACTCATTCGGCATTTGGATCACGGTCTCTTAGTAAAAATAATATGGTGGTATGGAATCGTCGATTTCAGGATCACCTAAAAAGGAAGAAATACCCTAATAAGCATTCCATCACGTAACTAATCCAAACTATTTAACAAAACTAGAAAATTCGTAATTCTCGTCCTACGCGGAATTCCAACTTAAAACGGCTATAATTTGGTCGTTTTAACTCGGAATTTAGCAAATTATATATCAATTTCTATCTATTTTGAAATATCTATCTAATTATAACATCATATTTAAGTTTTGAAGAATTTTAAGTTTCGAAAAGATTTGATCAGTAGCAAAACAATTTTAGAAAATTTATTTTGTGAAAGTTCATAAAGTTTCTACTATCCAAAGCAAGTATACATGCAATATGAGCAAGTTACTAACATAAATGATATGTCATGAGATATATATGTACATGTTCTTGATGATATTTAATAAAATAAATTTTTAGAAAACTTTTTCCTTGTAAGACTTTATGAAAAATCAACTTAGAAAGGCTAGTCTTGTATTCTTGACAATCTTTACTTGTTTTTAGAAAAACTCCTTGATAAAATATATTTATTCTTGTTAAGATTAAGCCTTTATCATGTATATTCCTTAACGCCTTTATTTTTCAACAAAAATTTCCATTTTACATTTTGTAAACATGTTTTTAAATATGATTCATCCCAAAATCCGAATTTTAAAATTTGTTTTTGTGGTGATTTCTTTAAGTAAACTCATTTGATACTTAGAAAATTAAGTCTCAATCATACCTAGCCACTAAGTACTTCATTTCTTTAATAAAACTTCTATTTTGAGTTTGAAAAGTATGGGTTTTCATACCAATAGTCCATTATTTCAAATTTCTTAAAATGACAACAATTCAAATTTTCCTACTTTATTTATACTCCTTGCTCTACATGTTTTTGTTAGCAAATCCCATCTCAACTTATAAAAATCATTACTTGAAGATATCTATGACCTGTACTCTTCATTTTTCATACAAAACACAAGTTTTGGAGTTGATAAAAGGGTTTTTAAAGCATGGTCTTGAAACCATCCGAATTTCACAAGGTTAAAATAAAACTGAAATTTTATATTTTGTAATCTCTTCTTATTTTGAGAATCCCTATTAGTAGATCTACCATTTACTTATTAAAAACATCTCCTATTGATACATATTCCATAAGCCTTTCATTTTTTTTTAACAAATCCTTCATTTTGGTATTGAAAAATGGGTTTTTAAAATTGGTCTTGGTTGAGATCCGAATTTACAAAATTTATTTTTGGACATATCTTTTGATAAAATCCATCTAAATTTATGAAAATCCATCCCTTATATATCCTATCTTAAGTGCCTTCCATAGCTTGAATAAAAACTTCATTTTTGAGTTGAAAAATATGTTTTTAAACTAGGCCTTGGCCTAAATCCGGAAATAGAGTCTTGTTTTGAAAAATAATCTTTGAAAATCACCTTTGAACCATATAAAATGAAGTCTTGATGATATATATACATTAAACCTTCATTATCTCAAGTAAAAATTTCATTTTGACACTTGGAAAGTGGTTTTTAAAAATGGGTCTTGCCAGATACGAATTTCACACCATTTTTGTTTAAGTTCAAAACCAAGATCTACACTTTCTATGAGCATAGATATAAAAGAAATCCATGGTAGTAAACTATAAACTTATAGATCTAAACTTTACTCATCAAGATCATTCATTTATGATATCTATTCCCTAAGCCCTTCATTTTAAATGAAAAATACACATTTTGAAGTTAAAAAATAACTTTTCTAAATATGGTTCCCTTTTTATCTGAATTTTCAAAAATGATTTTTATTGAAACTAAAATAGATCTTGAGCTTTCTAATACTTGTCTACTACCATCAAGCTATTACAAGTTATTTAAGAACATAAAACAAAAGTCTAATGCATGTATGAACTTAAAACAACTAGATCTAGTTTATTATACTAATTATAAATGCATGAACGCTATGATGGTTATGTGAATGATGAATATATGCACAAATCATTAGCAATAACAACATAACTTGAAAATAAAACAAAATAATAGTAAAATAACTCAAATAACAAGATCTAAAGCATAAACAAAATCAAAACTACAAAAAAAAAGGTTAGATCTACAAAATATAACTACTTTTAACAAGAAAATAATAATAATAATAATAATAATACAAGATAATAATCATGGATAAGAGGAGTGTTTCATTTTGGCATCATCATCCTTAGCTTTTAACCTTATGAAAGGTCATTTGATGCATGAAACTCTCACTATACTTTACCTATATTATCTATGGCAGCTTTGGACAATAGTTTTATCAAAGGATCTTGAAGAAATAAGTGTAGGAGCTCATTTATTGAATAGGGGCAGCAAGGTTTTCTTGCAAGAACAGGAAAATGAAGAGAGAAAGAGAGGAAAAATAGAGAGAAAAAGGTAAGGAATGGTAAATGGTTGAATGTGTAAATGAGAGAGAGAGATAGAATGAGTTAAAGACACATTAAATAAAGTAAAAATAAATAAATAGCAGCCAGTGATAGTACTATAGCAGGCGTGATTTTGGCGGAGAGAGGGAAGAGAGTTTAATTGGTTTTTAACTTGAAATTGTAATGTGTAATTAATGTGTATGTGTTGCTACTTAAAGAAGGATTGGAAGAGATTTATTTTAATCAATTTGGGAGTAAATCAAAGGACAAAAGGCAGCAAAAGAAGTAAAAAATTCTGCCATGAAGTGATAATGAAGTGTAGAAAGATTAAAGTGAAAAAGAAGTCATATGTGAAATGTGTACTTAAAGGTATGGATTGTAAGAGTGCTTTCTTAATAAAATAAAATAAAAAAAGTAGAAAATTCATTCCAAATATTTGTAGCATATTTTTCATAATTAAAATAAGATAATTAATTAATTTATTTTAGTGAATTAGCAAATAAGTTACCGGTATGATCAAAATACGCAAATATGAGCTATAATTTATATTTTTATAACCCGAAAAATTCTAAAAATTTATTTTATGAAAATAACAGTATTTTAAAATATTTTTCAATTATTAAGTTAATTTATTTTATTTTTAGTATCGAGTCTTAAACAGAAACTGATCCCGTAAAAACCCGAAACTAACTAAATTTTAGAAAAACAGAATTTTCTATGATATATAAAATATTTATCTAAAAATATAAGGTTTATAAGGATAGTAAAATTGTATAATGAATAGTAGTGAATAGTACAAAAGACTAGTTAATTACTGACTAGTTAATTATTGGTAGTAATGAAATATGAATATAATCACAAAATGAGATAATGTAGTTAACGAAAAATTATAAAACTGATATTTTAGAAATCCTTATGAAAATATGAGTTTAACGATATTAATGGTATATTTTTTATATCTCGAGCCTCATGACACGCTTTTCAAAGTCTGTATCCGAATGTTTCAAAATAAGTAAAAAATTTACCAATCTGATATTTTTAAGCGACCTTATATTACTACGAGATACTCTACATACTTAAACTACACCTTGGCTTCTAAGGTTAAGAGCACGAGATTGCCGGGCTTAAACTACTGTATTCCACTTAGGGTTCCTAGGTGATTTTCCGGTTTAGATCTTTGCCAATTTAGAAATTGATGTTTTATATTTATACAACATATTTAATTTGAGAAATTTATTTTAAATTTTATTTTTGTAAGTATTTAATATCTCTTAACGTTTTTGGTATTCTTGGAATTGGATTTTATTTCCGAAGGTTTATCGTTATTTACTTTTTAATAAATTTTTTTTGGTTCTATATTACCCGATTTTACAATTCAGATTTAAGTATGAAATTTATCATATGTAGTGGTTTTGGATTTAAAAACTGTTGAGTTCTTATTTTATTTTTAAGGATTTTCATTTTCTCAAGATTAAGAAATTTCTGGATTCGTTCGTGATTTAGGACTATTCGAAGTTCGGTTTTAATTTGGAGTCATTTTTAGAGTTATTTTCGATGTTTATTTTGGAATTATTTACTGAAATTTTTTAGGGCTTACATATCAATCCTGAGTAGCTGCTGTTACTTAGGACCCCTAAATTCCTAAGCATGATTCTGGGGTTTGTATACCCTACTGTTGTTTTGTTAAAAAGAAAACTTAACAAGATAATGACTTGATCGTTGTTGCATTTCATTTGATTTAAGTTTAATTTACAAGTTGTTCTTGTATTTGTTATTGCGTACTGGGCCTTTGGCTCACTTTTGCTACTTTGTAGGTAATGAAGATGAGTTATATAATAATCTGGGATACGGGTCAGATTGAGAGATTCATTGACGAGTGGGACGAGTATGACTCGAATGCCCTTAGATTTTGGAGAAGCTTTTATTTAAAGCATAATTCTCTGTATAGAAGGCTTGTTAAATAAACCTAAGTTGTAAGAGACCTTAAGATCTCTTTAAGTTATCTTTTGAACCAAAAACAACTTGTAATTTTGTAGTGTCTTATATTGACACTAAACTTTGTACATATAATGTATATATGTATGGATTGCTTTTATTAGCAATCTTGTTTTGTTAAAAGTTATGTAAAGACCCGGCCTACTGAATCCTGAGATTTAGTGTACCAAGTCCCCAACCACATATGACATTTTCATTTTATATGTAAGGTTGTCCTAAAACTACAATTTATGAGAATTGTTTGATCCAATCTACTAAAGCTTTATAAACAACCTTTATCAAAACAATTTTTGTTATACTTAAGAATTTGTTGACAGATTTTTACAAAATTTAAACCTTTTTTCAAGCCTAAATTAAACCCAAATGAGCTTCAAATTAAGCAAAATTTAAACCTAAGTCTTATATACCTCAAAAGTCAAACTTAAGATAATAATGAGTCACAAATTTGATCAAATATTGCCTCTTTTGGCAACCCTCATTTCCCATATGAATTTTCCTTTTTTCTTTTTTTCTCTTTTCCTTTTCTTGAAACTATAAGCCCTAAACCAAAGACCAATATCAAGCTTTTGGATTCAAAAATCTCTCCAAGCCAAAGCCTCTACATGTAAGTTAAAGTTAGTATAAACTCTTGTTTTATTTCCTTTCTTGTAGTATAGGTGTAAAATCTATGGTTGGGTGAGTTAATGTCTTTTGAGTTGTATGGTTTATGCATTGATATATGTTAGGTTGCGTTTTGTTATTGTGTGAACTTGTTTATGTGTTATGGTAGTAGTGAGGGGTGTTGGTGAGGAGTGAAGTTGATTTGAGTAGTTGAAGTACTAGTGAAGAGGAGAGAGGATTTGATGTGAATGAAGTAGTTTAATGTGATGTTTTAATGTTCAAAGTTGCTATAATAGATTAGTGTAGATAGAAGATAGTGTATGAAGCTAAATATGAGTTTGAAGAAGGATTAAAGTGTTATATGTTATAAATTTGCAAAGTGCAAAACAGGGAAATAAATTCTTTTCGAATAGGTCTATTTTTAAGTGTACGTCGGCATCTGGTACTTCAATACTGTCGACGAGAGACGGTGTTGAATGTGATCAGAACCGATTTTTTTAAAGCTGCTTAAAACACCGCCGCTTTTATAAGGAAATTGGCTAGCGTTTATTTTTCAAATTGTACGCCGGCCACTAGTGGTTCAATGCCGTCGGCGTAGAGGCGGTGTTGAATGCAAACAGAATCAAAATTTTTAACGCCGGGCTTAACGTCGCCGGCATATAATTCAAACGTTATCGGCGTTCGGTCAAATTTTGCCTGTGTAGAAAGGCTACGTATCCCCTGAGTTTTACAAATTCAATCTTCTTCAATTATCATTCTTTAATTCATATATGGTCCACTAAGGAATCTATAAGCTAAATAAACATGTTTTCTGTATGAATTAGATGTTAAAACTATATGTTAGATTTAGTAGGCTGGGTCTTTACAAGTTATTTATAAAGTGTTAGTAGATTTGATCAAACAATTTTCATAAACTGTTAGTTTTAGGACAACCTTACATATAAAGTGAAAATGTTATATGTGATTGAGGATTCGGTACTCTGAATCTCGGATTTAGTGGGTTGGGTTTTTGCATATGGTATTGGAGCTATGTTTATGAAATTGTTTGATTAAATAGGAGTGACTTGACCTTAGATACGGTGAGTTTAGTCGAATGCGTATAGGACTTGCTTGAATTGTGTATTTTGTTTGAATGCTTATTTTGTTCATTAATTATTTTGATGTTGATTTGACATTGGAAAATTATCATATGTCATATATATGTTGTATGTTTGTTTAAAGATAAATAGGTCAAGAAAAGTAACTCAATAGTCTACTGAAAGAGAGGGTATGCCACTGCCTTCTTAGTCTACTATCTCAACTTCTACATTAGCTAGTGTTCCAGCTTCTACTTTGACTCCATCACCAGCTTCGGCTTCTACTACACCGAGTCCACAGCCTCCTCGAATGCTTGCATATCCAGCTATGCCTCAGATACCTACGAGAGATCCGAATAATGTATTTACTATGTTTCGAGATATGTTTGCAATAGTTCAATAGTATCAGCAAATGATGTATCAACAACAACAGCGATTTCTGCAACAATATAATCCACCAACTGTGAGACAAGAACAACATGTACAAGTGAAAGACCAAATGATCAAGTCAAGTTGCACGATTTTGTCATATTGGTACCTGGTTTTGATGGAACTACTTTGGACCTAACTACAACTGAAGGTTGGATAGTAGAGCTTGAAAAAGCATTTGTCGCTTGTGAAGTACCCGAGCATAGGAAAGTTGACTTAGCTATATATATGCTGAAGGGAGATGCTTATAATTGGTGGAGATTGAACAATGAAGGATATGCAAGACCAATACCATGGAACAGATTCAAGGAAACCTTTTTCTTGCCATCATTCCATCTATAGTGAGAGAGCAAATGATAGCGAATTGGCTAATTTAAGGCAAGGGAATAAAACTATTAAAGAATATCATGCAGAGTATTGTAGGTTGCTTAGATTTGCTGGCACAAATTACAATGATGAGAGTATGAAGGTTCAAAAGTTCTAAGATCGCTTGAACATGGAAATCAAGAGTGAAGTCAAGAAGTTTCAGTTATCAACACTGTCTAAAGCGGTAATCAAAGCGAAGTTAGTGGAACAAATTATAAATGAGAATAAAGCCCAGAAAGATAGACGTGCTACATTTATGGGCAAGAGATCAATTACCTCATACACTCCTTATTCAAGATTTGGCAATGTTAACAAAGGTAAGCGACCATTTGTGGGGAAGAAACCAAATTTTGGACAAGTGACAAAGACTCCTATTTCTTCCATTTCATATGATAAGAGGTGCCCTATATGTTTTGGGCCCCATGAATCAGTTCATTGTAAATGGACTCCTGGAGCATGGTTTGCATGTGGGAAAGTAGGTCATAAAGCTTCTAAGTGTCCTGATCCTAAATTGAAGCCTATCTTCTGTGCTCATTGCTAACAAAGAGGTCATCACGTGGCGAATTGTAAAGATAGCCCTAAGAATGAAGGACCGAACTTTGGAAAGGGAATGATAGCTGCAAGAGTCTTTGTTCTACAATAGTGTGAGAAAGCCCCTTTCGTCGATACACTAGCAGGTACAATACAGATTGCAAATCATCCTGCATATGCTTTGATTGACACTGGTGCTACTCATACATGTGTTGCTGAAAGTTTTGTGAATGAGTGTGGTTTGTCTTCTGAAGTGTTGTATGATAGAATGATGAATGTAAATACTCCTTTTGTTGTGGAATCCAAAGAGCCATGTGTATGTAGAAATGTTGATGTTGTGATTTCTGATAGAAGCATGCCAATAGATATGTTTGTTCTGCCTTTAATTGATTTTGATGTAATCCCTGGAATGAATTGGTTAAATCTTTATAAAGCCACGATATATTATAATAAAGCGGAAGTAGCTTTGAGTTGGATGGTAGAAGATTGTTTCATGTTTTGGAAAGAAGGAGACTAAAGAGTATGTATTCTATGGAGTTATAGGAGAAGGATATGGGAACTACAATGAGTAGTGAAGAACTCCGAGTTGATATGGTGCCAGTAGTAAAGGAATTTATTGATGTCTTTCTTGAGGAATCACCAAGTTTACCATCGGATAGAGAGATTGAGTTTAGAATTGATTTGATTCCAGGACGACACCTATATCTAAGGCTCCATACCGTATGGCTCCGACCGAGTTGAAAGAGTTGAAAAGCTAGTTGGAGGAATTACAAAACTTAGGGTTTATTCATCCAAGCATTTCTCCTTGGGGTGCTCCAGTTTTATTTGTTAAGAAGAAAGACGGAAGTTTAAGAATGTGTATAGGCTATAGGGAATTAAATCAAGTGATGATCAAGAACAAGTATCCCCTTCCCCGAATTGACGACCTATTTGATCAATTGAGAGATGCTGCATTATTTTCTAAAATAGATTTGAGATATGGATACCATCAACTCAAGATAAAGCCACAAGATATTTTGAAGAGAGCTTTTCGAACAAGATACGGACATTTTGAGTTTATGGTTATGCCTTTTGGTTTGACAAATGCCCCAGCAGATTTTATGGATCTGATGAATAGGGTATTTGCAGATTATCTGGATCAGTTCATAATAGTTTTCATTGATGATATATTGGTGCATTCAAGGAATATGGAAGAACACGAGAAACATCTTAAACTACAAAGATTAAGAGAGAGGAAACTTTGTGCTAAATTTAGAAAGTGCAAGTTTTAGTTGAGAGAAGTTGTAGTCTTGGGACATATCATTACAAAGGAAGGAATATATGTCGATCCGAAGAAGATTTGAGCGGTTTTGGATTGGCCATAACCTATGAATGTCACGGAAGTACAAAGTTTTCTAGGTTTGGCAAGCTATTATACAAGAGTCGTATAAGGATTTTCCAAAATTGCTTCACCATTAACTAAATTGACAAGAAAATATGCGAAGTTTGATTAGGATGAAGATTGTGATCGCAGTTTTCTCGAGCTGAAAGAACGATTGGTTTCTGCACCGATTTTAGCCCTTTCGGTTAGTGGAGAAGAGTTCGTAATTTATAGTGATGCTTCACTTCAAGGACTCGGATGTGTTTTGATGCAAGATAATCGAGTTATAGCTTATGCATCGAGATAATTGAAACCCTATGAGAAGAATTATCCAATTCACGATCTGGAGCTAGCTACAGTGATATTGGCATTGAAGCTTTGGAGACATTATTTATTTGGTGAAAATTGTAAGATATTCACTTATCACAAGAGTTTGAAATACATTTTCATCCAAAAGGAATTGAATATGAATCAGCGAAGATGGTTGGAGTTAATCAAAGACTATGATGTTGAAATTTTGTATCACCCGGGAAAAGCCAATGTTGTAGCAGATGCGCTTAGTAGGAAGAAGCAAATGAATGTGTAATCTTTGATTACAACTCAACGAGAACTATAAGAAGATCTTCAAAAGATGGATATTGAGATAACAATGGAAAAGGTTGAAGTTATGTTAGCAAGTTTATCTGTGCAACCAACAATTCTGGATTAAATTAAATGATGACAACTGGAAGAACCTGAAAGCCAGAAATTAAGAAGTGAGATAAGTAAAGGGAGGAAGAAAGATATGCGAATTGATGATGAAGGTGTTATAAGGTTCAAGGATAGAATCCATGTACCAGAAACCTATGAATTGAGACAACAATTTATGAAAGAAGCGCATTCCTCTTCATACTCGATTCACTCCGGAAATACAAAGATGTATCAAGTTTGAAGCAACAATTTTGGTGGGAAGGAATGAAGAAGGATATTGCAAGATTTGTTTCTAAATGTTTAGTATGTCAATAAGTGAAGATTGAGCATCAACGACCTGGAGGAGAATTGCAACCATTAAAGATTCCAAAATGGAAGTGGGATGAGATAGCTATGGATTTTGTGACGGCTTTACCAAAGACAGTAGCCAAGAATGAGATGGTTTGGATCGTGGTAGATCGGCTAACAAAATTGTCACATTTTATTCCACTATGAGTTGGGTGTTCATTGGAAAAGTTAGCTGAGATTTATATCCGAGACGTAGTGCAGTTACATGGCGTACTAGTGATTATCACTTCGGACCGGGATACGAGATTTGTCAATCGATTTTGGAGAAGTCTTCATGAAGCTCTTGGAACAAAGTTACAGTTCAGTATGGCATTCCATCCACAAACCGACGGTTAATCGGAAAGGATAATACAGATTCTTGAAGATATGCTTAGAGCTTGTGCCTTAGACTTTGGAAGGAATTGGGAGGAACACTTACCTCTAGTTAAGTTTGCATACAATAATAGCTATCAGACAACAATTCAAATGGCTCCATATGAAGCGTTATATGGGAGAAAATGTAGATCTCCTTTGCATTGGGACGAAGTGGGCAAGAGAGCGTTAATTGGTCCTCACTTGGCACAACAAGCAATCGATAAAGTTTAAATGATCAACCAGAGATTAAAAGCTGCTCAAGACCGATATAAAAGTTATGTCGACTTGAGAAGAAGACCTTTAGAGTTTGAACTTGGAGATCATGTATTACTCAAGATATCCCCAACAAAAGGAGTTTTTAGATTTGGAGTAAGGAGCAAATTGAATCTAAGATATATTAGACCATATGAAGTTTTGGAACGACTAGGACCAGCAGCTTACAGATTAGCTTTACCACCAAGTCTATCGGGTGTTCATGATGTCTTTTATGTGTCTCAGCTTAGAAAATGCATATCTAATCCCGACGCTATATTAGATACAAATCAACCAGAGATACTACCAGATTTGACTACTGAGGACAAACCGATTAGAATTTTGGGAAAAATGGACAAATAATTGAGAAACAAAGTGATGCCGATGGTAAAAGTCCAATGGAGTAATCAATCCGAGAGAGAAGCAATTTGGGAAGTAGAAAGTGTGATGAGACAGAAATACCCCGAACTCTTTGGAGACATGAGGTGAGTTAAGTTTTGGGGACGAAACTTCTTGAAGGAGGGAAGAATGAAATAATCTAATTTATTCAATAATTAAATTTTCATTTGAATATAATATTAGTTCTAAATATTAAGTTTGAAGTAATTTTGATATATGAAAATGAATGTGTAAAAATAGATTTGATATATTATGTTTATTAATATAAATTATTGATGCATGTGAATATGTGTAATGGGATTAATGTTATTGTTTTATATATATTAATGTGTGTATAGTATAATTAATGTTTGTGTCCCTTATGAATTAATATGTATGTGTTATGTTTAAAATTATAAAAACAACTTTTGAATTGCCTAAGACTTTGCTAGCAGAATTTTCAAGAAGTTAAGCCTATTTTTCAAGCCCAAATTAAACTCAAATTAGCTCCAAATTAAGCCAAATTAAACCTAAGTGATATATGCCCCAAAAGTCAAACTTAGGATAAAATTGAGTCCCAAATTTGATCAAATATAGCCTCTTTTGGCAGCCCACATTTTCTATACGAATTTTTCCACTTTTCATTTCCTTCTCTTTCCTTCTATCTTCAAACCATAAGCCCTAAACCCAAACCAATATCAAGCTCTTGGATTCAACAATCTCTCCAAGACAAAGCCTCTTCATGTAAATTAAAGCAAGTATCAACTTGTTTATTTTCTTTCTTGTAATATAGATGTAGAATGAATGTTAGGATGAGTTTAATGTCACATGAGTTGAATGGTTTTATGTATTGATATATGTTAGGTTGTGATTTATGTGTTATGGATGTAGTGAGAAGTATTGGTGAGGGTTGAAGTGGATTTGAGTAGTTAAGTTGAAGTGAAGAGTAGAGAGGGTTTGATGTGAATGAAGTAGTTTGATGTGTTGTTATGATGTCCAAAGTCGCTAGGATTGGTTAAGGTGGATAGAATATAGTGTATGAAGCTAAATATGTATTTGAAGAAGGATTAAAAGTGTTATATGTTATAAATTTTCAAAGTATAAAACAGGAGGAATTAAACATTTTCGAATAAGTCTGTTTTTGAGTGTACGCCAGCATCTGATACTTCAACGCCGCCGGTATAGAGGCGGTATTGAATGTGATTAGAACCGATTTTTCTAAAGCCACTTAAAATGCTGCCGATTTTTGCAAGGAAATTTGCCATCGTTTATTTTTCAAATAGTACGCTGGCCATTTGGGCTTTAATGCCACCAGCTTATAGGCAATGTTGAATGCAAATAGAATTCATTTTCTTAACGCTGCCGGCGTATAATTTCAATGCTGTCGACGTTCACCTGGATTTTGCCTATGTAAATAGGCCGCTTATCCCCTGAGTTTTACAAATTCAATCTTCATTCTTTACTTCATATATGGTCTTCTAATTAATCTATAAGCTATATAAACTTGTTTTAATTATGAATTAAATGATAAAACTATATTTTAAGTTCAATAAATCTCCTTGTATAGTTAACTTAGGATTGTGATATATATATATT
This sequence comes from Combretum micranthum, assembly GCA_024138025.1. Classification (NCBI taxonomy): domain Eukaryota; kingdom Viridiplantae; phylum Streptophyta; class Magnoliopsida; order Myrtales; family Combretaceae; genus Combretum; species Combretum micranthum. Next base: position 368,684 of record JAMXBD010000963.1, on the reverse strand, counting down.
CTACGTTCGATTATTGATTTTTTTTTTTTTTATATTTCTTATTTCAGTTAAAAGTTTCTCAGTTATTTCCCCTCGGAGTGAATATAGTAATACACTATTGGGTATAGGTGTAAACCCCGGAAATTTTTCACATTAGTACACGACTTTACAATAGATTGTATGAATTAGTTAATAGACTTAGATTCCAATAAAAGCCTAAGAATAGATCAATGCATGGAATTTGGCTAGACAATATTTTGGAAATCAAATAAAGAACTTCTTTAACCCTAACTGATACAAAAAACGAGATTTCGTATCTTGAACTGATAATTCAAGATATGATTAAAAGAAAATCTAAATTTCAAGCCCGAAACTTGTTATACAAATAGATTCAAATAGAAAAATATAAATATAAAGATTAAATGATTGCTTTTGAAATCGACAATGATTTGAGATTAGAACAGCGAGTAATAATGAGCCTGTACTTAGATTTAAACCCTAAATTCAAGATTCCTAGATAATATTAAATACTACTAATAAGATTTCATGTTAGATATAAAAACTAAAGATATATATATATATATATAGTTTAGCTTCTGTATCAAATGCGATATTAAGTAAATAATTATCTATGCTTATAGACAGAAAACGATAAACTAAAGATAAACCGTTAGGCTTATAAATACACAACGAAAACATAAACTGTTGTATAACTCAAGATTTAAATTTCAAATAATTAATCGAATCACACTATTGTTTTAATCATGGTTTTCTTAAGCTATTGAAGACTAAAACAAAAATTGACCTAATAAGTTCAGAAAACCTTAATCGCGGGAGATAAAATTATACAAATAATTAATCACATATATATATAACTTAAAATTGTATTATTTGATAATCTAAGTGTTTTGTATAATCCTATAAACATATTTTTGTACAAAAACTCTCAAATATTAATTAATTTGTACCCGTGTAACTTGTTAAACTATCCTAAAACTAAGATAAACAATTAACTAAAAATATATATATATATATATATATATGTTTTTCGGTGGAGAATTGGATGCAAGTTGGCCGGATTACATGGAGAAGAAGAGGAGTCGGATTTGATCAAATAATTCACCCAAAAGTCAAAAAAATCAACCCCTACACCAATCATTATTTGCCAACTCAACATATCATTAATTAGCATGAAAATAATAGACCAAATGCAGACAAATGTAGAGCAAAATCGAAGGAAATTCGGAGAAAAAACGCAGCCGCAAGCTCTCCTTTCTTTCTTCTATATATATATGATTAAGTTTATTAATGAACAAACAAACAACTCTCATTTCTCTCAAACTTTTTCAAAACGAATCTACTCTTAAGTAGCAACCAAAACAAGCTGAAAACAGAAATCAAACCGTTCGAATCACCTAAGTTCGGATCAAAAGAAAAATAATAGGAAAAATATTTGAAACGAGTTCAAAGGTAAGTTGATGAAGTTCGAATGATTTTCTTTTAAATCTAAGCATTAAAACTGACTTCTGTTAATCATAGGAACGTAATCCATGCAAAAACAAGCCTCGAATTCCATCGGATCGGCTCAACCAAGGTAAAAATTCGAAACCCTAATTATACTTTAGTAAGATCGAAATCTAAGATTATATGTGTAATCGAAGTGTTAGAAGTGGTTGTGTGTTTATATATAAGATATAGAAACACTTAGAAACGGTTTAATAATGTTTTTAGCGTGGAAAATTCAACAAATATGAATTGGATCATCGAAGAAGATGATGAACAGTGCTAACACTGTCCATAAGCCGACAGTATAGTCGTTCAATGCCGGCGGCTTACAAGGATAGGCCGGCGGTGTAGAGACGGCTTACACTGAACAGAAGCTACGTAAAATTTATTTTCACGTGAAAATAAACAAAAGCCGGCTATCTGGGATTCTACGTCGACGGCGTAGGACCGACGTACGTTGAAAGCCGACAGCTTTCAAAGCCGGTGCAACCGATATGAAATAATTTGCAAAACCAAATCAACACCAGCACCTGGGTTTCAAAGCCGGCGGCTTTGAGCCGGCGTATACCCATATTCCTTCAATAAAAGTTTGTTTTGAAATAAACAGAATATATATATATATATATATATGCAATAAGCCTACTGATTATACATTATATACATATATATATATATATGGTAATGTAAGATTATTGAATAATTAAGTAAATACAAAAATTTAAAATATTTTGATTTATAATTGATAATTCTTAAATTCCTAGAATTAGAGAAAAATATTAAGTATTAATAAAAGTTATAAATTGTCAAATATTTGTTCTAAATAGATAAAATAGGTGAGAATGGAAATTGAAATAAGCTAAATTCTTGAGTAATATGACTTCTAAAAAAACAACAAAATAATTATACGAGATAAATTAAGAGAAAAACGATGACACTAAGTAATAATAAATAACTATGATTTTCCATATTAGGTTCGGTATAGAATAACATAAATCAGTTTTAGTCACTACCAAAGCTTGATAAATATCAAGTTTAGGACACTAGCCACGTATAAGAATTTAGTTATATAATCTATAATATATTGATAAATACTTTATTCATCTTAATAGGTGACTTTGATACACTAAAAGATCTTCCAGCCGATTATTACGATTGAGTCAGTATGAGCAGGTGAGTAATTCAGTCATATTGTACGGTTTGTGCTTGTAAGTAGTTGAATATATAATGCAAAGAAAATCAAATGAATGTTTGTTGAAAGTATGATATGATCTGATTATATGATTGTTAATCTATCCTTAAAAAAGTGATAATGCAATAATTTGATGTTGTGAAATAGTATGATGATGATTGTGTGTAATGTATGATCATCATGAAATTGAATAAGAACTATTGACTTAATAAAATAATCTGATTATGCATTGCACGAACTGCATTATTGCATATATAAAAGGATGACAGCTTGCTACATATTAATATTTCGGTTCTCTGTTAACGCTTGGTTGTTCTAATGTATTAGTTCTTCCAAGGTTTTCTTTGTTCCGTTGGTTCTATGGGAACTAAGTGGCACCGAAGAACGCCGCCTATAGTATCACTTTGAAATGATTAATACTTAGAGAGTTTCTAAGGTGGATACAGAAAATGATCAGTTTAATCGATTATATTAAAAGTGATAACCCTAAAACGAGAAATCGTTGATTTTCCTGTAAACTTAGTCTCTCCTGAGTAGGTGGGTCATGGAGTAATGGTTCTTCAACCCTTAAAAAGAGGGCGTAAATCTTTTTCTTGTTTGGATTCTAGATCATCCAAGCTTGTATTTGTGCATATGGTTGAGTGCTTGTATTACATATGATTTGCTAATAACTTGTGTGATGTATGATATGTCTGGTTATTCACTAAGCTGTGGTTTCGCTCATACTCCCAACAGTCTTTTCAGGTTTACCCTACGACCCTGGTTAGTCACTTCCAGGAGTATGGCTCTGGTAAGAGCTTAGGAGCTAGAAGTATATGGTTATACTTGGGAATAATGGTTATGTTTTCTTAAAATAGTTTAGTTAATGTTAATGTATCGGTTGTGAACTACAGGAAGACTACTTGGTTTGTAATAGTTCTGTGATATTTTATAATTAAGATAGAAGTTATTTACCAGTTTATTTCTTTCATGTATTTGTTATTTCTTATCAAGCAACTAAAAGATCCTATTGTTTTGAAAGCCTGTCATTCTCTGAAGGTAATCTAGGATAGTATTCAAGTGAGACTTGTTTACTTCTACTAGGGTACCCTCGGGGCGTGACAACAGGTACGCAATAACTTGTTTGTTGTATGCTAGGAATAGGCATTAAAAATTGAATTAATTCAATTCGGCTTAATACTTTGATGAACTGGACGTCTATTACACTGTTTAATTTGGTCCGAGGAGCAGCAAACCTATCATGATGCAATCACATGTTAGTTAGGCGCTTAACCTAAGTCATGATGCAACGAAATTACCATGATGCAACGGTACGCTATGATGCAATAGCGATTCGTTTTGGTTAAGTGGATAGCCGATCGGAGGAATAGTATTCGAGTAACGTTTACTAAACTTAAGGGGAAATACCATGGTTTAGTTCGAAGTTTATGGGAACTTGTGAACTAGGCTCATATTGTGGACTGAGTTTAAGTAGAGTCGGGCAATAACTTTTGAACTCTAAATGAAGCTATTTCTTTATGGAATAGCTATAGGAGATATAAGTATTCGGTTTGCTTATATCAACCCCCTGAGCAGCTACTGTTACTTAGGACCCCTAAATTCCCAAAGCGAGATTCCTAGGTTTGTATACCCTATTGTTGTTTTGTTAAAAAGAAAACTTAATAAGATAATGACTTGATCGTTGTTGCATTTCATTTGATTTAAGTTTGATTGACAAGTTCTTGTATTTGTTATTGCGTATTGGGCCTTTGGCTTACTTTTGCTGCTTTGCATGTAATGATGAGTTATGTGATGATCTGGGATACGAGTCAGATTTTGAGAGATTCATTGACAAATGGGACTCGTGGGACTCGAATGCCCTTATATTTTGGAGAAGCTTTTGTTTAAAGGATAGTTCTCTATATAAAAGGCTTGTTAAATAAGCTTAAGTTGTAAAAGACCTTAAGATCTCTTTAGGTTATCTTTTGTACCAAGAACAACTTGTAATTTTGTAGTATCTTATATTAACACTAAACTTTGTACATATAATGTATATATGTATGGATTGCTTTTATTAGGAATCTTGTTTTGTTAAAAGTTGTTAATAAAGTGTTAGTAGATTTAATCAAACAATTCTCATAAACTATTAGTTTTAGGACAACCTTGCATATAATGTGAAAATGTTATATATGGTTGGGGACTCGATACTCTAAATCTTGGGATTTAGTGAGTCGGGTCTTTACATGATTAATTATTGCTTTATATAATGAGCCCTATGTAGATAGGATTATAGAGGGAACATGCCTCATATTTTTCACAATTAAATAAAGAATCAAGAAAAAAAAAGATAAAAGGAAAGAGATATTAGACTCTTTAGAGGTGGGCAAGTGGGTTAAACGGGCCAACCCGGCCTGGCCCACTTTGGCCCGTGGGTTAAAGGGCCAAAATTTGCTGGCCCGTTTAACCCACGGGCCAAAATTGCCTGACCCTAACCCAACCCACTTTAGCCCGTGGGTTAAACGGGCCAGCCCACTTTTTGACCCTTTTAACCCACTTACATATTTGTGAGTTAAATGGGCCAAGTTGACCCATTTAACTTATTTATACTAATTGAATAAGATATATATTATATATATAAAATAAAAAGAGAGTTTTATAAGGTTATATATATATTAATGATTAATTTCATTATTATTTTAATTACTTTTTATATAAAAATAAGTTTTCTAAAATAACTTATTAGATAATATATTTCATTTAAAACAATAATATATATTTTATAAAATTTTATGGTGCATGTGCATCAATTTATCATTTTTTGTTATAATTAACACATAAATTTAATTTCAAGTATAAAAAATCTCAAGAATAACCTTCATTAATAATTTTACCCTATAACTATTTATTTTATTTTTATAAAAGTGGGTTGGTGGGTCAACCCACTTAACCCACGGGCTAGCCCACTTTGGCCCACGGGTTAAGTGGGTTGGGTAAAATTAACCCACTTTTAAACGAGCTAAAAAAAGCTGGCCCTAACCCGCTTTTAAAGCGGGTTAAACGGGCTGGCCCGCGGGCCATAGCCCATTTGTCCAGCTCTAAGACTCTTCATTAAAAAATGATTAAATTGTTAATATATTTTTTATATTTAATTATATAGACTTTGTCTTATATATTTGAAACTGAGTTCTATATTTATAATTATTGAAAAAGGTGATATTATATCCCTACATAGCCATTTTACATTTACTAAAAGTAGGAAAATATTTACTAAAATTGGAAAAGAAAACATATAGAGAGAGAACTTCATTTTAGCTTTTTTGTAAATTTTTGAATATTATATATATATAGGATTTGCAAGTATAGATAATTTTATTTTGATATTATATTTTTTAATAGAATCAATCTTATCGGCTATTTAAACAATTTAAATTTATATCTAACCATAATAATACTATTAAAATATTTAATGCATTAATTATTATATATTTTAAAAATCAAATAATTAATTAAATAATCTCATTAACAAAAATCATAAAAGGTCCGTGCAAGCATATATTTTAATGAGGAAGCCTTAAGCAATTCTTTTCAAAAAGTAGAGATACTAAGCACACCGCAAAGTCGAGACAACCGTAAAAGATGGTTGATTTATAGTTTATCCTTAAAAAAAATTTTAGTTTAATATATGCTTATTAAGCCTAAAGTCTATGAAGATTCAAGCACCGACAACACAAACTTTTTTATCCAATCATCTATCAGTTAGGAAATTTTAGGTCTGGTTTGTTTGGCTGAAAGGGCATGCTTTCGTCACCTTTCTTGTTTCAAACATAAAATAGCACTAAAACAAGCATTTAATAACCTAAAGAAAAACAATAGCCTTAATTAATTAGTGAAGATCGAGATCCGTTAGAACAGAAACCAGGATTAATTTCAATTTTCAAGGGCCCTAGCAGTTTGGTGTCCTTTGAAATTTGAAAAAGGGAGTGTGCTCGCATGTGCTGTACTTTTATTATTTCAGCTGATCTAAGCAGAAAAATATAAATGAGAAAGAAAATAAGATTTAAGACCTTGGTCAAAATTTGCATTAAATGCCTGTACGTATTTCCTCCCCTGGTTCGCACCAAAAGGAGCTCAAAGCTAATCAAAATATTGAAAAACCCTCCTTGACCATCTTGGAATTAGGCTTGTTTTGGCTTTAAGGTGATGATAAAACATTTTTAAAACCTAGGAGATTTATGGTAATCAACGAGGTTAATTTAAATGTATTTGAGTATATTGTTTTCACATGGGCTTTTCCGTCGGAGGTTGTGAAATTTAAATTCAAGTAAAAATTCAAAGTATGTGGTTGATTTGGAGTTTGAGCCGCCGATTGAAAATTAGAAGTTGTTGGAGTAGTTCACATTTGAATGTTGACTCTATGACTTCAGTGATAGAAGAGGGCTGGAGGTCTAATAGGCCGTATGTAGTGTAGTTCGTATTATTTTCTTTTATAACATGTTGTGAATATATAATACTATATTAAATTTAAGGAAAATTGTAAATTATTCCTTTAACTTTCACCAAGGTACGAATTCACCTTTTAACTTTTATAATACGATCTCTTAAACTTTTAAAAATTAGTAGAGCTAAAATCAATTAACATTTTCAATAAAAGCAAAATGGAAAAATTTTTCTCTTCTCGAACTTATATTATGTGCAGATTTATTCCTAAACAATTCATCTATATATAGATTTACCCCTTAAATCTTTAAAGCACACGTGAAAAATGTTAATTGTCCTCAACTATATCAAATGTTGAAAATTTAGAGGTCCAATAGGATAATTTGAAAGTTCAAACAGTGAATCCGCACCTAGGTAAAAGTATAAGGGTGTAATTTGTGATTTTACCTTACATTTGTTTGAAATTTACATACACATTTTTTCAGTATAATCTATATTATTAAACCAAAAGTTTAGTGTTTTTTAAACTTCAAAAATAAATTACCTATTATTATACTTTTAAGTACTAATTTTACATTTATTTACAAACAAGTTAGCAATCATTCTCTAACTTAAAATAACTTATTTGTGGATTATGTGGGCATTTTAGCTATTAAAAAATTATTTATGGATTAAATTCTATGATGAAGTCAATTACATATTATTAATGTAAATATTTTATGCTATTATTAATATTATACTGGCGATTATAGTTTTTTTTATGTTTTTTTTTAAACAATATTAGACTATGAATATTGTTAGTTTTTGAACAACTTCTAAAGATTTCAATAATTTAAAACAAATATATTGTTACATTGAAATTTTACCTTCCTATATACACCACCTGAATTAACACCCCTTCTTTATTTTTCCATGCATTCTTGACACAGTGTTGCGCTATTTTTGTTTTTATTCCATCAACCACTTATATAATATAGTTAACTTAATTCATTTATAATAAAAATTTATTTGTAGTGCTGTATTTAACTTTTGCGCACATAACGGTAGTACAAGCGATTGCTTTTTTACATATAAAAGATAGTCCTTTATGTCGTAAACATTATTATTTGGGTGAATGAGATATTTGACACTTAAATTTGATTAATTTGTACAATTAACTACCTAAAATTTAAAAGTATTATCGATTTACTACATAAGCTTTACTTACTTTTGAATTTAATTATCGGGACTCTCTGAAATTTTACAATTAGCTACCTAAATTTTTATCCATTTTTGCAATTAACTATCTTGTCTATATACTATAAATTAACTAAAAAAGTAATAAGTAGCAATTTAAACTTCAAATAATTAATTACACAATATTTACCCGTGTTTTTTAACACATGATGCACTTGTTGCTTTACCAACTAAATATCAAGGTTTTCGAAATAACCAAAAATTTAAAATATTAAATTTATTTTTTATATATGTTTAAATTGAGATTGTGAGTTGAATTGTTATGATTAAATTAGTATAATTTAATTTGATTACATGACAATTTTTATTATAAGAAATTCTTGTAATTAATATATTTGTGTGTTAGTAAAATTTTAGGAATATGTTTATTTGTTGCATTGTATTGAATTAAATTACATGTGTGTTGAATTGTAAGTTTAGTAGATTTTAAGTCCTACAAAATATTAAGCCTAAGACTTATTGAATTAACTAAACAAAGCCACAACCACATGCAAAGCCCAAGTCCATGGAAATGGCACCTTCTAAAGAATTCTTGATGCTTAAAACTTAAAAGTCAACAATTGGGCAAAAATATCACAAACCAAAAATTAGACCCTCTCTCTCCCTCTCATCATATTCCTCTCTTCCTTTCTTTTATATCTCAACCCCATCTTCTTTATTTAAATTTCTTTTAAGCTAACACAAATTAGATCCAAGGCTAGGGAGTAAGAATCAAGAGTAAAAGAAGTAAAAAATCAAGTAAGGAATTAAGGAAAGACAACTTAATCTCCAGAGATATCTGCAAAGGTAAATAAAGTTGATTTCTTGTTTGCCTTGGTAAATTATGATAATGAGTGATATTATTGATAGATTAAGTAGAACTTTGATGTTTTATACGAATTAAAAGCATGACATGGTGTATGTTGAACTAGGTATGTGAATAGATATATGTGCTTTAGGTGTTTGACAAAATGACATATGGAATTTATGATGAGTTGGTGCATGTATTGATATTGAAATTAATAAATAAATAAAACTTAAATGATTAGAGTAGTAATAGAGCTTAATAAGCATGGATGATAAGATTGTGTATTCTTAGGTTGAGTTTGTTGTGTTTTGTATGGGAAATGAATCTATGTGAACAAATGAGTTTGATGATCTTTAATGTTATGTTCATAGACAAACTAGTATGTTTTTACAAATGCACATAGGCTTAGTAAAAGTTAAAGAACACAAGACTTTAAAAATTTCGAAACAAGTACCATAGTGTAATTGCCCTGTTTATCACGAGCGTGATAGAGGCCATTATCCTCTTGGAGTTAAATTTTCTATTGATCACGTCCATTGTTGAGGCGTTATCTTGTCAGATGAATTTTCAAAGTTTGTCATGGTCATTACAAAACCGGTGATCTCTTATGAGTGTTTTTAAAAACTTAATGTTGCCTAGATTACGACCGTTATGAAGATCGTTATTTTCTCTATGAAGTTCCTAAAGATATATCACGGCCGTAATGAGACTCGTTATCTTCTTGGGTTATTTTTTAGAAAATTTTGTATAAAGATTGATACGGACGTAATGAATATCACGGTATATATATCACGGCCATAATGGGGGCTGTGATCTCCTAATATGGGCGTGACAAGGCCAATCATATTTATTGTGGCCTAAGTTCACGAGCGTGATGGTGCCTGTAATCCTTATCACGGCCTAGGTCACAAGCGCAATAGACCCTCTGGTACCGTTTATATAAAAAATAAATACATAAATCATTAATGATGATAGATTGATAATAAATGAAATATGAAATATGTATTTGTGTTTGTATGAGTTAAATATGAGATGATTTGAATAATTTTTAAGTATAATGATTCTTTTTGATGAGCTAATATGTTGATGTAAGTAAAAAGTTAACATGGAATGATTTCTTTACATACTCATACATTCAGTTGGGTCTAAACACAGGTTTATTGTCAAATAGATCAGGAACGTGACAGCTTGCTTGATTATTATTAAGTTAGAAATGTTCTAAATGAACTTAATCAAAGATGAATCTAAGTGGAATGAAATTGGTTGTGCTTTTCATTGTTGAATCTAGTCCGAGAAGCGACATCCTTGTCATGATGCAATGACACTATAGTTAGGTGCTTAGACTACATAGTCATGATGCAATGCCTTTTCTTTTACCATGATGCAATGGTGATATATAACTGGCTAAGCGGGTAATCGATAGAGCGGATAGTATCATGTAACGTTTGCTTATTCTTGAAAGGAAAAAATATGATTTAGTTCATGTTTATGAGACCAATTGAACTAGATGATATTATGGATTAAGTTAAGTAAAGTTGTGTAACGGTTATTAACCTTAGATGAGATTATTACTCTATTTTGTACGTATAGGAGTTGTAGGTCTTCGGACAGTCTATAACAACCCTCTAAGCAACTATCATTACTCAGGATCCCCAAATTCCTGAGATTGTAATTGGATTTTGAATACTCTAATGATATACCTAACCAAAGATAATCAAATTATTGTTTGTTGCGTTACACTTAGCCTAGGTATGCTTGGCATTCTGTATTTGTTTGTGTTATTGCATATTGGGCTTTTGGCTCATGATTCTATCTTACAAGTGATATTGATGAGGATTGCTATGGTGATATGGGATATAGGATTGACCAGGAAACCTTCGTGGATGAGTGGGATGGATAAAAAACCTGTTGAGAAGCAAGAATGTTTCCTTTAAGTTTTCTAAAAGACAAATGGAATGTAAAATTTTGCATAGCTAATGGCTTGTTGGATAAGCCATGGTTTGTAATATAATTTTATTTCTTTTTAAATGTATTTTAAGTAAGTTTGTAAAAATTTGTAGTATCCTTGATGGATACTAATGCATGTATGTATATATATGTATGATTACCTACTCATGTATTGAGTAGTGTTATGTTAAAGCATATGATGTTATCATAGGTTTAAACAAACAGTCAATACATTTATCTTCTTTATGGACAACCTTACATATAATACTTTAGTATTTTATAATGCTCAGGTATTACGCGTGGTTAGATAGGTCGGGTTCTTATAGTTTTCATATTGGTCATTATGGTGTACCTTTTTTTTCCTCCTATAATATTCTTTACTGCTAGTTTGGTTGTAGATATGGGCATGATTAAGTTTTGAATCGACGCATCAATTCCAGAACCAAAGTGGAACCACTGGTTCTTGGTTGATTCCATGGCAAAGAATCGGTAATTCAACCTCAGTTTCCAAAAAAAAATGAAAAAAAAATCAAGATACATAAAACTAAAAAATATATTTAAATTAAACTTGAATATTCATGGCAAAATATTTGTAATAGAACTATCTATGCTTCACACTTATCAATTGCAATAGAAGTGTTTGTATTAATAAAAAAATTATTTCACTTTTTTTTATCTAATGTCAAAGCATTTCTAGCATTTGTTGTATATGAGAGTTACTGTTGTGAAAGAACATTTATTTTTCTTAAATTTCTTTCCTAATTTTTTTTTTAAACAGCAGCGGTTCCTTGATTCTAGAACTGAAACTAGTGGTTCCACAAGAACTGGACCAGAACTAGCTCCTCTATTCAAGTTCTGGTTCTCCATTTTTCAAACCGAAACCAATAATTCCGGTTCCAATTTGGAATTGTTTTAAACCGACGCCCATTTCTATTTGGTTGTATCATATCAATTATTCCTCATTCATTAAAGCTTCTGCATCAACATGTAAGGTGTTATAATTTGTACAACGGTATTAATTTGCTTCTTTGTAAGGATAATTCATAGTTAGAGAGGTGGAAATTTTTCTAATGATAGACTTTCTAGGTCATTTGGTCGACATAATGGAGTGGTTTTGCAGGTTATAGGTTCATTATAAAGTGACCCCCTTTCTGTTTGGGAGTGCAAGTAAATTTGTAGAAATAATGCAATTAGGGAAATGGGGGCCATCAAGAGAATATTATTTATTTTCCTACCATCATATAAATTACATAATTTATATTATATTGATGTTGAACTTGAAATGATAATTGCTCATGTAAGTAGCATTGTTGAAATTAGCAATAAGTTAGTTTCTTTTTTCTAAATTCTTGTATTTCTTTAAAAATAAGTGATTCTGTGTTTGTTTTAAATTTTTTCCTTACATAAAATAATAAAATATATTAAAATTAATAAATTATAGATTCAAGAATATATGTAAATACACGCCATCATATTGTTTTGTCATCTAAACCCCTTATCTTTAAAATTAAGTTTACACCTCTAAATTTAAAAAGAAAAAAGTGTGTTAAATTACTAAATTTTCTTTTCAATTTTGAAAAGGTAAAATAATTATGTAGGGGACAAACATATACTTCTTCTTCTTCTTTTTAAGATTAAAGGGCCCAAAAGCTTAATTTGAAAGATAAAAGTGCTATGTATAAATGGAGAAAATATAAGAGGATGTATTTACAATATATCTTAAAATAGAGGGTGAAATGCTTATATAGAAGCCCAGAAATGTATTTTTTATTTTTTTAAAGAGATTTGAGGTTTGCATACTTACTTTAAAAAAATGAGAAAATTTATCCTATATTTTATATATATAAATAATTCAATTGATTTGTGAAATGTGAGGCACTCTAAGATGCCTATTGTACTTTATACCGAACAAGTTTGAGCTTGTACATAAAACTTAAATTACTTGAATTACTTGTCAAGTCAAGTTCTAGTTGAACCTATTTAACTCAAGATGTTTGAATGTCTAATTGAATTTAATTACATATTCCACAATTTTGCATTAATTTTCAGTTGAGTTTGAGTTTTGATATAGAGAAAACAATTTTAAATGTTAACGTACCATGCAACCAAGCTATTTACTGTGACCAATTAGGTTGTCTTTATCATTTTTGCAATCCTATGTGTACCCTTAAAGCATCCTCCAAACATCAAAAACTTTACTTAGAAAACCTTAAAATAGTTAGGTTGTGAACTTTTGTATAATATAGAGATTATGCATTTTTCCAAATGTAATGTAGAAATAAAAGGAATTCATAAGTATAAATGGTGTCACGCCCCAGAGGGTACCCTAAACGTGGCAGTCCACCGCATATAACATTAAAGCTAATGAATGACAAACCGTAGTTATGCAGGAGCTTCGATATCATATGCAAGGCGTGCTTCCAAGATAGTAGGAGACTCTCAGGGGTATTACGTTTAAATAGATAGCAAAAGCAAGCATAAACTTAAATATAAAAACATAAGTTCTTCATTCCATAATAAGTTCATACATCATCTTAGGGGCATTCTCCGTCTTAAAGTCTTTAATCAACTATACTAATAACAAAATAAACATATCTATCACATACGTCCACTATAGAGATTTTTTTCCTCGAAGTCTATATTCAAAACTAAAAATACATAAACTTCCTCCAAAAACTCCTAGTAGCGTAAGCTCATACCCAGCACACTGGGCTCCTCGGGGCCAACCATAGATAATCATACTGTAAGAGAAAACTATAAGGGTATAAGCAATCTAGCTTAGTAAGATAATTCCTAACTATATAACATTTCCATATGACAACCAAGTTTATTTAAGTCAAGTATATGTAATGCAACAATCACATGATCAACCAAATACACAAGATTGACCGAAAATTGAGTGTAGCATGGATTTAACGCCCTCCATGACAAGGGTTGGGTGGTTACAGGCTCATACGACCATCAATATTTGCAGATTTACCGGCTCCTGCTTGCCCTGTAAACTTCCTGGCTCCTACTGGCCCTTGTAGACTTACCGGCTCCTACTAGCCACCACTACCACTTCCTCGTTTCCCTACACGAAGAATAGTAGTGAAATAAATGCGACTCACAAGCATGATATGCATGAATGAATTTCAATTTAACATTTAACCATATAAGTTGGATTCATGTCAAAGGTGATCAACCATAATTTCATCAATTCAATACAAAGATCACACTTTTATTTAACATGTCGTTTTTTGATATACTTAATTTTCATTCAACAATTACTTCATAACATTGTTCATTTATCTTTTCCTAAATTTCTAGTTCCACTAATTACAAGCACAAACAAGGAAATGTACTTAGGAAAAGAATTAACTCACTCCATAACTCGGAAGGTCTAATTGAAATAGTCCTCTGGGTAGACGATCTCGGGTCCCTCATCACCTAAACAAAAAATGAAATACCCAAAATGAGTCTTTCATAAAACTTCTACTCTTGAAGATTCTAAAGTTTACTTAAAATCGCGGTAAAAATTGTATAGAAAGAAATTCCAACTTAAAATGGCCATAACTTGCTCATTTTAACTCGGAATTTCATGTATAATATACCATTTTCTACCTACTCGAAAAGATCTACGCACTCCCAAGCTTATTTTCATAAAACTAGGTCATTTGGGTTCCGAAAATATAGCGACCAGATATGCCACGAATTTACAAAAACTTGTTTTCCTTCTTGTAAACAAAGCTCATTTGAAAAGATAAATATTTCAAGTATTTTGTAAACTTTTTGAAAGGTATATACATATATGTAATAACTCATAACCAATGTATGAAGTAAATGAAGTTGTCTCAACTTATGGAAAGTAAGGTTTCAAAAGACTTGAACTTGAGATCTTGTTGGAATATTTATTTTACTTTTGAAAGACCTTAAGTTATCTGTGATAAATATTCTTTTTCTAAATTTAGTTTCTTTAAATTCCTAAGGAGTGGTTTTGTTTTCTAAACTTAGATTTCAACAATTTTGTAAAAGTTATAACAATTTTCTCACAAGAATATTTTAGTTCCTTAGTTTCCTTGGGATTATTTTATTTTAATGAAAAGGGGTTCTACCTTAGAAAAAGATGAAGTTATTTGTAAAACTCTTATTTACTTCATAAGTCTTTTGTATGTTTGTAAAATCTCTTATAAGTTCCATAAACTCCATATTTTTATTTCTAAAGAAGAACATTTTATCTTAAGAAAACATTTCCTTCATTTATTTTATTGACACAAATCCATTATGTTCATGCATGAATATGAATCATAAGCTATGAAAATATGTAAAGAACATAATAACTTTAAAAGAATAGGCATATAAAGAAATAAATCAAGTATTGGGACCTTAGCTTCATCAAGGTACCCCGGGACTAAGAAAAGACTAGTCCCGAAAAGAAAAGAAATTGTTTTGACTTGATGAGGACAAGTCTAAGACTAGAATGACTAGTCTTAAAAGCAACTTGAAATAAATAAATTGCAATAAAGTAAATAAATTGCATGAAAGGTAAATAAATTGCAAGACTATGAGCTTATATGCTCTATATAATATATATAGCCATATAGATATATTAGATAATTATGAACATAAAAGAAACATAAATGGACATCAAGGAATTATGATTATGAACAAAAACAAAGTATGAACCTATTGTTGCTTTCTTAACCTTCATGGTTTTAGAAAACACACATTAAGTTCATACTAAGTAGATGAACATAGGAATTTCTTGAAGAATTTTTACCTAAAAGAGATGAACTAAAGAGAACTTCTTGAAAGAACTTTCTTGGAGAGAATTGAAGAGAAATTTTGAGAGAGTAACTTTAGTGAAGAAGTGGTGTGAAAGAAGTGAAGGTATGAGGGGGTACTTATAGGAAAATATGGGAGATAATTTGTGTTAATTAAGTAATTGAAAAATAAAACAAATAGAGGGAGAGTGAGAGGGGGCCGGCGCTACTTTCGGGGAAATGGGGGAGTGAAATTTATTTTTTTGTTATTTTGTTAATTAAAAGTAAGAAATGAAAGATGTGAAGTTGTATTGGAAATGAAAATGTGTAAGAAATAGGTGTATGGTTTGTAAGAGTAGGTTGTAAGAAAAAGTAGAGATAGATGAATAGTGTAGAATAGTAGAAAATAGTGTAATGTAAAAGTAGACATGACAATTTAATGCCGGTAGTAAGAAACTACGCGTATAAAAGCGATATCTGATATTTTTAGAATTCTTATATTTTTACGAGTCTAACGGTATATTCGGAATACTTTTCCTATTCCGGGCTTCCGGACACGTTTTTCAAGAACTATGTCCGATCGGGTTCGAAGGACGCCCGAAATCCTTCAATCTGATGTTTTTATATAACTTATAGCTATTATGAACTATAATAGCTAATTTTTCCAACTTCGTTTTCTAGGGCTTGAGAAAACGGCAATGCCGGAGTTAAGCGGTTAAGGTAAACTAGGGTTTTGGTTGACTTAAGAATCCGTTTGACTTCTGATTAGGGTTTAGGTCTTTAATTTGGATCCGAAAATTCGGGGACTTACAAATGGTTTATATATACTTGATCTATATTTAAGGTCAATTTTGTAATTTACTAACTCGGTTATAACATAGTAATATAAATATCGATCTCTCAATAGAATAGAATGGATTAATCTTATTCCTTTTTTCTCAAAATTGTAATGTGTAATAAGAAAAGAAAAAAGGAATAAATTTCTGATTTATCCAGATCTTTTGTTAACTTCAATAAGAGCATAATTTTCTAGACGCATTATCAAAGGGTAATTAGGCTTTGGGCTCGTAACTCAAAAGTGGTCAAACAAACCATAGGTGGGCTAAAACGTTTAGCCCTCGAGAATCCTCTTTATTGGGACAACAAGGATTAGATACCTTTTCCTAAGTTAGATAATGTAGTGAAACACTTAATTAAATTCTTCAAAGGGAGAGGAAAAAGAGAAAAAAAAATCCAAATACAAAAAAAAAAAATTAAACTTATCAAATTTTGGATTATATTGATTTATGAGTATGTAAAGTATATTTGCGAACCTAAATCATATGATTTTGGCTCCTCCAGAAATTGGGCAATGCATCTACATTAGCATCAAACTTTTATTAAAACCCTATTTGTTCATACACTAAGTAGGAACCCCACCATGGCTGCGAAGATCACCCCGCCAAGATATAGATAGTTCTCTATTGTCTATCAAAGTATTTTTTTTCACTTTAATTATAGTCATTTATTACAAAAGCATCATCACATCGTTTATATTCAAAAATACTTATTTTCCAAGCAAATATGCATTTGAAATAACATATTCCCATGTTAATTATGGTTTATCCTAACTCATTAGCCAAATCCAATTATTAGCTATTAAGTCTATTTCAACATAATCCTAGCCAAAGTGATTAGGGATTAGAGTTAATTATTTATTCAATTACTAAGCCAAGTTGATTGAACTAAATCAATCTAATTCATTTTAGCTCATTATAAGTTATTAAGTCAAGTTGAACTTAAGTTTATTAACTAAGCTTATTTTATATCTAGCTTCTATATTTAATCTAATTATTTATTAAATCTATAAATTTACTAAACTCATGTTTAATTATATGATTTAACTAATATAACATATTAATTATCATTCATCTACTTCATTTTATTTCATTTTATTTATGAACAACACTAGGGGACAAATTATGCTTGTGATAAGGTCCCTGATCCTCATCACTGGCCTCATGATGCCCGTGATGGAGGTCATGATCCTTATCACTAACCTCATCACCCCGTGACAAGGAGATAACTCCCCTTGTCATGGTCGTGATCTAGGCCATACATTTGAAAATCATGATCCGAGGAGATCATACTCTTTGTCATGCTCGTGATCACCCCTGATTTTCCTTGTCGCATGTATCATAGGTTGTATCACACCCATGATGCACAGGGGGATCTAAACACGTTTTTCCTTTATCTTTTACTCAAATTTTAACTACTTATCTTTGACATACATGAACAAAACTTCTTATTATTAGCATATTTGTGCATGATCTTAACCTCCAAACACTTATATATATATTATATATAATCATATTTCCTTAAATCCTTTCGTAAAACACTTTGTCTATGAAATTATACATATATCTAGGTTTTAGTAAATATGGTCATATATCTTTAGTTTATCAATATCACCACAAGCTCTATATATATCTAGTCCTAATTCAATATTTTCATACATAAATAACAATTAAAACAAGAAAATCAACTAACTTACAAGTTTAACCAACTAAATTTTCATTTCTACTACCACTTGGGTTTGTAAACGCTTAATTTTTAGGTAATTTCAAGCTTAAACCCTAAACCAAAGAGTCAATCGAAAACCCTAAGTCAACAAATCCTTAGGAAACCCTAGCAATTTAGATCCAGCAACCCGGTGTTCTTAAACCAAGAAGTGGAAATATGAGTGGAGAGTGTAGATTGGTTTGTAATAATATTGGGATGTTTAAAATTACCATATTAGTGAATTTTCGATCTATTTCGAACCCGATCGATATAGATTTTGAAAAACTTGTCCCGAGGCTCGAGATACTAAAAATGTGTTATTAGTGCCGTTAGATTCGTAATTTCATAAGATTTCCAAATATATCGGTTATATAATTTTTCGGGTTATAAAAGTTACAGTTATAACCTTTTATCATATTTTCATTACTACCGATAATTTAATTGTCTAATCTACTTTTTGATTTCTAATCACACTATTCATAAGTACAACCACACAAACCCTATTTTTACATCCTTACAACCTATTCTTACAATATTACATCATTTTCCTTACATTTACTTTTCCAATACTTTTATTTCTTAAGTTACTTTTGAATTTTGAATTTTATTACACAAAATATATCACACATCTCTCTCTCTCTCTCTCTCTCTCTCTCTTGTAGAACCAGTGCCCCCCCTCCCGTGCTCTCTCTCTGCAATTTGTTTTATTTTTCTTTCTTTTATTCTACACAAACTCTAATCCACTTTTCTATAAATACCTATTTATGCCAACTTCATTTCACTTTCTCACTTTTTAACAAAACAAAACTCTTGCAATTTTTTTCTCCTCTCCTCTCTAATGCCGTGACCCTCTTCCCCCATACACACACACACATTTTTCTTCTTCAAGTTTTCTTGTTCCAAACTATTAATAGGTAATAGATCTACATCCTACCACCGTAAAATATTTCATGGTAAGATCATACATGTATGGTTCCATCAAAAATCCCCATGAGCTTTATGCTAGGGATGTGGAAACACTTAAACATGAGATCTTTGCCATCACAATGTGGTGGATCTTGTTATTTAAGTTGTTTTGCTATTATTTTGCTTTATTATTGTTTTATGTTGTTATTATTGATATTTTGTGCATGTATTCATCCATTAATCACATCTACTTAATATTGATGTTGCATTTGCATTTATGACTTGCATAATAAACTAGATCTAGTTGTTTTTAGTACATAAATGCCTAAGAATTTTGTTTTATGTACATAAAGGATTTGTAGTAGCATAATAATAGTGAGAAGATGTTAGAAAGTCTAAGATCTATTTTAGTTTCAACAAAAATGGTTTTTGAAAATTCGGATATAAAAATAACCCTATATAGAAAAGCTATTTTTCAACTTTAAAATGAGTATTTTACATTAAAAATGAAAGGCTTAGGGAATGGGTATCATCAATGAGTGGTTTTGATGAGTAACGCTTAGATCTACTAAAGGATATTTTCAAAACAAGAAAAGTTTACAAAAGTTATGTTAGCATTATGTTTCAATCCCAACATCAAACTTAAAATTCGTAATGAAATAGCTATAAATTTCTCAATTTATATTTTATAAATATGTTATTGAAATTATATATGATTTTGAAATGTGATATATGTGAATTATGTTGTGCATGAGAAATGAGTTGAGTTGTTGTTTTAAAAATAATTAAATGTTTTAAAATGATTAAATATTGAGTTCATAAATTTTTAAGTGTATTAGAATGTATGAAATATGATTAGAATAAGTTAGATTATGTGTGTAATTAAATCAACCTTTAGCAGAAATTTTTGCTACAAATAAAGCTCAAAACCACATATAATTAGCCAAAAAGTAAGCTTCATTAATTAGCCAATTCCAAACCAATTAAAGGACTTAATTAGGGCAGCCACTAAAGTCAACCAAAGGGATAAATATTAACTTTTGAAGTGCAAAATTCGTCCAAAAATTTCAGACCATCATTACGCATACCAAAAAGCTTCAAAACCCTATTTATACTCCCTCAAAAGCTCTCCCATGTTCATGTACAACTAAACCCTTCATTTTCTACAACTTAAACCCTCAAAGGCTTGCAACAAGATTATTAAACCAAGGCTCCAAGTCCATATGGCAAGTGTATTCTTCTTGCCTTGTTTGTATTTAAGTTGAGCTTTTGTTGAATAGGGTTTATGTGCTAATTGGTGATAGAATGACTCTGTGCATTGATGGTAGTTTGAGTAGAATTATATTGCTAGAGGAGTTGTAGTATATGTTTTATATGAATTTTGAAATGTGGGGATGATTGTGTTGGGATAGCTTTAGGGTTGAGTAGTGTAAGGGCATGTAGAATTGGAGTGTGAATTTATGTGATGTTGTAGTTGAATGATTGATGGATTTAAGAGGAATGAATACTTGTTGAATGGTATTAAGAACATATAACAAGTTTTGGGAAGCTTAAATAAGTTTGGAGGATTTTGAAATGAGTAGATTTTGTAAAGAAAACAGGAGAATTCGTAAAAATCGTGTAATTTTGCTCCAGGGGTCTACGTTGGCAGTAGGCCACTAGCGTAGTATCCCACGCTATGTACATGGAAACGCTGCCGATGTTGGGGGTATCCATGGGCATGGACCAACCCTGTGGAACTCTCGAAAATTTTTGGAAGTTGGAGTTGCAGTCTACACCGGGGTCTTGGCTGCTGATGTATTTTTGAACACTGCCAGTGATGGCAAGCATTGAGTTTTAGAGCATAATGCACCAGTTTAACACCACCGACGTCAAAGGCCGACGTATCCCCTGCAGTTTCTATTTTCAAAAACTTCCTTTAATATTTTCTAAAGCTTCATATATGATCAATTGAATATTTGTTGTATTGTATGATGTGTATGATATTTAGATGCTATATTATGATTTTGTAATAATTTATTTGAATTTTTTTTATTAGTTATGTTTGAAACTAGGTGATTAGTGATTATAATAAGTGAGAAATTCAATATTTTCTTGTACAGTGATAGATCCTCGATCGGCTAACTTTATTAGTTACCGAGTTATTTCAGGTATGCAGTAACTTGCTTGATTCTTTGTTTAGGATAGACATTTTTTAAAATTACTTTAAATTAAGGAAATTAAATAATTTATTGTATGAGTGTCTTTTATACCATTGAATCTGGTTCGGAGATCGATACCCTGCTCAGATTGGGGACATGGTAGATTTAGGTGCTTAGACCACCCTTGTCATTTTTAAGTGACTTTCATATGTGGTTCCATGTGTCATGCCCGATGGGTACCCTAAACGTGGCAGTCCGCCATACACAATACTAAAGCCTAGGAATGACTACCTTAGTCGCGCAAAGGCTTCCATATTATGTACAAGGCGTACATCACAACCAAGGGGATGCATCGAAGTAGCGCAATTTATATTGATAATAAATAAGTAACAAGACAAAAAGAATACTTATAAAACATAAGCATATTTCATTTTAATTCTTAGGGGCATATCCTTCTACTAACTTCAAATAAATATGCATCACTATTTATATAGGTCATTACATATAAAGAATCTTACAAAATTACTCCATCTTATGATTCCATTTCCTTCATAGAAGCTTAATCATCCTTCCATGACTTCCTTAATGTCATGATCCTCAAGTTAAGCCACGGGTTTACCTGTTTCAACAAAATCTATAGGGGTATAAGCTACAACTAGCTTAGTGAGATATTCTTTTTCATTCGTACCGAGTATATTCAAAAAAGTTTATTTATATTTTCACACATATGCTATGCATACATGCAACAATCACATGATTACACAAATATATATAGTCATCCGGAAACTATATATAACGGATTTATCCCTCCGTATCAAAGGTTAGGGAATCAGGGTTGAAGGTCCTCGACCTTCTACTGCTAGTCCCCAGGTCCTCATCCACAGCATTCGGTTTGCTTGGCTCCGAACCTAAAGTTGCTTTCCCCAAGCAATTTGGATTCTCCAGGAAGGAACATGGCTCGTGGCACCGCACGATCACAGCCAATCCAACTCTACGCGTAGGAGTAGCAGCCTTCCGAAATAGATGTGACTCGATGGATGCTATGTGTAAACGTTTTATTATTCTTAGGCCAAACCTTATTAAGGTTTATTAGGGGCGATCAATCAATTTAGCAAGCAATAAGCAGGCATACTAGAAAGTAAACAAAAGTATTTAAGCAAACAGTTCGAAGTTGCGATATTCTTAATTCTCATTTCACACATAAACATAATCCCGTATTCTCCAAATATATCCATTTTTATCTTTCCTTAGTATACTAATGCCACTATTTACAAGCACAAACAAGGTAACGAAATTAGGAGGAATAACTCACTCGTCCATTTTGCTATCTTCTTAGTCGTAGTAATCCTCGGGTAAGGTATTTTCGTGTTCTTCGTCACCTAGACAAAAGAAATACCCGAGGTAAGTCTTTCATGAAATTCCTATCCTTGGATATTCTAAAAAAAATCGCGGTAAAAACGTATAAGAAGAAATTTCAACTTAAAATGGCCACAATTTGCTCATTTTAACTCGGAATTTCACATATAATATACCATTTTCTACCTATTCGAAAAGATCTATCTATTTCTAAGCTTATCTTTGTCATATAAAGTCATTTGGGTTCCGAAAACATTGGGTACAGATTTAAAACGAATTTTTCTAAACTTTTGCAAATCCGTTTTCTAACTCAACTTTATTTTAAAGAAAAATCCTTTTATAACAATATATATATATAATTATGAACATATATTTGATAAATACTTTGGGTATATAGATAAGCTCGCTTTATATGCAAAATTTCTAATGGTAGTGTCTCAACAATTTATTTCATAAAACAATTCTTTTTAAAGTGTTAAAAATTATCTTGATAAATTCCTTTTTAAGTATTTGGAAGAAACTTTATATTTTCATTATAAATGAGTATATTCTTATTTTATTTCCTTCACTCCTTTTTTCCAAAACAAGTAAATTTTCCTTTAACCTTGGTCTTTCATAAATTTCACTTCTAGTAATAAAAGATCAATTTTATCAAAAAGTATATTTGGGTTGTTGAAAACTTTTTATAATTTAGTTTTTAAGATGGTTTTAGAAAATGAGTCTTGTCTTCTTATATTTATTATTTTAAAATATAAGTTTTTGTTTTCTAAACTTGTTCTTTTATTTCCTTTGAAAAGAATTCTTTTTATTCCTAAAAATCAATTGTTTCTAATCTTATCTTGGTTATATTATTTGAAAACAAGTCTCTTCTTTAGGAACTTGAAAATCATTATTTTCATAAGTGGGTACATAACTTTATGAGTTGATTTTATCTTAACTTTGAAAACTAGTTGTTTCTTGGTTTTGGTCATGGAGTTCAAAAGTGTTTAATTTTTAAGCTTTTTGTAAGGACTTTAAAAACTAACCAATTAATTTACTAGAACTTAGGTTCCCGTAATGTAAAATGAAAATATTTATTTCTTACGTTTCATTGGTAAAACTATCTTTGATACTTAAGAAAACTTTGAGAAACCTTGTATTAATCTATTTCTATGTTGTTTGATGATAACTTCATTGTTTTGTGACAAGTCACATAATAGAAAATTTAGCTTTGAGTTTATTTAGTAAGGTAAAATTCTATTTTAGATTAGTTGAGACATTAACATTATGTAGATGCAAGTATCATGAGCATATGAAGTAATAAGAATATAAGAAAATACTAGAAATAAATAATGAGCAAGAAAATAAAATATTAAGTATTGGGAACCTTAGCTTCATCAAGGAATCCGTCAACTATTGGAGCCTTAGCTTCATCAAGGCATCCCGGGACTAAGAATGGACTAGTCCCAAAAGATTAAACAAAATAAATAAAAGATTGTTTTGACTTAATATGGACAAGTTTAAGACTAGAAAGACTAGTCTTAATAACAACCTAAAATAAATAAATTGCATAACTTGAAAGTAAATAAATAACAAATGAGCTTATATGCTCTAAATAAATAAATATATATATATATATAATATACATAATACTATAAGTTAGATTAGAAACAAATAATAACAATAATATTAACAACATAATAAAATAGGAAGCTTATGTACAAGAACAAAACATGAACATGTTGTTGCTTTTACTACTCATATGAGTTTCAAAACAACACCATAGTCATGTTAGTTACATGACATGAGTGAAATAGATGGAAGAAATATTTACCTAAAGTGTGTAAGAGGATATGAAGATGGTAGATGAAATGGGTATTATGGGAGTAGTGATATGTGGTAGATAGTTTATGTATAAGGAATGGTTTTTTTTTTTTTTTATGAGGAATTGGTTTAAGAGAGTTTTGGTAGAGAGAATTCTTGAAGAGAGAATTTGTGGAGAGATTTTAAGAGAGTTTTGGTAGTGAAATGAATTGTGTAAAAAATAGAAGAGGAATGGGGTATTTATAGAATTTTTGGAGTGAATTTTAGATGTAATAAAATAAATTGAAAAAGAAAAATAATTGAGGGAGAATGGGAGGGTGTAGCGCCGGCCATGGGTATTGGGAGAGAGAGTGAGTTGATTTTTGAGTGAAATTTATAAGAAAATAATTAATATGTAAGGTATGATTTGATAAAAGGTGTATTGGAAATATAAAAAGTAAGAAAATAGGTATGTAGGTGTAAGAAATAGGTGTAAGAAAAAATAGAGATAGGATGAATAGTAATGAATAGTATAAAAGTACTATGAATAATACACTAGATAATTAAAATACCACTAGTAATAAAAATATGTGTAATAAGGCGATATCTATAATTTTTAGAATTCAAAAACTGGTATTTTTGGAATCCTTGTATTTTTACGAGTCTATTGGTATAAACGGAATATTTTTAATATTCCAAGCTCTATGACACAATTTTCGAGAACCAATCCCGTTTGAGTCCGAAGGACACTCGAAATTTTCGAATCTGATATTTTTGTTACCTTATATTATTACGAACTATTTTAAGCTATTGGCTTAATTTCGTTTTCTAGGGCTTGAGAATGCGGGATTGCCAGATCTTAAACACTAGTGTTCATTATAGGCTTTGTTGACTTTAGGGTTCCGGTTTGACTTCTGGTTTCATTGAGATATTCGTAAGAACGTATAATTTTCGAGTTTTGGTTTTTATATTTTTAGCTCGATATCTGTGGTTTCTCTTATTTTATTTGTGATTATTTGATAGTTTTTAGTTCTCGGGATCGTTTAACCGAGTCTAGGTTATGAGTTGACTCAGTTTGACTTTTGGTGAAAATTTGAAATTTCTGATTCCGAAATTATCGATGGTTTTAAGATTTTGTTGTTGATCGTCACTTGGATATATTGTCTTGATTTGCGTTAGGAAACGGTTAGGTGATTTGATTGATGTACGAATGTTGCTTCAACCGATAGTTAGATTTTTTCTATTTTTTTTTAGGGTTCCCTATTTCTCAAATTAAGAAATCTCGTTTTTTTTTATCTTTATTTAGAATTAGGTTTTAACTTGGTTCGCATTTTAGGGGTTCATTTATGGTGTTTGTCTTGATTTAGAATTTGTTTTAACTTGAGTCAATTTTTTTTGGGATTTCAATTTTAAACTTTTAGAATTATTTTCTATGAATTATGAAAATTTTTTGGGGTTTACACCATGGGTAATTGATAGGGTATTCGGTATCAGTATAACACTTGCTTATTCTTAAAATGATGTAATATGATTTAATTCAATGTTTATGGGAACTTGAATTAGGTGATATTATGGATTGAGTTAAGTAAAGTAGAGAAATAGCTGAGAACCTTAAATGAGATTAATTTTTCATTTTTGATAAAATTATCTAGGAGATATGAGTATCCGAGCTACTTATATCAACCCCTGAGCATCGTATCCTTACTCAAGTTCCCAAGAAATCCTTGTTGTCCGGAGCTTAAATGCTCCAGTGTTGTTTAGGCTAATTAAAGATTAACTAATAATCTAATGACTGTTGCATTTGCATTTAGTTTAGGTATATGTGGATCACTTTGCATTTGTATTCTTTACTTGTGTACTGGGCCTTTGGCTCATATTTTAACCATTTCAGGTGATGAATCTGACGAGTTTTATACGAATATGGGGTATGGAACCGATTTTGAGGATTTTCTTGATGGTTTGGAGGATTAGAGATGACCTTGGACTTAATGGAATCCATATTTTGTACAGACTAGTTATGATAGCTTTTGGTTGTATTTGAAGTTCTAGTTAGATTATATTTGTAATTTTATTAAGGCTTGTAAGAAGCCTTTGGTTGTAATATATATATACATACTTAGTTATGTATGATGTACTTGGGTTTATTTCTCTTGTGAAATATGTTGAAGGTGTAGTTATGTTTTGCTAAAAGTTTTGAAAACTATGGTTTCAATTATGTTAA
This sequence comes from Combretum micranthum, assembly GCA_024138025.1. Taxonomy (NCBI): domain Eukaryota; kingdom Viridiplantae; phylum Streptophyta; class Magnoliopsida; order Myrtales; family Combretaceae; genus Combretum; species Combretum micranthum. The sequence continues at coordinate 341,935 of JAMXBD010000963.1, read as the reverse complement.
TTATGTGGAATTAGACAAACAATTCCTCAAAGACTTCTTTTTGGACAACCTTACATATAATCCTACAAGTTATATGTGGTTAGGGAACTGTTATCGCCTATTTTAATTATAAGGGTGATAGCGGGTCCTTACATGTAATAAGGAAAGCTTGATATGTGAACACCTATTTTTCAATCCCAAAACAAGATTTTTATTAAAGAAATGGAAGCCTTAAGGAGTAGGTTTGAGTAGGAATTAATTTTAGAAAGATTAAATGAGATTTACACAAGAAGCAATCTCAAATATAAATTTCCAAATTCGGATTTAAAAATGACCTCTATTTAAACACCTATTTCCAAATATCAAAATGAGGATTTTAATGGAAAAATAGAAGTCCTAGGGAATACATGTAATAAAGACCTAATTTTGATAAGGATAAATGAAATTTATCAAAGTATAATCCTAAAATAAAGAAAGGTTTCAAAGTATAGATTAAAGAATGTTTTTATTCCTTAAAAATTTGTAAAATTCGTAACTAGATAAACCCCCTATTTAAATATCTATTTTCCAACTCTAAAATGAAGAATTTTATTAAAATAATGAAGGTGTCAGGCATATAGGTCATTAAGGTTGAGTTTTGATAAAAGCAAGTGTAATTTTGCAAGAAATAAAACTAGTTTTCTTAAATCTAATAATTTCTAAAGTTTGCAAAGCAAAAGTTTCTAAAAGAATTCTTGATATCATATATCATTGAGAATATACATATAGACAGCTCATCTTATGACATTCATGATAATAACTTGTAGGTATTGCATGTACACATAATGCTCTTAGTAGAAACAAAGCTAGGAAAATAGTGTCTTACACATCCCATAAAGTATTGTCTAAGTACATGAAGAAATAGGTTGACCAACACTCATGAATCATGCATGATATTGAGTTATTCATGTATATAAAAGAGTCTTTAAAGATATAGTGATAGTTAAGTATCTATCAAAGCTTTGGAATGATGCTTGGATTGAAATTAGAAATCGATTTGGGTTAGGAATCTCGTATAGCATTCTATACCTTACTGTTCATGGACCAAACGACCTTGTTTAATGAAAATAACTTTAGAAATAGATAGCTTTCATCGAATAGGCAGAAATTGGTATATAATATGCTAAATTCCGAGTTAAAATGACCAAGTTATGGCCATTTTAAGTTGAAATTTCCTCTTAGACAAATTTTAACGAACTTGTTCGAATAGAATTTATAAGTCATTCAAACTTTATAGAAATACTCATTGGAGTTATTTCTTTTGATTAAGAGACTTGGAAGACAAACTAGACCTTCCCGAGGACTATTATGATTAAGTGGATTTTCGCGTTATGGCAAAGTGAGTTCACTATCTTTAAATTACATGCTCTGAATTGTGCTTATAATAATAGTGGCATTAGAACTAGGACAAGATAAAATTGAAATGTGTGTGTGAGTTTTGTATGATTGAGTTGATGATAAGAATATCGAAATGAGAGTTGTTATAAATGTTTATGATTTAGTATAGTACTGAAGTGTCTAAAATATCTATGATCACCTATAATTCACTTAAATAATATGCCATGATCTTATAATTAAATTGACCATGCATACCATATGTTGAGTCACATTGCATTTGTTATTATACTTTTGTGGGAAGAAGACATAATAGCTGAGCAACGAATGGGCCCGAAAACTCGAATGTTGGCATAAATGGCATGAATTAAAATGAAAGTGGTGTGGACACTTGAATTAACTACATAAACAGTAAGTGGGTGGGCACCTGAATTAACCACTATATAAATGAGAAAAATTGAAATCTATGGTCGTATGAGCCTAAACACCTAACCTGAATGGAGAGCGTAAATCCATTCAACATAGGACTTATGGAAAGTCTTATGTATTGTATGCTCGTGCTTGTGCAATTCATATGATTGTCTAAAATAACTTGCTTGCACTATTGTTTGATGAATTATTTAATTTTGAAGTGAAAATCACTAAGCTTGTAAACTTATACCCTATAGTTTCCTGTTGTAGTACGATTATTTATAGCTATCTCCGAGAGGCCACTTTCCTCAGGTATAGCTTTTGGAATTTAAGGAGCTTTTTGAAGAAGTCAGGACCTAGATGTTAGGCATAGACTTCTAGTTCAATCTCCTTAATCTTATATATAAATGTTGTTGTAAGATACTTTTGTGGACTTAAGGACTCTTAATATTTTGGGGGGTATGCCCCTTGGATCATTGTAACAGATTAATCAGGTTAAAACTGTTATGATTTATATTCTTATCACTATGTATATCTTCTTAAGCTATTTCAATTCAAAGTAAGGTCCCCTACATGGTGAACGTAAGCCTTCCACCCGGTGTCTAAACTTACGGGATGACTAAGGATGTCATACTTGAGTTTAAATATCGAGTGTAGCAGACTGTTGTATATAGGGTACCCTTTGGGGCGTGACAGGGTTGATATGGCTTCTTCTAGTTAAATTCTCTACTTCAATCTTGTTTCCGTCTTCAATTTCTCTTGTAATCTTGTTGAAGTTGAAATTTAGGGCTATTTTGAGAGAAAGAACAGAGAAAAAGAAGAGAAGAGAAAGAGAGAAAAGGAAGAAGCATAAAGGGGAAACAAGAAAGGAAAAGAGGGCAAGAGAAGGAAATCAAAAGGAAAGAAAAAGATAAGGTTTAAAGATATTTTAGGGTAATGGTATTTTGTTTAAAACTTTCAAATTGATATCTTTAATTCTGAAAGTGTTTAAAAAATAATTTGAGGATCTATAGGTTAGAAATGAATAGCTTCGAATAAAAACTTAATTTAGAAGTTTGGTTTATATCAAATTGATATTTAACTTGAGCTTAGGGTCAAGATCTAATATCTTTAAGCAAGCAGGTGATTTCAAAATTAACAAGGATTAAGGATATGGAATGTTGGGCCAAATTTTAGGGATTTAGAAATCAACTAAACATTTAAACAACATGTTTAGGGGTTTAAGAATTTGAAATCTCAAATTTCAACTTAAATCTATTTACTAAATTAATTTTATTGATTTATCTAATCATAATTCATTATATATTTTACTTGTATCATTTAAACTATCTAATTTCAATTTCTAACTTAGATGGGAATTTTGGGATATTTCATGAATCAAATTTAATTCATTCAACAATATCTTCAATTTACCTTTTTTTACCAGATTGATAGATTACATTTGCATGTTATTAACATCTTTTTGTAGGCAAATTCAATTGCATTTTTCTAGATGAAAAAAATCCATTTGAGGGTTAATAAGTAAAGTATTCTAAATTTACTTTGCATTTACATTATTATTTTAATGAAAATTCAAAGAAAATGGGGTCAAAGAAAATAGATTTGTCAAGGAAAGTCCTCAATTTGGTTAAGGAAGGTCTTTAGGCTATTATGAATGCCATTGAAATTCAATCAAATTTAATTTGCTCAACAATAGCTCGAATATATCTTTTTTGACTAAATTGATAGAATACATTTACATGTTGTTAACATCTTTTTGTAGGCAAATTCAATTGCCTTTTGCTAAATGAAAAAAAAAATCCATTTGAGGGTTAATAAGTAAAGAATTCTAAATTTACTTTGCATTTACATTATTATTTTAATGAAAATTCAAAGAAAACAGGGTCAAAGAAAACGAATTCGTCAAGGAAAGTCCGTAATTTAGTCAAGGTGAGTCTTTAGGCTGTTATGAATGCCATCAAGAAATTAAATATGAAATACCTATTGTGACAAATTCAGTTTTTCATTTTCTTGGTCACAGTAAGCTTATCGCAATAAATATATTGTGACAAAATTGTTCTTGGTCATAATAAGATGATGCTTATTGTGATGATTGTATCTTGTCTTAAAAAATGATATAGTGACAAAATAATTTGTCCCAATAGTTTTTTTTTTCATATGTTTTTTGTCATAATGGATTAACATATTGTGACTAATTAAGATGTTTTATAGTAAGTTAAATTGTGTCAAAAAGGATTTTGTCATTAAAGTAATAGTGACAAAATCAATGCATCACATATTTATTAAGACGAAAAATTTTAATATAAATTTTATATTATGAAAAATAGAATAATGTCATAAATATTATGTCATGTCAACATTATTTGTCAAAATATCAATAATAAGAAACTATGTTTATGATGAAAGTAAATATTATGACAAAATAATTTGGGATGAAATATTAACATTGACAAATTAATTTTAGCAAAATATTTATTTTGTGACTTTATTTGTTTTTTCTCATTATTTTACAACATAAAGAAATGTTTATAACATTAATTTTAAGGTGTGATAAAACTACAAAAAATTCAACTTGTGGCTGAGGAATAGAGAAAAATCTTGTAACGAGTTGTTACAAAAAGTCAATTTTATGTTCATTTATTAAGTAAATCTCTAATTATGTATGGACAATTAAAAAAATCTATATAAGGAGAATTATAATTATCTCAATTAATATATTATAATTACCTAATAAACGTAAATACGCAAATTAAATTTAAAAAGATAACAATGTCCAACATGTGAAATTAAAACTTCCTCCATTATGACTTCAAGAAAAAACAAGATTGTTATTTTTTCCATAAATGTACAAATCTTACTGATGTGTTGGATCTTTAAGTTTTTAAATTTATAATCTCAATAAATTTAAACCCACACAAGCAGTAGTGCACCTATCGTGTAATATAGAAATTTACTTGGATATTGTCCTAGGGATCTATGTGCAGTTACTAATAATAACCCGTTAACTATTATCGAGCAAAATCAAATGTGAGATATATGCTAAACTTCCTACTAATTCTAACTAAAAGTAAGTCCAAAAACCTTAGTGAATGATATGCACAAATTTTTCAAGATATATCAATTCATAAACAATGACCTTAGTTTTGATCAACCCTAGCCCCCTTCATCTTTAAAGATAGATTCAATTGAATGAAACTTGATCTTCAACTATTGGGTTTCTCAATTAGATTAATTACTCTCTTCAAGTTAATTAACCCCTCTCTAATTGCAAAAGTGGGAATTTCTTCCTTTACAATTATCAAATTAGAATAGCATGAAGATTATGAACTCTAATTAATAGAAAGTTGGAAAAACCCTATTTCTTGGTGGATTACTCAACTTCTTTGCCCATGAGAGATCAAACCCATTAATTGAAACCTTCTTTCAAATTAACAAGAATCAAGTTTGTAATAAATTAGGCCAAAACTCACCACAAACAACAATATAAATCATGAAGCAAACTCAAAATCAAACTTCATTCAATTAATAAACAAGTCAATACATGAAGGCAGGGTTTCTCAAAACCTAGGGCATACACAACTACTCCTCCATGAAGAGATTAACAACAACAATAAGTACAATGGAAGAAAGAGAAAAGAAAATGATGATAAAACTCTTTTGTAGAAGTGATGTTTGTGAATCTCGAAATTTTAACATGAATTTCTTCTTCAGAAAGCTCTCCAAAATGCATCCTAGGGTTTTTTAGATGGAACTACAAGTGAATGAGTTCCTTTTTTTTTTTCAACACAAGGTGTGAGTATATATATATATATATTAGTATGAACATGACCCCTATACAACTTGTGTACGTCAGGAGAGTACTCATTAACTTTGCGCGTTTTTCCTTTTTTGGCATATGTACACGACCTATTGTACACAACTATTGTATGTGGGGTCGTGTATCTTGGAACTTTGAATTTTTCTTCAGTTTTTCTCCTCCAAAAGTACACTAATGGTATAAAAATACAGGCATGGCTAGCAACTCCACAAAAGGCTCCAAAGCTCTCCAAAATCTTGGCTTCTTTCAATAATAATCCTTTGAAAAGCCCAATTGTTCCATGATTGTCCCTGAAACACAGAATTAGTTCAATAACAATAGTTTTATTCAATAAATCAATTAAATAACATATGAAATATGCTCAATAATGCACCAACAATAAGGGTCTTAAGACATTTATCAAACTTCCCCACACTTAAACATTTGCTTGTTCTCAAGCAAACAACTAAGGGTAATTAAAATCTATCACCAAATATACTCAAATTTTTTTTTTCACATAACATTCATTAATTCTATTAGATCATAGCGACTCACTTTGTACCTACCACTCCAACCCATCATATAAATTTAATTAGCATACTAAAATCAAAATTGTAAGGCTAATCCGGGTAAGTTAAACTTTACCCTCACCATTTAACAGCAAAATCTTGAGTCACAAAGTAAACACAAATTCAAGTATTAGCAAAAAGAACTTAGTTACACTTCACCATCAATTAACAAGTATATAAGCTCTTCAACCACTTCCTTAAGAACAATAACCTGGAAAGAAAGTACATGACATCTATTAATCCCTTGGATTTTTTCTTTTTGCTTGAAATCTCTATAGTCTTCAGAGGGGGAGGTTTTAGACTCTATTTTTTAATTTCCTCTGGGCGGGGTTTTTGCCCACTTCTTTTCTACTAAAATCTCTTTTATTATTTCATACATATATATATATATATCAATTGTGTAAGATGCTTGCTTAGTCAGTAGCGGGGTCAAACTTTGCTCTTCTGAGGGACCAAAGCCCGCCCATACTGACTAGCTTTTCATATTCGTTTGATACATCAATTGATTGAGTATATTCAAAGAGATTATTGCAAAAGAATCACCAAGAGAAAAATTTCATTTGCCCCTTTCTCAAAAGGTTAGAAATACTCTCAAAGTTTTTGAAAAGCTAATATACTAATTAAAAAGCTTAGAAGTACAACCATTTAACTTTCAAGCAAGGACTCTGGTCCACTTCTAGACTCTAGATTCCATTATTAAATAACAAGTAAGATTATCCCACCTAGATTTCATCTTATAATTTCGCCTAAGTATACTAGCCACAAGATAGGTGAATAAGGAATTGTGTAACTCGCTTTTTCTTAATTTGAATGCTAATTTAAAGATTTTTTTTTTAGTATATTTTCAAGATTCATCAATTTATATTAAACTTTAAAGCACAATTACAAACATGTAAGTGTGGGACATTTGAACAAGTTCAAATTCAACATAAAATGATACACAAAATGGTTTGCTCAATCAAATACATAAAGACCTGTATCATTCAAGAGCCAAATATCCCTTTCAGAGCCACCCCTTCCCCACACTTAATCGACACATTGTCCTCAATGTCTACCAATGCAATCATAAGAAGGGGAAGAGATAAAGGAATAGGAGCAGAAGAAAAGGAAATCAGACTTCCCCAATGTAACATCAGATTCAGGGACAATTGTTGCTGCACCAGAAGCATCAAACGCCTGCAAACCATCAACCTAAAGAAAGAAAGACGCTAGAAAGAACATGTAAACCAGCAATTAAACAAGATAACCTATCCTAAACATCCATCAAAACATCAGAAGCAACAAGAGTCTTCCCATAAGGGGGCTCCAAAAATAGAAAACAAACTAGCAACATAGTCTTAAAAAGAAACAAAAAGATTCCAAATCAAGCAACATCAAGTAAGAATAAATCACTTATACCCATCGTCCTCCTCCAAGTCCTCATAATCATCATCATCCCCATCTTTGTTATCATCATCATCTCCATCCTTGCTATCATCAGCATCATCATCATTATCAGATGAAGCTGTAGTCTCTCCATCTTCTTCTACTTCATCTCCAGATGCAGCCACCTCCTCCTTTGTGCTAGATGATGCAACTATTGGAGCTTTTCCTCTTCGATCGACCACAGAAGGCGGCTCACTCTCCTTAGAAGCGGTCCTATCAATTGAGGACTCATAAGTTGGGAGTTTCTTTGGGGGTGTTGAAAGGCAGCCAACAATTGTTTGGAGAAAACTCTAAACTGCTGATTTAAACTTCTTATTTTTCTTCCTCTCCTCCTTATTTTTTCTTTTCTCTTCCTAGAACTCCTTCCTGAAAAGTTGCCAATCATTGCCAAAATTTGATACCTGAGAATAAACGGACCTACAGCTGGAGAGCTAAAAGGAGCTCTAGAAGGTGTGGAGTACTGTCTGGAAGGAATTGGATTCTCCTTGACCCTTTGAAGTCTCTAATGTCTGAAAGGGCCATCTAACACTGGTTTAACATCCACCTTGACTACATCATTAGAAAGCTCCTTCCACACTTCCATTCCCTTCACAATTAGGTAATATAGCCACCATAGAAGATCCCCTTAGTGCGAGTATTAGTAGCTTATCGAATGATGAATTGAGCCAATTCTATACCTACATTAATCTGGTGCCCATTTGCAATGATGTACAAATGTCGTAGCTTAAAATTATTCACCATATCATTGCTAGTTTTGTGTGCTTCAATGGTGTGAGATAGGATGTGGTGAATAATTTCCAGGTTATTATCTAAGATAACAGAGGCCTTTGACCTGTAAGGCTCATACTTGGGAGTACTTTGGCACAATACTTGCCAATACTCGTGGGGGTCCACATGTCAGGGTAGCCTAGCTCCAAGTGCTCTAAATTCAACTAATTTGGTATCCTCCTTGGTATACAATCCCACATAATGGAAGAAATCAACTAAAGTAATTGTGTATACCTCTTTAAAAGCTTGGAAGGTGAGAGTGTCATCGATTATTGGTTTTCCATGCTTCTCCTCATGCTTCAAAGAGGCGAGCACTTCCAGTGTAATGCTCTTATACATAGGAGTGTGAATGGCAAATAAGTTTTCCCAAGGCCTAACTGATAGCATCTCCTTGATCTCCTCTTTCTTTCCATAGTTCACAAGCATCTCTTAGTCCAAGTATCTATGGGCTCCAAAAGGTTTCTGGGCCAGTCGTTGCATTGTGATCTTAGCCCAAGGGGTTTCAGAACTTAATGGCATCGACCTTCCTTGTGGTTGAGATTACGCTACTTTTTGCTTCTTGGTTGGGGTTTGTGAAGATGAGGCATGTTGAGCTTGTGATGCACGCCGGCCCGATCCTGGCCTTTTGAAGGGTTGCTTTATTCTTGCCATACCTGCATGAGTAGATCATATTATGATTGAGTACAATTGGCAAGCAAGACTTAAACCGATAAAATGAACCACAACAAGATCCAACAATCATAATAAACAAGTATACAAGCATTGGAGCGCAATTGAACTAGGTATATACAAGTTTTGAAGAATCTGTGTATAAACTAGTAAGTGTACACGACCAATGTAGGTGCAGTCTACAACCCGGACTTCGAAAAATTTTGATTAACAATTATAATGACTTATTTTGAACATCTTAAATGCTATTTAAACTATAATTTTGCCCCAATCATTACCAAATCTTCCAATTTCTTAAAAATCCCCAAATTTTCACACAACTAAACCTAACTTTGCAATTCGCGTGCTTGAGCATGAAATCCAATAAGAAAAGTAGTGCAATATGTTTAAAGACCATCTAATTGCATGAAAATCACAAAAGCCCCAATTTTTACAACACTTGAAATTTATGCAAGAACCATAGATTTATTGTAATCCATGGAATGCATGTGGGATCTAAAGAAAACTAAGTCAAAACGCTACACCAAGCATACTACTACATGATATACAATAAGAATCAGCCGCAACACCCATGACAACTCACTTCACCAATAAATCCAAGCCCTACCCATGAAGTTCCAGCTCGAGCATGAACCAAGGATAGATGGAGAAGAGAACTAGAAGACTTACCTTGCTTGAAGATGAACAAGACAACCCAAGGAGCGTGAAAGGAGAAAGGGGATGCGTGGGGGAGCTTGTTGGTATCGTGAAGGGGGGTTTGGTGTCTTGGGAGATTGTGTGAGTCGTGAGGAAGGAGATGAGTGAGGGGAAATAGGAGACGTACGTGTGTGTATGTAGTGCATTTAATGAGTACACGACCCCTATACGGGTCGTGTACTCCAACTCGTGACAACAAACACTACTCCTACACGAGTTGTGTACTTGGATTAGTGACTCTACAGAATCGATGTAACACATACACTGCCCCTACACGACTCGTGTAGGATGATCAGTGACTTCACAGAATCTTGAAAAATTTTGCACCGCATTCACAACACATACACAAGTCATGTATAACAACTCATGACTCCACGGATTCTTGGAAAAATTATACACTACATTCACAACATGTATATGAGTCGTGTATGGGTAGTGTACATTGGGAAAAAAATTTAAGCTCTAAAAATTTCTTTGAAAAATGATTTTCATGATAGGGCATGGCAAAGTTAACTTACCTTGAACACTTAAAAAGTGTTTTTATCTTTCAAACCTTTCTTAGAGCTTTTCTTTCCCACACTTGGCTTGAAAACATAATTTCCCACTTGATATTACTTCAAAACCTGTAGAATTTTTTTTTTCATTTTACAAACAAGAACAGAAAACTATAAGAGAAAAAGGGACAAGAAAAGAAAAGGAAAATTACTGGCCTATTTACAAACGGGTTCACCACAGCTAGTTGTTTGGTGTTTGGAGTCGAAACTCCTCTTTACCTTCAAGTTCCGGACTATTACCCATGTAAAGCTTCACTCTTTGGCCATTCACTTTAAAAGTTCCAAGTTTTGGATGTTCTAACTCCATAGCCCCATATGGAAAGACTTGCTTGAATAAATAAGGACCTAACCACCTGGACTTCGACTTACCCGGGAAGAGTTTCAACCGGGTATTGAACAAGAGAACATGATCTCCTACTTGAAACTTCCTTGGGTGCTGAATATGTGCATCATGAAACTTCTTGGCTTTCTCCTTATAGAGCCTCATGTTCTCATAGGCTAGTAACCTCCACTCATCCAACTCATTAAGTTGGAGCTTTCTTCTTAGCCCAGATGTACCCAAATCAAAGTTTACCTGCTTGATAACACAATAAGCCATATGTTCAACTTCAACTGGAAGGTAGCATGCCTTCCCATACACCAATCTATAGGGAGTGGTCCCTATTGGTGTCTTGTATGCAGTTCTAAGTGCCCAAAGAGCATATAGTCTTTTCTATGATGGCTCACTGTCTTCTCAAGAATTCGTTTAATCTCTTTGTTAGTCACTTCCACTTGTCCACTAGTCTGAGGGTGGTAAGGGGCTGCAATCTGATGCGTCACCCCATACTTTTTCAGAACTTTGTCTAGCTAATCATTACAGAAATGTGTCCCCCATCACTAATGATAGCTCTAGGGATTCTAAATCGTGTAAATAGCTTCTTCAAGAACTCACACACTACTCTTACATCATTGATGGGTAATGCCTAAGCTTCCACCCATTTTGATACATAATCTATAGCCACAAGTATGTATTTGTTCCCATAAGATGGTGGAAGTGGACCAACAAAATTTATCCCCCATAAATCAAACACTTCACATCCTCGGATGCAGTTTTGGGGCATTTCATCCCTTCTTGATGTATTTCCAACTCCCTGGCACCGATCACAAAGAGAGACAAAGTGGTGAGCATCTTTAAATATGGATGACCAATAAAAACCGGTCTCCAATACTTTGTGTGTAGTATGGTTGGCACTATGATGACCACCAATAGGGCCTGAATGACAGTTTTCCAAAATCTTCCATCCCTCAGCATGAGAGACACACCGGCGAATCATCTGATCTGCACACACCCAAAAGAGGAATGGATCTTCCTAATAATAGTGCTTGAGGTCTGAGAAAAACTTTCTCCTTGCATGATAATCCAAATCACTAGGGGAAACTCCTGCAGCAAGGTAATTTGCTATATCAGCAAACCAAGGTGGTCCTGTGATTGTCGTGTTCAAAAATTGACAAACTACATACAACGTTTCTTTAGGAAATTCATCATTTATGTCCTCCTTTAAGTCACCCCGGTGTAGATCTTCTAGTCTTGATAATTGATCAGCTACTAAGTTCTCTACTCCCCTCTTATCATGGATTTCTAGGTCAAATTCCTATAGAAGCAGTATCCATCTAATCAGTTTAGGCTTTGCATTGGTCTTGAACAATAAGAACTCTAACGCTGCATGATCGCTGTAGACAATAACTTTTGACAATACAAGATAGGGTCGAAACTTATCAAAGGCGAAGGCCACCGCTAATAACTCCTTTTCAGTAATAGTATAATTCTCATGTGCACTATTCAATGTTCTATTGAACTTTATGTTCACAAATGATTTTGATGAGAATAATTATTACATAATTAATTATTTAAATATCTTTAATTGTTCAAATACTTAAAATATTTATATATATGTATATATGCTTTGTATTTGCTCTACTGTTGTTTAAGTTTTAACAAAGCAAAAAGTTGAAGAAAAATCAAGACAAAGCTATTGAGCTCAGTAGAAGAAAGGTGGAGGTACTATTCATCAGATAAAGACAACTATTAAGTCAAGAGCTGAAGTTTTTAGCAAAATCATGAAGTCAATGGCTGGAGTTTTGGGCAAAATTTATAAAGCCAAGAGCTGAAGTTTAGGCCTCAACCTCAAGCCTCAACCTCAGGCCTTGACTTCATAATTTTGCCCTCGACTTTAGAAAGTTTGCCCTTGGGTAAAATTTATAAAGTCGAGGGTTGAAGTTTAGGGCTCGACCTCAGACCTTGACTTCATAAATTTTCCCTCGACTTCATAAATTTGGCCTTGGGAAAAATTTATGAAGTCAAGAGCTGAACTTAGGCCTCGACCTTAGACCTTAGACCTCGACTTCAAAAAGTTTGCCCTCAACTTTAGAAAAAAAGAGCTGTTGGAATGCATTTAATGCATGTGTCAAACACATTTAATGCTCTTTCTTTATTTTTTATTTTTATACGTTTTTAAAACGTTAAGTTCATTGAACAAAAGTATGGGTTGTCAGAAACTTTTGATAACGGGCAAATTTTTATCAAAAGCTATAAAAATTATAAGTTCATTGTCATGTCTTTGGCGAAAGACCGCCCCAACTGCAAAGTCACTTACATCACACATAAGCTTAAATGGGGGGTCCCAATTAAGAGCAATCATAATGGGACCTTGTGTCAGTTTCTCCTTCAACAAGTTAAATGCTTTCAAACAATCTTGATTGAATTCAAAAACCATATCCTTCTCCAAAAGCCTAGTTAGAGGCCAGGCAATTTTGGAGAAGTCCTTTATGAATCGCCTGTAGAAACCCACATGTCCCAAAAAACTACGAATGGCCCTTACTGATGTTGGAGGCGACAATTTTGCAATAACTTCTACCTTAGCCCTATCCACTTCAATCCCCCTCTGTGAAACCTTATACCCAAGTACTATTCCTTCTTTGCACATGAAATGACACTTCTCCCAGTTAAGCACCAAATTGGTCTCCTCACAATGGATCAAGACTTTGTGTAGATTAGCCAAGCATTGTTCAAAAGAGTCCCCGAAGATTGAGAAATCATCCATGAACACTTCCATTATGTCTTCTACCAAATCTTAAAAATAATCAACATGCACCGTTGAAATGTGGCGGGTATATTACAAAGTCCAAACGGCATCCTTCTGTAAGCATAGGTGCCACAAGGACATGTAAATATTGTTTTCTCTTGGCCTTCTGGAGCAATAGGGATTTGGAAGTATCCTGACATGCCATCTAGATAGTAATAATACATGTGACCTGTAAGCCTTTCTAACATCTGATCAACAAAAGGTAAGGGGAAATGGTCCTTTCTAGTGGCTTCATTCAACTTCCTGTAATCGATACAAACATGCCAACCAGTAATTGTTCTCATGGGGATGAGTTCATTCTTCTCATTAGGAACCACGATCATCCCCCCCTTTTTAGGTACCACTTAGGTTGGAGTCACCCATGTACTATCAGAGATTTAGTATATCAATCCGGCATCTAAAAGTTTGATAACTTCTTTCTTCGCTACCTCCTTCATGTTGGGATTAATTCGTCTCTAAGGTTGAATGACTGACTTAAATCCCTCTTCCAGTAGAATTTTATGGGTGCAAAAAGATGGATTGATACCCTTTATGTCTTCTATATTCCAAGCAATGGGACATTTATATGCTTTGAGAACTTTCAACAGTTGTTGCTTACATTCACTGGACAATGTTGAAGCAATAATCACAGGAAGCATGGAATTTTCTTCCAAAAATGCATATTCAAGATGGTCAGGAAGCTGCTTCAATTCAAGTATAGGCGGCTCTTCAATAGATGGTTTCAGCCGCACTTCATTACCTAGCTTGAGTTCTTCAAAACCCTTTTTAGGCAAGAATTCCTCAGCAACATCCAATTTTGTGACAATTTCCTCCACCTCCAGATCCATTATTTCCTTCCCCTTGTCAGAAATCAAGCTCAATTCTACCTTGTCTCGTGAAAGAATTTCCTCAACATGTTCAGCCATTGAAGAGTCAATAACATCAATAAAATAACATGAATCATCAGACCCCATGGATTTCTTCATTACTGCAGCCACAGTAACCACAAATTCCTCATCTCCTACCCTAAGAATGAGTTTTCCCTCTTCCACATCAATAACGGCTCTAGCAGTTGCTAAGAAAGGTCAACCCAGGATTAAGGGAACATCTCCCTCTTCATCAATGTCAAGCACTACAAAGTCCACTAGATAAATAATATTACCGACCTTTACTAGCACATCCTCAATGACTCCTCTAAGGATCTTTACAGAATAGTCTGCTAATTGAAGACTCATACAAGTTGGTGCAGGATCCGCCAAGCCCAATTTCTAAAAGAATGAATAGGGCATTAAGTTAATACTTGCCCCCAAGTCAGCTAGGGCCTTCTCCACAGATAACTCTCCCACTGTGCATGGTATGATAAAGCTTCCAAGATCCTTTAGTTTAGAAGGGAGCCTATTCAGAATGATTGAGGAGCAGTTTGCTCCTACCTCCACAGATGATACATCTTCTAACTTCCGCTTGTTGGATAAGAGCTCCTTGAGGAACTTGGTGTACTTGGGCATTTGTGAAAGGGCTTCCACAAATGGAATATTGATGTGGAGTTGCTTGAACAAGTCTATAAATTTGCCAAATTGCTCTTTATCCTTGCTTTGATTCAAACGGGTAGGATAAGGTGTCCTTGGTGTGTATTCTTTCACAACTGGAGGTGGTTTCTTAGCTGGTGTAGAGACTTCCTTCTCTATAACTTGACTTTCTTCACATGTCTTCTCAGGCACTATTGTAGGACCCTTCCCACTTCTACTTGGCAAATATTTGCCACTTCTCAAGCTAATAGCTTTAGCTTGCTCCTTAGTATTGTTCTCAGTATTACTCGGGAGGGAACCCATTTTCCTTTCTGAAAGCATCTTAGCTAGCTGGCCAATTTGCTTTTCTAAATTGTGAATCGAGGCTTTTTTATTCCTATGCCTTGCATCTAAACTTTGTATGAACTGAGTCAATAACTCCTCCAAATTTGATTTCTTTTCTGACTAAGGTTGCTGATTTGAAGATGATGGCATTTGCTGATATGGTGGCATCTGTGGCCTCTGAAAACCTAGTGGGAAATTTGGCCTCGGTGCACTTTAATTGCTCCAAGAGAAATTAGGATGAATTCTCCATCCTAGGTTATAAGTGTTGCTGAATGGATTATTCTACTACCTATTTTGATTCCCTAAATAATCCACATGTTCAAGCTACTCTAGGTGATAACCACTATTAGATGTCCCTTCATGGTAAAATTGTCTTTGCTTCCCACGGTTGTTTCCCCATTGATAGTTGTTTTTAGCCATATCTTTAAACAACTTGAGAGATTCTTCAGGAGTTTTTGAATTTAAAGTACCACCAGCAAATGCATCAACAAGCTGGTGAGTCATTTGATTCAAACCATTATAGAATGTCTGAACTTGTAAACATGATAGAAGTTGGTGGTGGGGACATCCTTTAAGAAGCTCTTTCCATCGTTGCCAAGCATCATAGAGAGTCTTAGTCTCATTCTAACAAAAAGATGAGATATCATTTCAAAGCTTTGCATTCTTGCAAGGTAGGAAGTAGTTACCCAAGAACTGCTTCATCGTTTCATCCCTTGTAGTAAGTGCTCCTAGTCCCAATGATGTCAGCCAAATCTTTGCTTTCCCTCTCAAGGAGAAAGGGAACAATTTATACAAATAGCATCATTATCTACACCATTCATCTTATAAGTCTCACATATCTCTAGAAATGTTTGGATGTAAGAGTGGGGAACTTCATCGAGTAAACCATCAAGCTGACAGTAATGCTATAGAAGATAAAGCATTGTCTCCTTTATCTCAAAATTGTTTACCCCAATTAGAGGCTTCACAACAGTAGGCCCGATGCCTTGAAGAGAAGGTCTTGCATAATCCATGTTTGTCATTGGTATATTTGGATTTATCATATTGAACTCTCGATTGTGTTCTTCTTCTAAGTCTTCCAAACCCAACTCTTCTTCACTTCTCAAATCCAGTGTTCTTCCCTCAATACTGCTTGCCCAGAAGTGTCGGCACTTGTATTCTTTCTAATCTTTGTAAGTATCTTCTCAATCTCAGGATCTAAAGGAGTTATAGATGAAGAAGAACTCCTGGTCATACACTACAAAAGAGACGCAAAAGATTAGAATTCCAAATGTGATTCCTTGAGAGAGAAATAAAGACAAAAGAAAAGAAAGAAGAAAAAGAATGAATAAAGCAATAGCTACTAAGGCTTTCCTAATATTGCCAGATCCTCGGCAACGGCGCCAAAAAATTTGATGTGTTGGATCTTAAATTTTTAAATTTATAATCTCATCAATTTTAGACCCACACAAGGCAGTGCATCTATTGTGTAATATAGAAATTAACCCGGATATCGTCCTAGGGATCTATGTGCAGCTACTAGTATAACCCACTAACTATTATCTAGTTGAATCAAATGTGAGACATATACTAAACTTCCTCCTAATTCTAACTAAAAGCAAGTCCAAAAACCTTAGATGAAAGATATGCACAAATTTCCCAAGATACATCAATTCATAAACAATGCCCTTAATTTTGATCAACCCTAGACCCCTTCATCTTTAAAAATAGATTCAATTGAACGAAACTTGATCTTAAACTATTGGGTTTCTCAATTAAATTAATTACTCTCTTCAAGTTAATTAACCCCTAACCCTAATTGCAAAAGTGGGAATTTCTTCCTTCACAATTATCAAATTAGAATAGAATGAAGATTATGAACCCTAATTGGTAGAAAGTTGGAAAAACCTTATTTCTAGGTAGATTACTCAACTTCTTTGCCCATGAGAGATCAAACCCATTAATTGAAATCTTCTTTCAAATTAACAAGAATCAAGTTTGTAATAACTTAGCCTAAAATCACCACAAACAACAATATAAATCATGAAGCAAACTCAAAATCAAACTTCATTCAATTAATAAACAAGTCAATACATGAAGGTTAGGGTTTCTCAAAACCTAGGGCATACACAAATGCTCCTCCATGAAGAGATTAACAACAATAATAAGTACAATGAAAGAAAGAGAAAAGATCATGACGATAAAACTCTTTTGTAGAAGTGATGTTTGTGAATCTCCAAATTGTAGCAAGAATTTCTTCTTCAAAAAGCTCTCCAAAATGCATCCTAGGGTTTTTGGATGGAAAAACAAGTGAATAAGTTCTTTTTTTCAACACAGGGCATGGGTATATATATATATATATATATATATTAGTATGTACATGACCCCTACACGACCTGTGTACATCGGGGTAGTGTACTTATTAACTTCACGCGTTTTTCCTTTTTTGGTATATGTACACAACCTATTGTACACAACTGTGTATGTGGGGTCGTGTATCCTAGAACTTTGAATTTTTCTTCAATTTTTCTCCTGCAAAAGTACACTAGTGGTATAAAAATACTAGTGTATGGCCAACAACTTCACAAAAGGCTCCAAAGCTCTCCAAAATCTTGACTTCTTTCATTAATAATCCTTTGAAAAGCATAATTATTCCATGATTGTCCCTAAAACACAAAATTAGTTCAATAACAATCCTTTTCTTCAATATACAATTAAACAGTATATGAAATATGATCAATAATGCACCAACAATAAGGGTTTTAGGACATTTATCACTTACACTCTCTTATTTTACAATGAACTCAATAAACACACCTATAGAAAAAGAAAAAAAATATTAGAAAAAATTATATTAAAATTTTCAATCTTCTTCGCTCCTAAATTTCATCCATTTGCATGATATCTCTCATGAAACCTTCTTCCCTAACCTACATATAAAATACAAATACATTAGTAAATCAATGCGGTAGTTTTTAATTGAAAAAGAGAATTCTTAAAATATCATATAAAACAAAAAAAATTATAAATGTAACATACACCATTTGCGAAACATCTCTAAAGATTACATATTTCATTTCAAAATTCAAATATTTGATTGAGTATTTTCGATAGAATAAACTAAACCATGTTGGGTACCGTTAATTTCTAATGTAAATTTTAGAAGAAAAACAAGTTGAATAATAAGTAAATCACACAAGTTTATCAATTTAAAAGAAAAATTGTAAAAAGCATAACTAACTATAGCTGTGCAAATGATTATATGGGCCAACCCGCCTTACCCCACATCAGTCCGCGGGTTATGTAGGCTAACCCTATGCAGGTCAAAATTTTTAGCCCAACCCACCCCGCACAAGTTGGTGGGTTATGCAGACTAGTCTGCGAACCCACTAATATATATTTTTTATTAATAAAATTATAAGAATTGAAATTTAAATTTAAATTTTTAATAATTTTAATATATAATATATTTCTTTTTATCTCACCAATTACTTACATATTAATTCTAAATGATACTTGTGTATGAAAAAATTGTAGACATTTATTTTGAAAATTTTTATTTTAACATAAAAGGATTTATTTTAACCAATGGAAATTAGAATTCATTCTAATTTTTTTTCTTTGGCGTGGCAACAAAAAATACATCATGGAAATTATCAATTGACATTGTGTTACTTATTTTAAATAGAAGCATCTAAATATCTAATAAATATAAAAGAAAAATTATTGATAAAAAGACTAATGATATAATAAACAAAAAAGTTGAAAATTTAAAACATCACTCTCATAAATATTGCATAATCAATATTCAACAACTAAATAATAGAAAAGTGAAGCGAAGAGGAAATAAAGAGGGTGGTGTATTAAGTTTTTTCTTTTATAAGATTTATATTTCTTTCCTTTTTTATATATTTTTTAAGTGTAGGTTTGCGGGCTAACCCGACCCGCAGCGGGTTAGCCCACTTTAACCCATGGGTTATGCAGGGAGGGCCATTTTGCCCAGACATTAAACGGGCTAAAATTTTTAGCATAACCGGCATCTTTTTACGGTTTATGCGGGTCAACTCGCATAACCCCCCCACATGCACAGCTCTATAACTAACCAAAAGTTTTAAATTTTATCTTGATTTACAATTTAAGGGAACATGAGATTATTTATAAAAAAAAAAAAGGCTGAAACCCTAAATCTATTATAGATTGAATTGGATTTCCTTACTTGGTTTTGTTGTTACTCTAATGGATGTATGGTTGAGAGAATAATAAAGTTGCATACCATTCATTTATCTAACATATGTGTTATCCTCTCTAGTAAAAGTCATCGTTACTTCAATATGATGGGTACCTGAAAACCCTTAATTCATGAATGAAATATGTTAGATAGAGAGAGATGATTACATATTATTAAGAAATAAAAAAAATAAAAGTAGAGAAGATGGAGGAGAGCAAACAAATTGCTAGCTTAGTGTGATGTTGTGTTGGCAGGAGAGAGAGAGAAAGAGAGAGAGAGTTGGGGTCAAGTCTATAGGAGACAATATCAATAATAAAAGAACACATTTTTTGTTTTGGTGCTAATTTTTTAAAATGAAATTATTTTTCCTTCCCTGTGAATTTTTACTTGTCTTCTTAACTGAAGATTTTACCCCTATAATTATTTTTTAGTTCGACTTTATGTGATAGATTAAAATAGTTAGAACATCGCACAATGTGTGAATTTTAAAAAAATATTATAAATATATAATATATATTATAATTTATAATTATTGATTCAAAAAGTTATAATCCTTTGAATTATGAAAATATAACATTATATATCAAAGATCATTTAATTTATATAATAATTTATACAATTATTGATGGAAACAAATTGATAAGTGATGAATAAATTATAACATTTGTTATTAACATTGAGAATTTACCATTTGTCAACTGCAAAATTCTAAAATCTAGTAATTATCAATTTGATAACCTTTATAAGTAATATTTAATTGATACAAGTATGGAACAAAATAAATAAAGTCGATTTCTATTAACATATGAGTACATTACAACACATACTTTCTTATGATTATCATTCTAATTTATAACTCAACATTTATTATAAATAAAGTAATCAAATGTCTATGTTTTGTAAATATAAAAGTTTAGATGCATTAAATAGATACTAAAGTAGTAATCCACTAACATTGATTGTAATATAAACATATTGTATGCATCATACATTGCATGAGATATTTATATAATTGCATATTATATAATATTATATCACATGTCATATACAATTATGGATTAAAGTTATAAATATTAAGAGTTTATTTATATTTTTTGTTTAGTTAAGGTATAGTTTCAATCATAATTCATCCTTCAATATGGGAATCAAAATTCAAGTTAAAGGGTAAATTCTCTCAGTTTGTTTGAATTGTGTTTTAAACTTTTAAAATAATATCCATATGTAATGAAAGGAATTAGGCATAAAATCATAATGAAATTTTAGTTTCATTCTTACACATATAATACATTGATAAGGTTTAGTATATAATATATTGATAAGGTTTAGACATGTTTTCCTAAAATTCTTTATACTTATTTTCATCACCCATCAATAGTGTTGGAACGGATCAAGGTCTTAACTACACTATACATAAAGAGTTGTCTGGTACAACCACTCTGATAATCAAATTGGCAAATATATGGGAGTATGGGAGTAATCGCAGTAGAGTAAAGGTTTAGATGTCCTATTTTGTCTACTATGGACGTCTCGCTTTGTATTTATAAAGGAATAGTTTAAGATAGTTGGAATAAATTATGTTAATAGTCATTTTTTGCTATAAAGACCTTCGAGCCCAATCTAACCTACTTGCCATCATGGATTGACCTTCCGGTCCAAAGATTGGTAAGCCTAGAAAAGCACTCGGGTCTCAACAATGCTTGACAACGATTTCCCATAGCCACATCCCCTGAAGGAAACTACCTTATTTGATCTCCTAATCACTAGAACTCGCTATTTCTTTTAACAAAGTATGCTTCTAGAAATGTTCCTAAATAATCAGACTACACTTGCCTAAAATGGATAGGGGCACTTCCCTTAATAAACAAGGGGAAGTTTCCTATTATAGATAAGTCTACTATCCTAAAGAAGAATATATACTTGACTATATAAGGGTAATCTAGCCAACAATGGTACTGGGTTCACTCTCTCCACTCTAACTCTATGTTGTTATTATGTATCATTGCTCACTCACCGGCTTAAGCATCAAAGTAAGGGAGTTAAAAATACCCCTAACTGATAGGCATGATTTATCTTTGTTCATAATAGACAATTAAGTCCAATTTAGAGTTTATTGACATGATTTATAGTAGAATTGATACTTAGTTGATCTATATATTCATTCCAAGTCAAGTTTGAGCATATTAGAAGGAATCAAAGAAGAACTTGGTCAAAGAAGCAAGAACAAACATGAGAACAAAGAATCACAGGTGTGGTTCAAACATCAACGAAGAACTTCGAGCCCAGTACATACCAAGACTAGGATCATGGCCTTGATCCATGAAAAAATGGGCGAAATCCGAAGTTAATAGCTAGCTAAGAATGCCTCATAGCCATGAATTTAGGAATCTATGATATATTGACATTTAGAATTGAGTAGTCACGGGCATGATGTTGAGATTTCAGAGGCATTTAGATGAAATCGGTACCCACTAAGGGGTACTTCATGACCGTTATGTGAAGCTAAGTAGCAAAAATTCATCAAGAGTGGTGGAATCACGAGCGTGGCATGGGAAATGCAAGTGAACTTGATTGACGTAGTGTCTACCTTGGGAAGAGTGATGGCCATGACTTGTGTTTTGGTGATGAAAAATTGGTTCATGACTTGAGAAGCACGGGCATGATTGTTGGAAAGGTACAAATACAATTTTTGTATCATTTCACCAAGCAATATGTCTCCATGTGAAAAGTTTTATTTTTCCATCAAAACATTCTCTAGAAAGGTAGTATATATAAAAAGAGAAAACACCCATTCATGGAGAGTCAAATTTGTTCATACACAATTACACCAGTTCATAGTAAGGAACCATCGAGAGTATCTCATGAGAATTGCTGTAAGTGTGCATGAAAAAAAAAACTCTATAATTTTTCCTGAAGAACTTGAGAAAGATGACTAGAATTTGTTGTTTGTGTTTGTAAAAGCATTTTTATAGTTGTAATCCAAAAGGGGGTTCCGTTCCTCTCCCTATTCTCATGTTTCATAATTTGGTTATTTCCTCTTTTTTTCATTGTTATTGTTGTTCCGCCATGAGTGAGTAGTGAATTAAGGTTTAAAACATCATGTAAACATGAATGGCCATAAATATATGAATCTGAACGCTTTGATGGTTAATCTCTAGTGGTTAGAACTTCAATAAATTTAAGATAGTGTAGTGCACAACACGGTCTTATAGTAGATCTTGATGGAATAAGTTGAGAAAAAGTTCCACTAAGTAGATTGGGTCACTATAACGAACTACTCTTGTTAGTAGAAATATTATCAGGAAGTTTGCTGCATGTGTTGGGAAATTCAAGAATGATAGTAGAGATTAATGCAATCATAACTTGTCCATTTGTTACAAGAGATTTTAATGGATGCAATTAAGATTAGGATTGAGTGGTTCTAAGAAGCATATGATGAACTAAGAATTTCCACAGTTAACAATTAATGGGAAGAATACTCTAATGAATCATGTTGATATGGTGGAGTAAACCTACTGTGAATTAAATTTATTGTTGTTATCGTGTCAGTTTATGGTTTCTTTAGTGCACTTATAGTTAGTGTAGTGTAGTTGCTTAATTAAGATTTAATTTATTTAACTCAATTATTCAATTGCTAGTTAATAGGAAGTTTAATTGGTACTAGTATTTGCATCTGTTCCTTATGGAGACGACCTATACTCATCCATACTAGCAAATGATACGAACACTTGCCTATCGACTCGGTAACTCTAATTCGAGGTGACATGTTTTTGGCATTGTTACCAAGGAGCAGCTTCATCATTAGGAAAATTAAAAATTCTTGTGAATCTGGCATTTATTTTTGTTGTTTTACTATTCTAACAACTTGTACTGACATTGAGTTAGGGTGTTCATGGTTCAATTAACCGGTCTATGGCCCTATTTTTTTATCCTAACCGTAATAATTGAATTTTCAATATCCTGATCCTAAATCATCCATGAGCGGTTAACCGCTTCAACGGTTAACCATTTTTTTTTTGTTAATTTTTTTGGTTTTCGATTTTTTAACCGTTTAACATAATGGTATGCAAATTTTGTAGTTAACCTTATTTTTTAATATGTCCGTAAAAAAATTAGAGTATTTTTTGTATAATTATATTAAAAACTATAAATTAAGAATGTAAGATATGTAAAATAGTTATTAATATATATCACTGCCATCAAGATAATCATCATAATAGCTTTTTAGGCTTTTACTTGTGTTCTTATCAACCTTGATCAATTGAGCTCAATACAAAATCTCAATCAAACACCATCATTCTAATTTTCAAACATATATGTATTTGTTTCTTTTTATATGAATCATTCATTTTAACATAATTCATATTAATAACACTAAAAAAATAATTATATGGGTATATTATAAATTATATATATTTATAATTACGGATCGGTTAACTGAATCCATCGATTTCTAGAATCTAAAAATGAAACCGAAACCGAAAACCGAAAAAAATTAAAAATGCGAATCCTAAATCGAAACCGATGGATTGGTTAACCGTTATTTTTTGGATTGGTTTTCCGGTTTTAGTTTGGTTATCCTAAACATTCGGTTTTTTGCACACCCCTACATTGAGTTAATTGTTAAATTGTAGTTTATGAGCCAAAGTCGCAACTCTGAACTTGTTGACTTCAATCTTGAACCAAAGAGGGCAATCAAAAAGAATTTAAGAAAGATAAGAGAAATTATTGAAAGGTCGCCTCCTCGTATCAGAAGAGAGAGACCAAAATCTTCATAGATGGAAGATATTGTTGGAGACCCTCCAGCAGCTGCTAACCTTGAACACAAACGATGGGGTAGAAGAAATTCCACCACTAAATATGAATCCACCACCACCACATAAGGGGAATGGAAATGAGATGCCCTAAGAATTAGCCAGAGTCAATCAGCCTATGGCTTAATGAACGATGATGGATTATTTTAGGCCCAACTTGGATGGTGCTGGTGCTAGTGTTAGCATTACTTGGCCTAGAGTCAAGCGAACACATTTGAGATAAAGCCAAGTGTCATTTAGATGATTCAGCAACGTGTTCAGTTTGACGTTTTCAATGATGAAGATCTAAATACCCACTTGCAGCAATTTTTGGAAATCTTTGGTACATCTAAGATAAGTGGTGTTTTTGAGATGCCATCTACTTCAAGCTATTCCATTTTCATTGAGATATAATGCAAAGCAACGACTTAACTCAATACTAAGGAACTCCATTAACACTTGGCTAGAGATGGCGGAGTTGTTCATGAGGAAGTATTTCCCACCATCAAGGCCATCAAGCTAAGAGCGGATATATCATCCTTTGGATAAGCACTCAGAAACATTATATGAAGCTTGGGAGAGATGGAAGGATTTGTTAAGGAAATGCCCTCATCATAGGCTTCCATAATGGCATCAAGTTCAGACCTTTTACAACGGTTTGAACTATACCACTAGGCAACTCATTGATGCTGCTACTAGTGGAAGCGTAAACCATAAGTCACCTGGATAATGAATACAATTATTTGAAGATAGGGCAAAACAACCTCTATCATTGGTCATCTACAAGAACTAGAGAGAAAATATTATTGCAACAGAAGATTGATAGCCTAACCATGGGTCAGAATAAGGCTTTAGCAATATTGGAGTCAGATTGGGCAAGTACATTAGAGGTTGATCAGGTGGAGCAAGTAGATTACATCGAAAACCTGATTAGTCAAGAAATGATCTGTTTAGAAATACCTATAATCTGGGTTAGAGGAACCACCCCAATTTCAGATGGGACAATAATACTGGTCAAAGCCCTAACCTGTAGCCTCTCAGATTTCAAAGACAAGTGCCTTTTCCTCAAAACAAGCTAGTTTCTATTGAAGACATGTTGGCTCAGTACATAAAAACTTCAGAGAATCCCCATCAAGCCATAGAAGTAGCCTTAAGGAATCAAAGAGCATCTATACAAAATTTGGAAAATTAACTTGGACAGATTTACAAAATGCTTTTAAAGAGGACTCCTGGGTCTTTAATGGGTAACATAGAGACCAATCCTAAGGAGCAATTTAAAGCTATGACACTTGGAAGTGGGAAGGAATTTCAAGATCTAACAAGAGATCAGGAAAATAAAAATGAAGTTAGGATAAAAGGTGAGGAGCAAGTAAAGGAAAACAAGGACTCAATTGAAAAGGTTTCATTTACTGTAGTATCAAGGAAATATCAGCCACAACTGCCTTACCCCTCCAGACTAAGGAAGGATATGGATGATGAACATTACAAAAAGTTCGTCGAACTTTTTAAGCAGTTTCACGTCAACCTTCCTCTAGTAGAAGCCTCAGGCTAGATGCTTAAGTACGACAAATTCCTTAAAGAGCTTCTATCGAACAAAAGAAAATTGGAGGAACTTTCTACTGTTACCTTTGGTGGGGAATGTTCAACAGTCATCTTGAATAAGATGCCTAGGAAACTCAAGGATCTAAGTAGCTTCATTATCCCATGTTTGATAGTGGATCTACCATTAGAAAGGGCATTGGTAGACCTTAGATCTAGCATTAACTTAATGCCCTATAGCATGTTCAAGAAGTTAAAATTGGGAGAGCCCAATAGCACAAGAATGAGCATCCAACTGGCTGATAGATCTATGAGATTTCCAAAGGAGTTGTGGAGGATGTATTGATCAAGGTGCAAGACTTTATTTTCCTTGTAGATTTTGTGATCCTAGACATAGATGAGGATATAGAGGTCCTACTCATATTGGGAAGGCTACTCTTAGCAACTACTGATGTAGTAATAGATGTGAAGGATGGGAAACTGGTCCTTCATGTCAAGAGTGAGCAAATGGTCACCAAGATGCTAGACGTCTTCAAGAAATCAACAGGCGACAATGACACTTATTTTTTTATTGATTCTTATGATTTAACCATTTCTGATTATATACAAGATATTTTGAGTAAGGATCCTCTAGAATTATGTTTAAAAAGAGGGAGTGAAGTTGATGGAGTTGAAGAAGTAAGGGAAATGGTCACTTAGTTGGAGGTTTCTACTGAGCAAAGGAAAGATTTTGGGGTTGAGGAGATCAAACGAAGAAACATTGCCCAGTTGAAGATCTCAATAGAGGAACCCACTAAGTTAGAACTAAAGCAATTGTCTTCTACTTAAAGTATGCCTTTCTGGTGGAGAACTCTAAGCTGCTAGTGATTATATCATCAAAGCTTGACTCATGCTAGAAAGAGAAACTCTTGGATGTGCTAAAGGAACATAAGGGGGCAATTGCATGGAAGATATATGACATAAGGGGGATTAGTCATTTCTTTTGCACCCATAAGACTTTGATGGATCGATGGATTTTAATAATTGGTGCAACCACAAAGGAAGCTGAATCCCTATATCAAGGAGGTTGTTAAGAAAAAGGAAGTCAAATTATTGGATACAGGACTTATATACCCAATTTTAGACAGCCCATGGGTGAGTCCGGACCAAGTGGTTCCAAAAAAAGGGGGCATGATAATTGTGCCTAATGGGAGCAATGAGCTAATCCCAATGCGTACTGTAACGGGTTGAAGGGTGTGCATTGATTATAAGAGACTCAATGATGCTACTCGAAATGACCACTTTCCACTACCATTCATTGACCAGATGTTGGAGCACCTTTTTGGTCATAAATATAATTGCTTCTTGGATGGGATGTCTCAGTACTTTCATATTCCCATAGCACCAAAAGGCCAAGAAAAGATGACTTTCACTTGCTCCTACGGTATCTTTGCATATCGTATAATGCCTTTTGGGCTATGCAATGCACCTGCAACATTTCAAAGGTGCATGCTAACTATATTTGTGGATTTGGTAGAGGATGTAATGGAGGTTTTCATGGACGACATTTTGGTATTTGGGAGTTCGTTTGTGAAGTGCTTGTATAATCTAAAGAAAGTTTTGAGAAGATGTAAAGAAACCAACCTAGTGTTAAATTGGGAAAAGTGCCATTTTATGGTACAACAAGGGATAGTATTGGGTCATAAGGTATCTAGAAGAGGAATAGAAGTGGATATGGCCAAGGTTGAAGTAATATCTAAGTTGCCTCCACCAACTTGTATCAAAGCGATAAGAAGCTTTCTTGGACATGTCGATTTTTATCGGAGGTTCATTAGAGACTTCTCTAAGATCACTGGACCACTAACTAAGTTGTTTGAGAAAGATACCACCTTCAATTTGATGACAAGTGTATGGAGGCTATTCAATATTTTGAAGAACAAGTTGACATGCACCTCTAATTGGAATCTACCATTTGAACTCATGTGCAATGTAAGTGACTCAGCTATCGAAGCCGTATTGGGACAAAAGATAGAGAAACACTTCTAACCCATCTACTATGTAAGTAAAACTCTAACACCCACACAAGAAAATTACTCCATCAAGGAGAAAGAGTTACTTATGATAGTTTTTGCCTTTGACAAGTTTAGGCCTTACCTTATTATGTCCAAAGTAGTAGTCCACATTGGCCACTCTACCTCAAAATATCTTTCATCCAAGTCTGATGCCAAATTGAGGTTGATAAGATGGATTTTACGATTATAAGAATTTCATTTGAGGATCCAGGAAAAGAAAGGAACAATGAATTTAGTAGCAGATGATCTTTCGAGGTTGGATAACCCTCATCTGAGTTAAAGGAAGAGGAATTCAATGACAAATTTCCAAAAGAAAGTCTTTATACAATTCACACAATGGTGGATCAAGGAGTTCCATGGTTTGCTGACATAATGAACCATTGAGTTAGGAAGGTCCATCCCTGAGACTTAAATTCATATGAAAAAAAAAAAGAAGTTCTTCTCGAAGTTGAAATATTACTTCTAGGAAGATCCCTATCTTTTTAGAATTTATACTGATCAAATCATAAGGCACTGCATCTCTCATGAGGAAATGCAGCAAATCTTGTCCCATTGCCATAGTAACCCTACTTAAGTCCACTATAGCACAATTAAAACAACACAAAAAGTCTTAGAAGTAGGTTTTTATTGGCCAAGCATTTTTAAGTATTCTAACTCATTTGTGTTAACTTGTGACAAGTGCCAAAGAATTGGGAACATATTGAGGTGGGATGAAATGCCCTAGAAATGCATATTAGAGTACGAAGTCTTTGACGTATGGGGAATAGATTTCATAGGGCCATTTTCGAGCTTTTTCAGAAATAGGTATGTTCTAGTAGATGTTGATCATATTTCAAAGTGGGTTGAAGCTCAAGCTCTACCCACTAATGATGCCTTAGTGGTGTTTAAGTTTTTAAAGAAATTATTTTCAAGATTCAGAGCACTAAAGACATTAATTAGTGAGAGAGGAACTCATTTTCACAATAGCCAAATAGGAAAAAAATATTAGGAGATACTGAGTACACCATACCCCATTTCATTCTCAAACAAGTGGGCAAGTTGAAGTTTCCAATAGAGAGTTAAAGAGAATTTTGGAGAAACCAATTGCTCAAAATAGGAAAGATTGGGCGAATACCTTAGATGATGCCCTTTGGGCATACAAGACTACCTTCAAAATGCCTTTAGGCGCTACCCCTTACAGATTAGTATATGGCAAGGCGTGCCACTTACCAGTCGAGATTGAGCATAGGGCTTATTGGGCCATCAAGACGGCCAATTTTGACTTGGAGGCAGCTGATGGGAAAAGGAATCTTCAACTAAATGAATTGGAAGAATGGAGACGATTAGCCTCTGACTATAAGGAGAGAATTAAACACATGCATGATACCTACATTAAACACCCAAAACAATTTAAGGAGGGAGATCATGTGCTTTTATACAATTCTAGATTAAGGCTTTTACCAGAGAAGTTGAGATCTAGGTGATCCGATCGATTTATTGTCACTAAAATGTTTCCTTATGGGTCAGTAGATGTCACTCATCCAGAAAAAAGAACATTTCAGGTAAATGGACAGAGGTTGCAGTTATACCATAGCAAAAATGGATGTGAATGATGGTAGGGAGGAATTGAAACTCCTCCAAGTTGAAGGTTGTGGTAGTAAATCATTTATATTAGTTGCTAGACTAAAATTCTGAATTATCTGTGTATGAAATGTAGTGTAATTTTGTTTAGCAAGCTATGGACTTTATGATAGTAGACTATTAGTGTAATAATTGTATGTCAATGTGTGTGTGTGTATGCGTGTGTGTATAAGCGTAGCTGACAGAATAAAGAAGGAATCAACCTGAACACCAAACATTGGGCGAAGACACATATCACGAGTGTGAGATTAGGAAAGCTGCTATCATCAGCCCAAAATCATGCCCGTGAAAACAGGAAGTAAGAACAACAACTCGTTTACAGAAGCTACAAAGGGGAACCCTACGGCCATGATTTGTGACATCAAGTGAAATAGTTGCATCGTGGTAGCTATCCAGGTGTATATCACGCTTGTGACTTTGAAATCGAGCACACACAATCACCCACAAACACTAGCAATGCGTAAGTCACGACCGTGACAAGTTAGATCAGAAGAAAAACATCAACCACAGACGCTACTAAGAGTCATGTCACAAGCGTGATTTTGGATCAAATTGCTAGAGCTGCATTCCAATGGATAACAAGACATAAATCACGACCATGACCTTGGAATCAAGCAGAATGAATCACCAACAGTATCTACCAAGGTGACAACCACGGGCGTGACAGTTGAAAGGAGCTAAAAGGAAACGAAGGTAATATCTACCCAGACGAACTTCATGCCCGTGACTCCTCTCCAAAGTACGAACAATTAGAAGCTATTACCACATGTTATGGGTGTGACTTCTAAGTAAGTTCCTCTATCTATATATAATTATCTCATTCTTTCTCACTCCTCAGCTCATTTTAAACACACATTATGGCCGCAACTTTCACTCACTGTCAACATCATCAAACAAGCAACACAATACACCATCTCTTAGTGTTAACAAATTACTCCTTTTCATTTTCTACATCCATTAACAGGAATGCGAATTGTTCTATCCACTTTCGCTGTTCAATTCGCACAGTAAGGTTTGATTAAGGATTATAATTTGCTCTATATGTTGATATAGGTCTCATCATTGTTATCAATTGCATGCATTGACTTAATTTGTGTAATGATAATGGTGTACAATGTGTTGTGTGACAAGGAAGCTAAGAAACCCCAAGTTCGAAATTCCCATGTTATAAGATAGAAATTAGGGCTTGGGTTTAATTTCACCGATTCTATGGCTGAGTAGTGTGGTGAAGCAATTTTTAACATAGATTGGTCAAGGATTAATGCTTGAATGTGTTTTTCCCTTCTTTTACTTGATGGTGTGTATGACGTGTTTGATAGAATGCTTGAATAGAACATAGCTACTCTATGCATATGCTGTAATGGTCAATTGTACCCCCATTGCATAGGGTACTATCCAAAGTTGATCAATTGTTATACAAGCATGTTACATGATATATTTGGTACACTACACAAACCCAAAGTTGGGAGTCGTAATAACATGCTCAAGCTTTAAATTTGGCAATACATTATGAGCTTTGGCAAGGTGCAAAACATATAATACAAGATATGGTGCTAGCTGTCGTGTAGAGTCAAGCGTTAATCACTAATGTATGCTGAGTTGGAGATGTATCCGATGAACATGCACTACACTAAAGTTGACATCTGTGAATCTCAAGACTTTCTTGCTTAGTTTAGAGAATTGTTTAAGATGTTCACTATAGTTTCAAGGAATTCCTGAAATATAGAAGTTACACATCCTTGATTGATTTGTTTATTTCTCCTGCTAGGTTTCCAATTTGTTTAATTCACTTACAGATATGGCTTCTAGAAGGGATTTATTTAAGGCAAAGAAAAAGGCTGCAATGTAGACAAAGGGAAAAAGACTAAGATCTACAAAATCTAAGGATAAAGGAACATCCAATGCACCAGTCCTGGTATCAGCTGGATTGTGGGATCGTCATCATGAGAAATTTCAAAAGTTTCATCAATCCAAAGTTATCCTTCCTAACAAAGTAATTGATTGGTCGATGCTGGCACAATATGGGTTGGTTCCAACGATGAGACAGTTGTTGAGGGATTCGACTTGGTTGAGATTGTTTAGTCTCAAAGAGACAGCTTAAAGAGAGACCACTTTGGCGTTTCTAGCCTCCTACAAGATTGAAATGAAAAATATTGCCAACAAATTAGACTACAAGGTCAGCTTCTATGCTTTAAATCAAAACCATAAGTTGACTATGACAGCATTCATCAAGGCAACGGGGCTTTATACTAGGGAGGAGCTAGAGGATCTTGAGTTTGCTAATTTGATTGTAAATCTACATATGGGAATGCCTAAAAGGAGTTATGGAGCACCATATCAAGAGACAACCATTTTTGTCCCAGTAAGTCAAAGGTTTCTACTTTTGTGTGGACAAATCATAGACTCTTTCACCATCTTCTGGGTCAGACTTTAAATTCCAAGCAAAGGAGTGTTGGTGCTGTAACCAAGGAAGATATCCTCTCTTTATATAGTGCCATCAAGAACTATCAGGTGAATGTAGGCAGGCTAGTAGCATTTGCGATTAGACACCAAGCTGGGCATAAGATGAAGGGGGTATATGCAGCTCAAATGAGAACTAGAATTCTCAAAAATTGAAGTATTGGCTTGCATCAACTTCCAGGGTACCTTAGGCCCGTGGGTTAAACGGCCAAAATATTTTGGACCGCTTAAAAAATAGACCAAAATTTCTTGATCCTAACCCAACCCACTTTGGCCTGTAGGTTAAATGAGCCAACCCACTTTTTTTACCATTTTAACTCACTTGTATATTTTGTAGATCCACTTTTATATTTTATGGGTTAAATGAGCCAAATTGATCCATTTATATACTAATTAAATAAGATATATATAATAAAAAAAATGAGTTTTATAGGGTTATATACGTATATTAATAATCAATTTCATTATTATTTTAATTAATTTTTATATTAAAATAAGTTTTCTAAAATAACTTATTAGATATTATATTTCATTTAAAACAATAACAATATACTTTAAAAAAAATGTTATGATCCATGTACATCAATTAGTCTTTCTTTATTATAATTAACACCTAACTTTAAAAGATGTTTTCCCTATAATTTTTTTTTAATAAAAGTGGGCTAGCGGGCTAACCCATTTTGGCCCGTGGGTTAAATGAGTTGTGTAAAATTGGCTTACTTTTAAACAGGCTAAAAAAATTGGCCCTAATCGTTTTTAAGATGGGTTAAATGGGTTAGCCCACGGACCAAAACCCATTTGCCTAGCTTTAGTCAAAACCGATTATGCATGACACATTCAATCGATGGGGTATAAAGCAAATTGATTCAAATCCATTGCACGATGACGATGTTGAAGCACCTGGAACAATTCCTTCCTTTCATCATCCACCAACTTTTTAGTGGGTACATTGGCCCGGTTAGAGGCTGATGTAGTAGAGATTAAGCGGAAGAAAATATTATCATTAAGTTACTAACAAAGTTAGCTGAGGCATTAGGGATCCAAATCTTCTCTTGTTTTAATGGGAGCCCCACTAGGGAGCAGCCAGATGATATTGTCCCTAATACCTGTGCACCATAACAGATCATGGGGCCTCTTAAATAGGTTGAGCCACTGAACTTAGAGGCTTTAAAAACTAGTGAATCATACTATACTACTGTAGAGGAGGAACAATCAGCTAATGAAGAGATGGAAGGGGATGAAAGTAGAGAAGATGATGTTAGTTAGAGTGAGGAAGATGAATCAGGTGAGGAGGGCAACAGTTTAGAATGACCAAGAGCTACAAATTAACTGACTTTATTTCTTTCTTCTTCTTCTTCTTCTTCTTCTTCTTCTTTTTATCAAACCTAATTTCATGAATGGTTCCATCGTATATATGCAAACTCATGTGGTTGGTTTGTGGTTAACCTTTTCTTTCTATTTACCTACATGCTTAATTTACTTGTTATGTATTGTCTATTTTGTGGACAAAGAACAGCCGATCTTCTTTTTTTGTTGAATTTGAAAGTATGTTTCTGGAATTATGTGAATGGAATGAAGGATATCAATTTCAAATTGAACCACACTAATCAAGGGATTTTCGTTCTCTTTTGTTGTTCAACTTTGTTGGTTTCTTTCTCTTTCCCTTGGTATATTGCTTTTAACTAGACATTGAGGACAATGTCTCCAACAAGTGTCGAGAAGGGAGCTTGCATGAGTTACTGAGATGATGATAATGAATTGCCTATCATATATATTTAGCATAGCATTTATCTATGCTAGATTGAATAAATTTGAAAGACATGGTGTCTATATAAGACTTAAATAAAAAAGTTTACGAGTGTTGGAACAAGGAATTAATTTGCATGAAAATACTCCTTATGTGCATACTTCTTAGACCGGGGTAACTTTGTGAAATCATTGTGGGGTAGCCTTACTATTTAACTTGGGATTCTAAGCTTAAGTAGCATATAATTCTATGAGTTAGAGGATTCAAATATAAACTCTCAAGTAATTATCAGGCTGAAAATTTAATGTTGTTTTTTAATGGTCTTTACTGTAAGTTCAAGGGACACTAATCACTTGGTAACCCTCTCAGAGTATTTATTTTTCCGTTATTTTGTGCCATTAATAAAAAAAAAAGAGGGGG
The DNA here is from genome assembly GCA_024138025.1 of Combretum micranthum. Lineage (NCBI taxonomy): Eukaryota > Viridiplantae > Streptophyta > Magnoliopsida > Myrtales > Combretaceae > Combretum > Combretum micranthum. Next base: position 307,909 of record JAMXBD010000963.1, on the reverse strand, counting down.
GGGGGTTTATGGTGGGGGGTTTTAGGGTGTGGTGGTAGGGTGTGAGGGGAGAAGAAGAATGAGTAAACCCAAGAGACACCCTTTTTAAGGGAATAATGTCTGTTAAATTGAGTAATGAACTCATGATTATTGGTTGAAAGTTTGCTATAGGGGGTATAAGACTCTAGAATTTGAACTAAAAAAGGAAAAGGAACTATAAGAAGGAGAAGCCAAGGGATTTGTTTGATGTATATACTTGCATTAAAGAGCTTAATCTTGGATTAAAATTAAAACTTCATGGAAATAAATAATAGAATGGAGAGGATATTTGGAATCATTTTAATGAGCTTAAGGTTATATGCTACTTTTGTATTAACATCTCACTTAAATAGTAAGGTAAAGACTAACTTTCTGTGATTTCTGGTAAATTGGTTAATGCTTCTAGGAGTTAATAGTGTGAGATTCTTGAACTCCAACATTGATACAGATTAGCACCATAGTTTGTTTCCACATTTGTTTTCCTCTGTTTTTATCAACTTCTTGCTTGAGGATAAGGAAGGCTTAAGTGTGGAGATATTTGATCGACATGATTTATCTTTATTCATGATAGATAATTAAGTCCAATTTAGAGTTTATTGACATGATTTATAGTAGAATTGGTACTTAGTTGGTCTATATATTCATTTCAGGTCAAGTTTGAGCATATTAGAAGGAATCAAAGAAGAACTTTGGTCAAGGAAGCAAGAACAAACATGAGAACAAAGAATCACGAGCATAGTTCGAACATCAACGAAGAATTTCAAGCCCAGTACCTTCCAAGGATAAGATTATGGCCGTGATCCACGAAAGAGTGGATGAAATCCGAAGTTAGTAGCTAGCTAGGAGTGCTTCATAACCATGACTTTTGGAAAGCTACAATATATTGATATTTAGAATTAAGTAGTCACAAGCATCGTGTTGAGATTTCAAAGGCATTTGATGAAACCAGTGCTTACTAAGGGGTACTTCACAATCGTTATGTGAAGCTGATGTAGCAAAAATTCATCAATAGTAGAAGATTCATGAGCATGACATGAGAAGTGGAAGCGAACTTGATCAACATAGTATCTACCTTAGGAAGAGTCACAACCGTAACATATGATTTTGTGATGCAAAATTGGTTATGACTTGAGAATAAAGGGCGTGATTGTTGGAAAAGACACGAATACAACTTTTATATTATTTCACCAAATAGTATGTCTCTGTGTGAAAAGTTGTACTTTTCCATCATAACCTTCTCTAGAAAGGCGGTAGATATAAAAAGAGAAAAACATCCATTCATGAAGAATCGAATATGTTCATACACAATTACACCAGTTCATAGTAAGGAACCATAGAGAGTATCTCGTGAGAATTGCTGTAAGTGTGCATGAAAAAAACTTTGTAATTTTTCTAAAGAACTTGAGAAAGACAATCGAAATTTGTTGTTCGTGTTTGTAAAAACATTCTTATAATTGTATTCTAAAAGGGGTTCCTTTCTTCTTCTATTCTCATGTGTCATAATTTGTTTATTTCTTCTTTTTGTTGTTATTATTGTTGTTACGCCATGAGTGAGTAGTGAATTAGGTTTACAACATCATGTAAACATGAATGGGCATACTTATATGAATCCGACCCTTTGATGGTTAATCTCTAGTGGTTAGAACTTCAAAAATTTAAGATAGTGTAGTGCACAACACGGTCTTATAGTAGATCTTGATGAAATAAGTTGAGAAACAATTCCACTGAGTAGATTTGGATCAGTAGAACGAACTACTCTTATTAGTAGAAATATTATTAGAAAGTTTGCTGCAAGTGTTGGGAAATTCAAGAATGATAGTAGAGATTAATGCAATCTTAACTTGTCCATTCGTTAAGAGAGATTTTAATGGATGCAATTAAGATTAGGCTTAAGTAGTTCTGAGAAGAATACTGATGAACTAAGAATTTCCGCAGTTAACAATTAATGGGAAGAATACTCTAATGAATCATGTTGATATGGTAGAGTAAATCTGTTGTGAATTAAATTTGTTGTTGTTATCGTGTTAGTTTGTGGTTCTGTTTAGTGCACTCATAGTTAGTGTAGTGTAGTTCCTTAATCAAGATTCAATTTACTTAACTCGGTTATCCGATTACTAGTTAATAGGAAGTTTAATTGGCACTAGTGTTTGCATCTGTTCCCTATGGAGATGACTATATACTCATCCATACTAATAAACAATAGTATACTTGCCTTTCAACCCAAGTAAGAGATAGAATATAGGTTTATAAATTTTAAGAGATAGAATATAGGTTTATAAATTATAAGGCTCGGTAGCTCTAATTAGAGGTGATCAAGTTTTTGTTGCCATTGATAAGGAATGGCTTCATCATTAGGAAAATTTAAAATTCCTATGCATCTTGCATTTATTATTTGTTTGCTTCACTATTCTGACAACTTGTACTGACATTGAATTAATTGTTGAATTGCAATTTATAAGCTAAAGTCGCAACTCTGAACTTGCTGACTTAGATCTTGAACCAAAGAGGATAATTAGAAAGAATTTAAGAAAGGTTAGAGAAATTATTGAAAGGTTACCTCCCCGTATCAAAAGAGGGAGACCAAAATCTTCATAGATAAAAGATATTGTTGGAGACCCTTTAGCATCTGCTAGTGCTTTGAACCCAAATAGTGGGGCGGAAGAAATTCCATCACTAAAATTGAATCCACCTCCACCACATTAGGGGAATGGAAATGAGATACCCCCTAAGAATAAGCAGGAGTCAATCCGCCTGTGGCTTAGAGAATGATGATGGATTGTTGTAAACCTAACTTGGATGGCACTTGTACCAGCATTGCTCGGCCTAGAGTTCAAGCAAATACGTTTGAGATAAAGCCAAGTGTCATTCAGATGATTCAATAGTATGTTCAGTTTGATGGTCTTAGTGATGAAGATCCGAATACCCACTTGCAACAATTTCTAGAAATCTATGAAGATAAGTGGTGTTTTGGAGGATGCCATCTACTTCAAGCTATTCCCATTTTCATCGAGATCTAATGCAAAGCAATGGCTTAACTCAATGCCAAGGAACTCCATTAACACTTGGCAAGAGATGGCAGAGTTGTTCATGAGGAAGTTTTCCCACCATCAAGGATAGTGAAGCTAAGAGCGGATATATCATCTGTAAAGACCCGATTCACCACTTATATAAAAACAAGAGAAATTGAATCCTCAAGCACATATAACCCACGGAAATCATATATGAGGTTGCCCACAAAGAATGGTTTGGATAATTATTTACCAAAACCCAAGATAAGAAAACGTACCAGGAACTTTACTTAAAGAAAAACTTCATATAAACTTAAAATATTTTCCTTTTGTTGCTCTTAAGGCTTGAAACATAGTTCTCACACATATATAAACATATACTAGATACTATAGACATAGGCTTGTAAACAAGCCATTAACAAACATGTAGAGATATTACAACATTATACAAAATACAATAAATGCTTTACCAAAACTTCTATCTTAATCCATTACAAAAACTTCAATCAAAAGCCATGATCGTTCTCAAACTCCTAGTCATCCAAAAAGTCCTCAAAATTGGATCCAAAATCCAAACTAGTTAAGAACTCATCATCTTCAACAAACCTGAAAAAATAAGGAAAGAGCAATAACACAAGCAAATACGAATGATAAGCACACTTAAACTAAATGCAAACATAGCAATCATCAATTTAATTATCTTTGATCATGTGAATTAAACAACACTGGAGTATTCAAACTCCCATTCAAACTTGGGAATCTAAGGGTCCTGAGTAATAATAGCTGCTCAGGGGGTTGATATAGATAGCCCAATACCTATCTCCTAAATCTAACCGAAAATATTAGTAATCTCATTTAGGGTTAATAGTCGTTACTCAACTTTACTTAAATTAATCCATAATATAAATTAATTCACATGTTTCCTAAACATTGAATTAAATCATATTATTTCCTCTTAAGAATAAGCAAATGTTACCCCGATACTATCCACCTTCTCGAATACCCGCCAAGCCATTTAAAAAGAAGTCACCATTGCATCATGTTATACCTGTCACGCCCCAAAGGGTACTCTAAAATGGTAGTCTGCACATACGGTATTAAAACTTAAGAATGACTTCCCGAAGTCATGCAAAAGTTTCAACACCATATGTAAGGCGTCTATCACAATAATAGGAGACACTGGTGAGATGTATAGTTCGAGATAGTAAATACAACATACAAGAATTCTAGATAACCATCTCATTTCAACATTATAAGAATATAATCCTTACATTATCTTAGGGCTTTCCCCTATCAATCTCCAAACAATCATAATAACGTCTTAATCTTTCACACAAGGAAACAATACTAACACCAAAAGATATTAAAGGATATTTAGTTTAAGATCTTCAAAAGATTTCCAGAAGCTCCCCAAAACATAATTTCACTCGAGTAGATGAAGTCCCCAGGCATAAGAGATATTGGTCCTATTACAACAGAAGTCTATCGGAGTATAAGCATAACTAGCTTAATGAGATTATTCCTGAATTGACGTATTCGTATCAATAATTTCAAACAAGTTATTAAACAAGCATACGAATGCATCAAACAAATGAACAAGCAATACATATGATCTATCGGAAATCATATGTTTGAATGGATTTACCCCTCCATTCAGGGTTAGGTGTTTCAGGCTCTTTAAAATCCAACTTATGTAGTTTATTTCTGGCTCCTACTTACCCATTATGAAAAAGTTCTTTCAGGCTCCTATTTGTCCATCTTGCAAATTTATGGCTCCTGCAAACCGGCTACTATACTCTTGTCCCATCGAGTATAGCAGCTCATGAAATGAAACTAACTACGTGATATGCATGAATCAATTAATATAACTATAATATATGATTAGAGTAATTTAAAGGTGATCACAGAATTTGCACACACTCCAACAGAATAATAGTAAAACATAAATTAATTAACAACGATTCATCTCTCGGCATGCTTATAATTCTTTCAACCAATATTATCATACATAATTCATTTTCATCTTTTCCTACTTCTAGTGCCTGTAACTATAAGCACAACTAAGTACGTAAAAGGTAGGAAATAAACTCATTCGGCCATGAGGACACTTTTTTCTTATGGATGGGTCAATCGGTATTTCCACTAATCGAAATAATCCTCAGGGTATGAAACATCCTCTTCGCGATCACCTAATCAAGAAGAATACCCACAATGAGTATTTCTTGTTGATTCTATGGTACTTATCAAAAATTATGTTATAAGATCGTTAAAATTCATATAGGGTAATTCAAACTTAAAATGGCCATAACTTGGTTATTTTAACTCGGAATTGCGCATATAATATATCATTTTCTACTTACTCGAAAAGATCCATCTATTTCTAAGGTTATTTTTGTTATAAAAAGCTATTTGGGTTGCAAACTACTACGGTACAGACTAGTTACAAATTTATAGTTCACAAAATATGATTTTTCCAAACTTCTATTTACTCAAAAATCTTTAAGCAAAATATATGGATATTTGTATAGTTGAAAAATCCTTTGAACATATATATATACACACACACACTCATATTGTTTGCATGATTTTTGCAATGTTGTTTTAATATTGATATTTCATAAACAATTTATCTTTAAGAGTTTTAAAAGATGAAACTTTGAAAATTCTCCTTTGTGAATTGCTAGAAAGAGTACTAAAATATACTTGGGTTGTTATGATTGAGTGTTTTTTCCATTATAATTCCATTCCTTATCTTTTCAAAAGTAAATTAATTTTCAAAAATTTGGTTCTTTAAGTTATTTACCAACTTTATTTCTAGTGATTGAAAAATAAGTTTTTCAAAATATTCGTTAAGTTTTTGGTATGGTCAAATATTTGGAGTTGTGTTAAATGTATGTTTTCCCTTCATTTTTATCATTTTTCTTCCTTAGAAAATAAGTTTACCTTTAAAACTTTACTTTCTTAGCAATTTTATTTTTCTAAGTTGGTTTCTAAAATAGTGAGTTGATTTTTATCTCAATTTGAAAAACTTGTTTTATTCTTAATATTTATCAAGTGGTAGAATAATTCCTTTAGACAAGTTTATAAGAAAAGCTTTCTTAATAAAGAATTGTTAACATTAGAACTTAGCAAAAATTTCATTTTAAAATCTGAAAAGAGAATAACAATATAAAATTTAAGTTTTGAAGAAACTTTCTTAGTATATGATTTTCGAAGTCTAAGGTGAACCTATTTAAGTTTTATAAAAAATATGGTTATGGAGTATTTAGTTTTGATTTATAAAAGAAATGAGTTCTTTTCATTTGAAGAAATCTTGGGCACTAATACTTTAAAACCTATTATCAACTTGTCTAAGCTTTTGAAAAGAATTTATTAAAACAATATTTAGACTTCTTGTCGAAAAATCTTTTGTTGAGAAATTTAGTTCACTTTTCCTGTTTAAGAAAGAACCCATTTTTTTTTTTTAATTTAAGACAACAACATTCTAATCATGCATGAATATGATTATGTAGCAATGTAAAAGTAAGAATAATACATATAGAAAGAAATACTCATAAGCAAATAAATGTAATAAATTGGCCAAGCATTGGGAACCTTAGCTTCATCAAGGTATCCCGATCATATATTGGGAGCCTTAGCTTCATCAAGGTAATCCGGGACTAAGAATAACTAGTCCCAAAAAGAAAAGAAAGAAAAGAAGGAAAATCATTTTTCCTTGATATGGACAAGTCTAAGACTAGAAAGACTAGTCTTAATAAATTGCATGAATTAAATAAATAAATTGCAAAGCATGAAAATAATAAATAACAAGTGAGCTTATATGCTCTAAAGAAATATATATACATAATATACATAATACTATATAGAAGTTAGATTAGAGCAATAAAAATAACAATAATAACAACAACATAATAGTAACATAATGTAAAATATGAACATGAACAAAAATAAAACATGAACATATTATTGTTTCTTTAACTCTCATGAGTTTAAGAAATATATACTAAGCTCATACTAACTTGTATAAATATGGTAAAGAATATAGGTAGGATTTTACCTAAGTTTAATGAAAGATTTGAAAAGAGATGAATGGGTAGTGTGTTTGTTATTTTTCTTGAGGAGTATTTGGAGAGGGAATTGTTGGAGAGAGGTTTTGAGAGAGAATTTTAGTAGAGTTGTATTATGTAAAACGGATGTGCGAAAGAATGAAGGAGGAAGGCGTATTTATAGAATTTTGGAGTGAAATTTTGATGTAATAAAATAAATTGAAAAAGAAATAATATAGAGGAAGAGAGAAAGATGGCCGGCGGTTTTTAGCGGGAGGAGAGAGAGAATATTTTGTTTGTTTTATAATTTTTGTAAAGAAAAGAAATAATTTGTAAGGTTTGATGTGAATAAAGTTGTATTGGAAATGTAAAAAGTAAGAAAATAGGTATATAGGTAGTAAGAAATAGATGTAAGAAAAATTAGAGATAGTGAAATAGTAATGAATAGTAGAAATAGTACTATGAATAGTAGACTAGACAAATAAAATACAGTAGTAATAAAAATAGGTATAAACGAGCTATATCTGATATTTTTAGTTACCGAAAAATTCTAAAACTGATATTTTTGAAAACCTTATATTTTTATGAGTCTTTTGGTGTTATTGAAATATTTTTATTATTCCGAGCTTCAAGACGCTTTTCGAGAACTGATCCCATTTGAGTCTGAAGGACACTCGAAATTCACGAATCTGTTATTTTTATATTTCCCAATATTATTACAAACTCTTATAAGCCATTAACTCAATTCCGTTTTCTATGATTTGAGAGCGGGGGATTGCCGGAGTTGATACTGTTTGATTATCTTTTATCTTTGTTGACTTTCGAAACTCCGGTTTGACTAGAGTTAAGATTTAATCCAACTTTACCCTAGAAATTGAGGGTTTTCATTAGGGATCGGATAGATGGACCTTTTCATGCTCGAATTTTTGAATCGAATAATTATTGAATTTCCATTTTTGTTTTGAAGATTTTCTTATGAAATCCATAATCGAAATTGTTTAAGGTTTGGTTTCAACTTGGTCAGACTTTAGGGTTTCGATTTGGTATTCTAAACCATTCTCGAAAAATTCAGGGATTTACAGTACCATTGCACCATGGCATGAAGTCATTGCATCATGACAAAAATGGCCTAAGCACCCAACTACCGTGTTGTTGCATCATGACAAGATTGCCGCTCCCCAAACTAGATTTAACAACTCAAGCACAACCAATTTCAAACAATCTTTAATTCATCTTTAGTTAATTTTATTAGAATATTCCTAATTTAATAGTCATAAGAAAGTTATTACGTACTTGGTATATATAATCGATTATATATAAAAAAAAATGAACCCTGGTGATGGTGTCTTTTACTTGACAAAAACTCTAACGAGTTTATTTCCTTTTGTGAAAGAGCCACCAAAACCTCAAAAGATAAGTCAGATATACAACTTAGAGGATACTCCAGAAGAATTAGAAACTATCTCAAAAGATAATCCGGAAGATAAGACAGAAGATAGTTCAAGCATCTGCTCATAAAGTTAAACTCATATAAGAACATAAACTCTTTATCCGCTTATAGCAAACTCATTTTATTGACCTCTTTGAGCAAACACTAATTTGGAACCCCATTATGGCTGTGAATATCACCTCGTCAAAATATGGATAGTTCTCCTTTATCTGTCAAAGTATTTTCTTTTCACTTTATTTATGGTCTCTTATGAATAAGGCATCAACAAGGCAAATACTTTCAAAACATTTAAATCAATTCAACATCTTATACTTGGAATAACACTTAAGCATAACTAACTTTAAACTCAACATTTAAGGATTTCAAAGATAACTTATATAAAGGTATATCATAACAAGTGTTCATCTAACAATATCATATTAACTTTTAAAATCATCATCTATAACTTCAAATCATGCATACAATATAACTAGCTTTAAAAATTAAGCACAACACTCATAAAATTCAAATATAATTCATACATAAGCTTAACTTAATATTTACATGCTTAACAAGTTCATTTAAGCCAAGTTGAACTTAAGATTATCAACTAAGTTCATTTTGGAACTAACTTCCATAATTAATCCAATTACTTATTAATCTATAAATCCACCTAAATCATGTTTAATTACATCAATTAACTAATATAATACATCAACTATCATTTATCTATCTCATTTTAGTCCAAAAAGATCCATTTCCTAAGCAATCACACATTTAACAAAAAAAAACATGTTTTAAACTTTGTTTGGGAAAATATAAATAACTGGAAAGAAGTAAAATTTAAGGATTTTTACTTTTTGATTTTGCAAAAAATTAAAACATGAAATTTGTAGATCTCTTTTTAATCTTTCCATATCAACTTGAATCATCTCAATCGAAGGTCAGATGAAAAAGTTATGGACAATTTACTAACTAGTGAAATAGGAAAATGTACATAACCAAATACACAGCTGTGCTCGGGGCTGTGTAGGGAACTAAAAAGTGGTCAGAAATGAGTTTTTTGAGGTTTTATGACATGCACAACCACATATAAGCCCTTGTACAAGGTGGGCCAGAGGTTAAAAAAGTGGTTAGAAGCTAAAATCTCATCTACCCTCTTACATACACGCCCATGTATGTGCCTATGAACTCTGGAACAATTTTTGACAGCTTTTAAACGCGAATTCCCTTGTTTTCCTAACTAATTCCATCATTTTTTACATGTTCTAATACAACTTAAACATTATAAAAACTTCATATAACATATTATACACTTCAAACAACATCAAAGGCGCAAATTCCTCTCATCATATACATCAAACATCAAATTAAATTCACTCCATCACATTCACATCTCTAACTTCTTATCTCATTCTCAAGCAACCATAACCCAAGCATAAATCTATAACTCAACTCCAACATAAACCAAACATAAACACTTTTATCATAAGCCAACTTCTCATATTCACTTTCTCACTTCATTTTGAACTCACCAAGCACATTTTCATGCTCATAACATTATTTAACCCAACTAGCGACAATTCACTTCTCAACACAACATAATTCATGCATAAACACTTCTTTCTCATCATCAACTTCATCAACACTCCTTACTTCAAATCCCAAACATCTCTACACTTCAAATTATATGTTTAGCACATACTACAAGTCCTTAAACCATCAATACACTACTTAAACCATTATCAACATATAGAACTCATTCTAACTCATATTTAGCATAAAACTCATTCTCACAAGCAAACTTGACTACAAATATACATGTAACAAACAAACACACATACCTTAAGAGGCTTTACATCTTGATGATAAACACTTAAACAAGCTTTTCTTTCTTCAATTGAGGTGTTGGGCTTGATAAGGGTTTAAGTTGGCTTGCTGGAAGAAACAATGGAAGAAGACTTAGGAAAAATTCATGTAGAATTGGAGTCTGTTTTGGATGAGTTATTTTTTATAAAAAAAAAAAATGAGGCTTATCCTTATCCTTAAGTTGACTTTAGGGGCTGCCATAATGGGTAGGCTTATTTTGCATGAGTTAGGCTTGTTTTGGAGCCCACAAACATGGCTAAAAATTTTGCTATGTAGAGAACATATTTTGTACTTGTTTAACTTATTTTAAACCAAATTTTTATACATGTCATTACACATACATCAACACAAGCACCATATAAATATCAATAACACTTATACTAATATTCAAATACACTAATATAAACATATACTTCACACTAACTCAACACACGCATCAATTCATATTATCATACTTAACATGTAAAATTTATTTCTTATATGCCAAAACATTTAAAACAATTAAACAAATATACAAATTTCACTAACACATGCATACATAAGTCATGCACTAGATTTATATATTTAAATTAGTTATGTTTTAGGTTAGGCCATTTCATCATCCTTTAGGTAGATGGACTCAGAAACATCATATGAAGCTTGGGAAAGATGGAAGGATTTGTTAAGGAAAGGCCCCCATCACAAGCTTCCAAAATGGCATCAAGTTTAGAACTTTTACAATGGTTTGAACTATTCCACCAAGTAACTCATTGATGTGGCTTCTCGTGGAAGCCTAAACCATAAGTCACCTGGACAATGCATACAGCTATTTGAAGACATGGCAAATTACCACTAACAATGGTCATCTGCAAGAACTAAAGAGAAAAGGTCAGTCGGGAAGTATGAGTTGGACAACACTTCTGCCTTAGCACACAAGGTAGATATTTTGGCATGGAAGCTTGACAGCCTACCCCTGGGTCAGAATAAGACTTTAGTAGTATTGGAGTCAAATTCTGTAAGTACTCAACAAGGACCACACTAAGCTCATTAAGTTGAACAATAATAGTTCGGTTGAACTAATTGTTAATACTTAATATGAACCTACACCAAGTTCATTAAGTTGAACTATATTGGAGACAAAAATTTTATTTTTTCATATATATGTAAAACTTGGAAATTTTTAATTTAATTATTATAAAAGCATCATACATCAGTGGAAATGAAATAACTTAATTTTCATGCACAATTAGATATATATATATATATATGTTGATTTGAGCTAATTATAAAATTTTGTTTAAGTGTTGAGTTGAATGAAAATTGATATATTAGTAAGAATTAGTAATATAGATAAATGGCATGATTAGTGTATATATGTGTGAAATAGCCATAATATCCCAAGTCATGTTTTATAAATGTATTAATTCAATTATGCATGATTTTGCAATATAATGAATGTGATTTATATTAATATATGATATATGTGTTATGTTGATGTGTTAAAATACCTAAATGTCTTAGAATAACTAAATATTGAGTTTATAAATTTGTGAGTGTGGTTAAGAATGTGATAAACTGCCTTAAAACAAGTAAACATACTAAAAAAATAAAATAATTCTCCTATATAGCAGAATTTTTAGACATTAACCAAGCCCAAAAACACATATTTAATGCCCAAAATAAGCTTATTTATTTACTAAATACAAGCCCATTTAAAGCCTTAAATAAGACAGCCCCTAAAGTCAACCAAGATGATAAATATCATCTTATAAAGTGTAATTTTTGTCTAAGAATTTCAGATATCAAAAACACTCCTTTACAAGCTCTAAAACCTCATTTTCTCTTCTCCAAAAGCTCTCCCATGGATATGTAACACTAACCCCTTCAACTGCTACAAAGAAAACCATTAAAGGCTTGCAACAAGACCACAAAATCAAGACACAAAGCTCGTAAGATACGTGTGTTCGTTCTAAGCATACTTAAAGTTGTGCTTTTTATTATGATAGGGTTTGTATGCTAAATATGACATAGGATGGTTTGTATGTCTTGTTGGTAGTTGGAGTAGTATTTTTGTGCTAAAAGAGCTTGTTGTTTGTGTTAGATATGTAACTTGGAGTGTTTGTATGATTGAAGTATATGACAGCGATGTTGTGAAGTATGTAGATTAAATGAAGTTGGGTGTAAATTATGTTTGATGAGTGATGATTGGTGTTTGGTGATGTTGGAGTGGAGTTTGTACATGTTTGAGGAATGTAACTTTCATGGTAGATACATATGTTAAGTAGTAACAAGTTTAAGTAGAGTTTTGACATAAGTTGGAATGGATGAAGGAGATGATATGTTTAAAGTTGGTTAAAATGATGTTTTTGCGATGATTAGAATGAAGTTTATGCATGTAAATAGATGTTAGAATACATATATATTGAAGTACAATATTGGAAAGATGTTTGAAGATGATTGAAAGTGTATAAAAGCTGCATTTTTTCGAATGAAAACCAAGGAATCACGTTTCAAAAATTTTCCAGTTGTACACTACCCCCTACAAGGGTCGTGTATATTTTACTCATGACTTCACAGAAGCAAAATTTTATATACTACCAGTGTACATGGGTTGTGTAGCCTTCCCCTATTTTGCAGCCTAATTGTATTTTAACCGAAACTTTTTCATCCAACCTTCGATTAAGGTGATTCAAGTTGCTTTGGAAAGCTTAGAAAGAGAACTACAACTTTTATGTTTTAAGTTTTTACCAATTTCAAAAGTATCAATTCTTAAATTTTATTTTTTTTAGCTGATACAATTTTCAAGCAAGGTTAAAAACTTATGTTTGCTTGTTAAATGTGTGTTTGCTTAGGAAATGAATTCTTGTTAGCCAAATTAAGATAGATAAGTGAAAAATGATATATCGTGCTAATTAATTAATATAATCAAGCATGATTTAAATGAACTTATTATATGTGTTAAGTTACGTATGTGTGAGAATACATGTTATGTTTTGTGTGAACTTTGTGCAAGTGTGAGTTCTTGTTTTGAATTAGTGTTAAAGTTTTATTAATTTAATCTCTTTTATGAGTTTCTCTGTCACCTTCAGGACTAGTAACACCTTCTTTGTTTGAGAATATCTCAGATACGCAGTAACATGCTTGCTTCTTGCCTAGGATACACATAATTAAATTTACTCTAATTTATGAAAACTTAACTATGTTTGAATTGGTTGTCTATTGTGTTGAATCCGATTTAGGGAGCGGCACCTTGTCATGATGCAATGACATGGTAGTTTTAGGTGCTTAGGCCACCTTTGTCATGATGTAATGACTTTTTATAAGTGGTACGACAAGTAGTCGATGAGGTTTTTAGTATCGATATAACATTTACTTAAGCTTAGGATGAAGTAACATGATTTAATTCAATTTTTTGATACTTGAATTGGGTGATGTTATGGACTAAGATAAGTGAAGATGAGAAACAAGTGAGAACCTTAGATGAGACTATTTTTCGGTTTTAGATATATCATCTAGGAGATATAAGTCCCTGAACAACTTATATCAACTTCTTAAGCATTGAGGTCATTGCTCAAGTCCCCAAAATGTCCCCATTGCTCGGAGTTTGAATACTCCACTGTTGTTTGATTAATTAAAAGACTTTCTAATAACCTATTGATTGTTGCATATGCATATAGATTAAGCTTATGTGCATCACTAGCCTTTATTTTCGTTACTTATGTACTGGCTCTTTGGCTCATTATCTTATCTTTTTAGGAACCCAAGACGATGAGTTTTATGCTAGCATGGGTTATGGGACTAATTTTGAAGATTTTCTTAATGGTTGGGAAGATTAAGTTTGCCAGGACTATATGGATTCCTTTTTTTAATAGATTAAGATAGACTATCTTTTGGAAGAATATGTATTAATGTTGGAGCTTTGTTTATCTTTTATATCTTTTGTTATAAGCTTGTTATTAGCCTTTGTTTGTAATATATATACTTAGTTATGTATATTTAAGTTTTATCTCTTATGATATGTGATGATAATGATGTATGTTTTTCTTAGAAGTTTTAAAAAATCTATAGTTCTCAAATTTGTTCTTGTAAAGAATTTAGACAAACAATTCTTCAAACACTTCTTTTAGGATAATCTTACATATAATACTGCAGGTTATATATAGCTGGGGTGTAAACCCCGAGATTTTTCACAATAGTATACAGTAATAAAATAGGAAACGTAAATTAGATAGTGAATTTAGAACCCGATAAAAATCCTAGAATAGATCTATGCGTTGTAATAAACTTATTCCTAGTTTGAAAAACCCGAACAAAAATTTTCGTGACCTTAATAAATACCAAAAACGAGATTTCGTATCTCAAATAATAATTCAAGATATAATTGGAAATAGCTCTAAATTTCAAAACTAATAAGATATAGTTGATTAATAGAGCTTATCGGTATAAAACAATAATTTAATTTACTAAGATTATAAATACATAATAGATACTAATGCCAAACAATAATTATTAATTTAGATCTAAAATTAAAATTCCAAACCCGTTGTTATACTTGTTAGGAAAATATGAATTTATTAGGATTTTGTTCCTAATTTAATTTATTGAACTTGAAAATTTAATCACGTAAGTTAAAATACTAAAAATAATTAATCATGTAAACTTTAAAAAAAATTGAAAATATAAATAATCTAGAGTTTTTGTAATAGCTTAGATAATTTCATCTCGATAAAACTTAAATACAACGATTATAGATATACTTTTATAATTTATTATTAGCAAAAATATTTTAGTTAATAATTATTAAATAATTAAAAAAATATGGAAACCACTACACGAATGGAAATCACGAACACCTGCTGCAAGAAGGGAAACCACGAACATTGAAGCAGCAGCAGAAGACCGAGCAGAAGATTCCCACGCGCTGCAAAAGTTCCACGCACAAGGAAATCACAGACTGCAGCTGCTTCTCTTCACGCATTGCAAATGGAGCAACCGAGCAGATTACTCCATGCACACAGTAGCACTGCACATTCTCCTCACACACACGGCAATGCTCGAATGGAAAGCAGAGCATTTGGGAAAATAGAGCAGCAGCAACAGCAAAGGAATTCTCGGTTGTAGCAAGTCCAAGTTTTTACCCAACTTTGCTCCGAATTTCACACACAAATTCAACTTGAAAAAACACCCCAACCAACCCAAAAGTTACACCTATAACCTACAATTAATTTACAAGAATTACAGACCAAATGGAAGAGGAAAACAGCTACAATTTAGAATTGAAATTCGTGATACAGCAGCAAGTGAACCTCCAGCAACAGAGTTCCATTTTCTTGTCCAACTTTGATTCGAAATTTGAGCTCTAAAATCCAAATGAAATTGACCTATAATCCAGCCACAACACTCCATATGTAATCAACAATAAATGAGGATTTCAGCTCAAATAAACAACCACAACCACTCCAAATATCCTTGCAAAAATCGGATCACACGAGCTACAATAGAGGAAAAATTCAACAAGAAAATAGCAGCTTACATACCCAATTTGAGCTCCGATTTTTGTAGGATTCCTAGGCTTACTTGAGCTGATATTTTTGACTAATTAAACACCAATAGAGGGCCTTTAAATGGACACTTCAAACACCATTAATAAATTAAGAAAATCGGATCTAAAATCCGTCCAAAAAAAATGTTCTAGAAATTCCAATTTTTCAACTTCAGTTTTCAACCGATTCTGACCCAATTTTTACACAAGTTGAGCTCCTAAATTTACACACATAAATGGAATTAATTAGCGACCAAACAAACACAATTAATGCCCTCAAAGTTAGCCATAAATTTGTCAAAACAAAGTCCAAATTTGCAACCCAAAGTTACCAAATTCGTATGGAAATTTCAGCTACAATTTTGAGTCTTTTTTAAGCCCAAAACACTTTCCTTAGCCTCCAAAACTTAGCCTAGTCTTAGTACATATATATAAGCTTAAGTTAGTTACAAATTGAGCTCATAACTCCCACAAAATCACCCCAAAAATATAGCTACAAAAGGAAGTGCGTCCAGTCCTTTTATTTTTCTTTTCCTTTACAACCTTCCACTTAGAAAACTTAGAAACTTTAGTAAGACCAACATAAACCTCCAAGCTTACTTTCACATTTTACTTATACACCAAACACACTAATAACATCAATTCCTCCTCCCCAACAACTTCTAAAACCAAGTTAAAACTTCTTGGTTAACATAAGAGCCAAGTAGGAACCTAGCTTAACAAGGTAAGAATAATTGTTAGAATTGGTAAGCTTCCATTATAGTTAATGTTGTTAACTTATAATGTAGTTAGGAACTCATCATCTAACCTTTGATAGGTTTGATTTTTGCTTAGAAAGGGAGTTGAAAATCCTTTTTCCATTCCAAGCTAAGGTAAGTTCTAAACTATCAACTTATCTTTGTTATACTTGTGTATAGACTTTTGGATGAATTGTTGAGCATTGAAAGAAAGTTATGTGGCTGGAAGAAGTTGTTAATTCATTGATGAATTCAAGTAGATGGATTATTGATGTATTAGAAATGATTAGATATTGTTGGCAAAGAAAGACAACAACTTATATAGATGGTAATAGTAAATTCGGATTTAGAAATGAAGTGGACAAAACAAGACTCAAATTTCATCTAATCTAGTCCAAATTCATGTCTAATGCTTCTAAGACCTTATATGAACATAAAACTTGATAAAACAAGCTTTAAAAGCATGGTTAGGAGTTCCACATTACAAGAAAAATATTATGAACAAATTCATAGAAAATTATACATATTAATACCTCTATAAATTATGATTGAGCATAGGATATGAATGAAGGCTTAAATGAGATCCTCTAAAATAATATACAATCAAAAGAAACTTAAAACAATTAAACAATAAAAAATTCCTTTTCTATAAAAATCAATACTTTAAGAAATCACTATAAACAATAGAAATAATATCAAATACCGACATAGGACACTTAGACACTCATAGGAATTTGATATTCTATTTATAAATATTATTGATCAATATTTCATCTCAATAGGTAATTTCGATACTGTCGAGGATTTCCCAGTCGATTACTATGACTAATTAATATGAGCAGGTGAGTAACTTAGACTTATTACAGTGTTTGTGATTATAGTTTAGTTGCACTATAATACAAGGATAATAATGATGAACTCGTGTGTATATGGGTTATGGGTTTTGCTTGCTATTTGAAATTATTTGTTTGACAAATAATACTAACTAAAAGTGATAATGAATGACTTGTGAATTTACTATATGTGAAGCATGTTGAATGTTTGAATGAAGTTTGAACACTTATAACCTGACTAAAAAATTATCGAACTCATGAGTGAAATGATACATGCATAGCGTAAATTGCACATACTGTATTATGTTTATGTGATAGTCTACTACGTGTTAGAATTTCAGTTCTCCGGTAATACTTGGTTTTTCTAGGCAAGAGGCTAGTAGTTCTACTCAAGTTTACCTTTGTTCTGTCAGTTCCATGGGAACTAACTAGTAATGAAGGACGTCGTCCATGGTATCGCTGTGAAATGTCTAACACTTAGTGGAGTTTCTAAGGCTTAAAACAGAAAATGAGTGTTTAAAACATCATAAACATAAAGAGATAATAATTGTGAGGATTGCGGTTTTCCTATGTACTTAGTTTCTCCTGGATAGGTGATTCATAGATCGATTTTCCTTCAACCCCGATGAGAGGGCGTAAATCTCCATCCTGTTTGGATTCCGGTTTATCTAAGCTTGTAATTGTTCATGTGTTTGATTGATGCATTACATATGTTTGATAAGAACTTGCTTGTTGTGATAAGTTCTGGTTATTCACTGAGCCCATGGTTTATGCTCACACCCCTACAGTCCTTATAAGATGACACTTAAGCCTTGGTTAGGGGCTTCTAGGAACTTAGAGCCGATATGTTTCTAAAGCTGGAAGAGTCTTGGAAACAGGGAAAATAGTTTTACTTTTTATATGTATTAATTGGTGTCAGTACATCAATTTTATTATCTGAGAACTTAGAAAGTTTTATGGTTTGTAATAGTTAATATTCAGACAGTAGGACTTAATTATGGTATTGTGATTTTATTTACTTTCATCATTTCTTATCACGCAACCGAAAAGATCCTGTTTTGTCAAACTCATGTCATTTTCCAAAGTAGTTCTAGCAATAATATGTGTATTTGATATTGTTTGGGTTATTAGGCTGTATCATATTATATACATTACTACTACGGTACTATTGGGGCATGACATGGGGACTCGAATTCATCTATTTTATATAGGTGTTGAGCTCGGGTCCTTACAATGTGCTATTATATTTGATATTGTTAAAATTACTTTTATTATATATAAATATGGTTGATAAGTTATATGTGATAAAAATAAGTATAGTGTGTTAGTGTGGTTGATATTAGTGCATATTGTTATTTCAATTCATGTTAAAATTAAGTTTCAAGAACAAACCCAACATAAATCTAAATATTAAACATAGCATAAATTTTGGTTTAAACAAAGCCCAAAGCCAATCCAAAACAAAGCCCAAAGCCCTATCTTTTACTCTTTAAAATATGCCCCAAAAGTCAATAAGTTGAGGATAAATATAACTCTTCATTTTTTTTTTTTTGGCAAAAAATCATAAAGCAAAAACAGACCAAAAATAAATAAAAAAAACAGACCAAAATTCGTAAGAAAACTCAAGCTTATTTTCCAAACCTTTTTAATCAAGTTTCCTCACTCAAATCACCAAGAATTCACTTCCACTCATCATATACAAGTTTAAGGTAAGTCTACATGTCTTTTTGTGATGATTTATAGCCTTTTGTTTCATGAATTTGCTATCAAAACTTAGTTCATGGTAGATTACAAGTAATCTTATTATGTTGAATTATTGTTGAGTTTTTTAAGAATGCTTTTGGATGTTTGAAGTTATAGTATATAGGTTGTTGCAAGCTCTAATGTTGTTTTGAGTTGAAGTGTTGGAGTTAATGATTTATGATGAGTGTTGAAGTGTTTTGTGTATGTTGAGTTGGTGAAAGTTGATGATGAAGGAGTTGATTTATGTTGAGTGATGTGGAAAGTTGTTTGATGTTGTTAAAGTAGAGTTTATACTTGTTTCGTGTTGATAATTGCATGAAGCATGATGAAAGATGTTTATTTTAGGCTTAGGGTATGATAGGATATGAGAAAAGTGGAGAAAAATCGAGTCTAAAGCAGGGGAGTGTAAAAAATTTTCATACACCCTGCTATACGGCTTGTTTAGAAGGGTGTATAGGACATACACCCCTTGATATAACCTGCATATAAGGATGTATCACTCTCTAATCTTGAATTTCATTTCCCCTAGGTTGAAACAACCTTGGATTTGGGCCACATCCAAGGGTGTTTCATTTTCAGAAGTCAAAATGTGTTTTCCCCTGAGTTGACACAGCCTTAGATACGTGCCATATCTAAGGGTGTTTCATCTTTTAAGTCATAGTGTGTTTTTCCATGGTTGATATAGCCTTTGAAACAGTCTGTATATAGGGATGTTTCATTTGATACAGCCTGTATGCAAGGGTGTATCACTTTTTTATTTAAAAAATTCATTATTAAATTTATTTGTTGTAATTTTACTTCTTTATATTTGTTCCTTATTTATTGTCTAGTTTTATGATTAATTAAAAAGCTTATATGAATCTATCGCATGTATGAATGTTAAGTTAAGCTTTATATGAGTTGTATTTGAATTTGATGAATGTTATTACTTAGTAAAAATTGTGATTAATTAAAGGTCTTAATGAACCTATTGTTTATATAAATGCCAAGTTATGCTATTGTATTAGTTTTATTTAAAAATTGGTGAATCTTAAATACTTACTAACTATTTTTATTAATACTCAAGTGAGAATTGGTGATGTTGATATAAAATGAATTTCTTGCAACAGATTCACATCCTTTGTTGAGTTCATCAACTAATCCATTAAGAGATACTTCTAGTACACAGTAACTTGGTTGTTGTTTGCCTAGGTTGGGCATGTCTAAATTAATCTTAATTGAAATGGATTAATAAATATTTGTATTGATTGTGCTTTATGCAGTTGAATCTGGTCCAGGGAGCGGCAACCTTGTCCGAGCCGACTTAGTAGTTTAAGCAATTAGGCCACACTTGTCATGGTGCCATGACTTTTATAAGTGGCTCGATGGATAATTGATAGGGAGAATAATAACGGTATAACATTTGCTTATTCTTAGGAATAAATAATATGATTTAGTTTACGTTTATGGGACCGGCTGAACTAAGTGATATTATAGATTAAGTTAAGTAAAGTTGAGTAACGTCTATTAATCCTAGATGAAATTGCTTTTCTCTTTATCGGTTATATCATTTAGGAGATATAGGCTTGTATCAGGAGTTTGAATACTCATTTGTTGATTTATAAACTTAATTATATATAATAAATGGATAGTTGGTGCATTGCATTTAGTTTAAGAGTGCCTGTCACTACATATTTACTTTTGTTGCTTATGTATTGGGCCTTTAGCTCATGATATTCTCTTTCAGGTGTTGATGACGATGAGTTTTATACTCAAATGAGTTATGGAACCGATTTTGAAGACTTTTTGGATGATTTGGATGGCTAGGAACCCCGAGCTAACAAGGAAATCTTTTGTAATGGATTAGAAGAAATATGGTTTGAAACAATGTAATATATGGGTTAATATTTTAATAATCATACATGTATTTTGACATAGGTTTGATCTCAAATCAATGTTTTGTAATATTAAGTATGTAAACATATTGTAAAGACCCGACCCTCTAAATCCTGAGATTTAGAGTACTGAGTCCCCGACCACATATAACATTTTCAAATTATATGTAAGGTTGTCCTAAAACTAACAATTTATGAAAATTGTTTGATCAAAACTACTAAAACTTTATAAAGAACTTTTAACAAAACAAGATTGCTAATAAAATCAATCTATATATGCATTTACATCATATGTACACTGTTTAGTGTCAATGCAAGACACTACCAAAATTACAAGTTTTCTTAAAGCAAAAAGAACCCTAGGAGATCTTAAGGTCTTTACGTCTTAGGCTTATCTATCAAGCCTTCTATACAAAAACTTTTCCTTTAACAAAAGCTCCTCCAAAAGTCCAGGTTGTTCGAATCCTATTCGTCCCACTCATCCATGAATCTCTCAAAGTCTGATCCGTAACACAAGTCATCATAAAACTCGTCTTCATTACCTGCAAAGCAGCAAAAGTGAGCCAAAGGCCCAGTACACAATAACAAATGCAAGAACAAGTTATCAAGCCAACTTAAATCAAATGAAATACATCAATAGGCAAGTGATTATCTTATTAAGTTTTCTTTCACAAAACAGCAGGAGGGTATTCAAACCCCAGAATCACGCTCTGAGAATTTAGGGATCCTGAGTAACAGCAGCTGCTCAGGGGGTTGATATAAGCAGCCCGAGTACTTATATCTCCTATATCTATTTCATAAAGAAAATAGCTTCATTTAGGGTTCAAAAGTCGTTGCCCGACTCTACTTAAACTCAGTCCATAACATGAATCTAGTTCACAACTTCCCATAAACTTTGAACTAAACCATGGTATTTCCCTCTAAGTTTAAGTAAACGTTACTCAGATACTATTCCCCCTATCGGCTACCCACTTAACTAAAAAGAATCTCTATTGCATCATAGCGTACCATTGTATCATGGTAAAGTCATTGCATCATGACTTGGTTAAGCGCCTAACTAACATGGCATTGCATCATGACAGGTTGGCTGCTTCTCGAACCAGATTAAACAGCGTAATAGACATCCAGTTCATCAAAACATTAAGCCGAATCAAATTAGGAATGCCTAGTCCTAACAAACATCAAACAAGCTATTACGTACCTGAACCCGATAGTATATCACTATAGTCACTCGGTGAGGAACTAACCGAAGAACCTTCAACTGAAATAGGAATATCAAAATAATCAATAAATGAATATAGATTTCACATCCATATATATATGTATATATATATCATAATCCTAAATTATATATTCATTAGGAAATCATATATGAAGTAAAGATTGAAGATTGAAGAAGTTTGAATTTGAAAAACTCAAGGGATATGCCGCCTTTCAACGCTTGCAAAATTTGAATGAACGTCGGCAGCGTGGGAAGTTTACGCCAGCGGCGTTTCACTCCGGTGTTTAAATATTTGGTTCTGTTCCACTACAACACCGCCCCATACACCGGCGGCTTTGAATCTCCAATGGCTGGCGTACATTTTGAAAAACAAACGCTGGCAAAATTTTCTTACAAAAGCCGGTGGTGTTCAAAGTGGCTTTAAAAAAATCACTTCTATTTGCTTCCAACACCACCTCTACACCAGTAGCGTTGAAATTCCAGATGCCAGTGTACGTTCAAAATAGACCTATTCGAACAGAACTCATTTTCTCTGTTTTTCACTTTGCAACTTTCTAACCTATAACACTTTTAAACCTTCTTCAATTTCATTTTTAGCTTCATATACTAACTCCTATCTACACTAATCAATCCTAGCAACTTAGAGCATTAAATCAACACACTTAATCACTTCAAATCCCATTTCCACTCATCCTCAACTTTACTACTCAAATTATCTTTGTTCCTTCCCAACGGTCCATATAACTACCACAACACATAAACAAACTCACACAATAACAAAACACAATCCGACCTAATTTCAATGCATGAACAAGCAACATAAATGACATTAAACTCATTCTATCCAAGATCTCACATATATACTATAAGAAATGAAAATAAACAAAAGCTATACTTATATTAACTCACATGAATAAGCCTTGTCTTGGAGAGAATTTTGATTCACAAAGATTGATGTTATCTTTGGTTTGGGGCTTGGAATTTGGAGTGAAAGAAGAAGAGAAAAGGAAAGAAAGAAAATGAAAATTCGGATGAAAAGAGAAGGCTGCCAATAGAGAGCTCAAATAAGAAAATTTTGGTCTTAAACTTATCTCAAATTTGACTTTTAAAGCTTATTTGACTTTAGGTTGCATTTGAGTTGATTTGCGGCTCATTTGGGTTTATTTAGGCATGAATATTGGCTTAACTAAGGGAAATTTCTGTCAACTATTCTTAAGCAAAACCAAAGTTGATTTTATAGATTTAAACTTAACTTAACATATTAATGTATAAAAGACACAATTATTAACAATACCATACACACATTAATATATATAAAACAATGATAGTGATTTCATTACATATGCAAAATAACACATGAAATGTTCAAATTATACTAACTTAGACACATTTAAACTGTTACCCACTCATCTACTCAATTGTTAATATTACCAAACACAACTCTCATAAATCAACATGCTCATTTAGTTCAATAATTAAGATAAATAACATATACATAGAAGTTAAATAGAATTTAAATTTAGAACATTTCACATATGGATTATAGCCCTAGGTCCTAATGTTTAAAAGGACAATAAGGTTTTATAATGTGATATATATTATGGTTTCCTTAGCGAAATGCTATTGGAATGGTTTTATTATAGGTTCGAGCAAGCAATTCTATAGATTTCTCTTTACAAACAACCTTACATGTAATCTTGAAGGTTATATGTGGTTGGGGAATTGGATTTGCGCATGTTTTAATTAGTAGCGAACATGGGTCCTTACAGGAAGAATGCTTAATTCACGTGCAAAAACTAAATGCAATGACATGATCAAATATAAAATATCTATTAATTATTAAATTAAACTACACACATATTGATAATATAATAAAAAAATGAATGAATAGTATTAAAATGCTTAAAAAATAATTGTATAACTATAGTAGTACTTCATAAATGTATTTGTTAAATTAAACAAAGAAGGTATTGATCATGTTATCTATATTTAAGGCTAACATAATGAATTTTTGGTATCTTTTCTTAAAATATTCAAATTTTCCTAGTGAATATATTAATATTTCACATAATTTATGATTCTCAATTTTAAAATACATGTTTTTAGTTTTTTTTTTTTTCCTTTAGTATTATAAAAGTTAACTGCTTTAATCCACCATTTACACTAAAAATGCTACTTCTATATATAGTATAATTTTATATGTTGTCATCAATAATATATTTCGACTCTCATTAATGTCATTTTCCAAGAATAAATCAAATTTTAAATCATTGATATATGATGCCATATTCTTAATTAATAATATATTGTAATTCTTAATTTTCATTAATGTCATTTCCTTTGAGAATACGTCTTAATATTTTTTAACATTAGTTTCCATCAATAATATAAATATTGAGTAGAATGTCTTTTAAGAACTTGCAAATATTTAATTTCATTTAAATGCCCAAAAGCTTTCTTATTACTTCAGGGGAAACTCAATGAAATCGTTAGGCCATGAAAATATATAACTATTAATATATTAAGTATTTTAGTAATGCCATGGGTATGAATATGATCAGTTAAATACTTGATGGAACTGGTCTCGTTAAAACCAATACGGAGATATAGAATTTTCCATTACTTTAATTAGCCTTTAAAAATTATTACTTCAATTACCCTTTAAAATAAAAAACAACTTTCTTTTTTCAAGATTATTTAAATGTTTTTTTATTTTAATTTCTTTCCTTTGTTACTTTATGAATTGTGGTAATTACATTTACCTCCAAGTGAAAAAAGTAAGACTTTTAAATTCGGTGAAATTGAGATTCTCAACTCTTATATTTAACTCCTATCTATTTTCGTACTCATACTTGTGTTTCTCATATACTATATGAAAGAAGGAATTTATATTATTTATACACATAAATTAGTGGCATTATTAATTTTTATTACTAGCAATATCATATGATATATTATGTACTCATATTAATATATATATATATAAATAATGAACATATATTAATATTTAAACTCCTATAATATTTTGGAAATTAAATATATGATTGTGAAGAATACAACTTAACTATTAAAATTAACTAATTTATGTGGTTGCAAATTATAAAATTGTTTTAGAGCTAATGATTAAAATCAAATTTTAAAATATTTTTTTTATTTTAATTAACACATATATTACAAGTGTGCGTTATGGTTATACATATATGTTCTCTTAATAATATCAGTACATATTTGCTCATAATCAGTGTTTTTACTTTTTTTTTATTAACCATTCAGAATAACTATATATTTTTTATAAGTTTGAAAAAAAAAATTCTAATGAAATATTATTAGGTTATTTCAATGAATTTAGATATAGTATTAAAAGACACACACAAGTAAGGGACATATATTATGTGGAGTTGAAAAATCTTCTAGTCACTTAATAAAGAGAAGACGTAGATATGAATATGTATAATATTAGGGATATGAATAGATACATATCGATATACGAAGATATATATAAAATTTTGATAGATTCCATTATAGATATAGATTGTGGAGTGATTATCTTGTATTGAGAAGCATTTATCTCTACTCTAGTCTTTATGTTTGTACAGGGCACTACTATAAAATATTTATATTAAAATATAAAAATTTCAATATAACCTTTCATATAAGTGGGAAAATATATCAGACATTTTTTAAGAATTACACATATGTCATGGTTTAATCTCTTGTATAACCTATTTTTTGAATAATTAATTTTTTGGGTTACAATATCTAGTACTAAAAGCCAAATTTTTTTGTGGTATGATTTTTTTTTGTGAAAATTTTAGTTATGAAAAAAATAGTCACAGGATTATTCTTGGAATTTTTTATTGTTAAAAATTCACATATGGTATAAATTTAAGTGTCATATAATTTTCCGTTTTGATGAATTAAATACATTATTTTCATCATTCTTAATTTATCATAATCGGTTAAAGCGTTTTGAAGGTGGCCAACTTAATTTCATCATGATATCATTTTGTCATATTCAAATGATAATTGCAAAAATATATAAATATATAGTAATAAATATAATTGTCACTATTGCTAAAATAATATTACTTATAATGATAAATGTATTTTGTGAAAGTAAATAGTATATATCATGACAAAAAAACTTGTGAAAACATCATATATAATTATACATAGTGACAAGAGAATTTAGTGGTGAAATGTTTTTGTCACAATACGTTTTTTACATTGGCACAAAAAATATGATGGAAAAGTTTTATGATGAAAGACTATGATAAAGTCCTTTTTGTCACAAAATTTTCATTAGTTTAATATGTTGTGACAAATATATATATAAATATATATATATATATATATTTTGTCACAAGTTTGCTCTTTGTGACAAATTCTCATTTTGTCATAATTAGAGTATTATTTGTCACAATTGTCAAAAATGATTTGTCACAATATATTGAATTTCTTGTAGTGGCCATTTTATTTTCATGTGTATTAAAAATAATAAAGTCAGTTATAAGCCACAAGTCCATACATGTAACATCTACTAAAATTCTTTTTTTTTTTTCTATAAGCAAAGGATATATCCTTAGTACGCTTAATATCAAGAGAAAATTTTTTTAGATACTTAACCAATGAAACAGGAGAAAAGATTTATCGGATGCGATACACGGTAACATATAATTATTAATAAAATTATTTTATGAATATATTTACAAATATTATGCACCATTTTTATTATTTATTTTAAATATATTATTACTTACCAATCATTCATCCGACCAAGATAAATGGTGTATAAGGCTCGTTGAATTATTTTTCTATGACAGAACCTTTAAGCATGGGCCTTTTCAAAATCTACCCACCAATTTTTTAAGATTTGGATTCCTTTTCAATCTCATTTTTACACACAATTTCCTATTAACATGATTTGTGCTTAATTATAGGAGATTTAGTCTACCACTTTATTTGGTAATTATAGGTGATTTGCTAATTTATTGTAATTAATGCTAATTTATTGTAATTAAAAGATTCCTTGTAATTAGACCTACTTGTTGATTTATTTCTTAATATAAACCCTTTCTTTGTAAAGAGATGAATACATGTGAAAACACAATATCATATTCAACTTTTTTGCCAATTCTTAGGGAGAGAAAAAACAAGAAAGAAAAAAGGATGGGGCAGGTTAAAAGATGGTTTGAGGGCTTATTTGGGATGAAGAAGGAGAAGAACAAGGATGCTTCTAACGATTTGAATTTGGTTTCGAATGTTGACAAGAAAGAGAGGAAGAATTCGAGCAAGGACTTTGATTCCTCATCCACTATGTTGAGTGACATCCCTATTAACATCCCGAGAATCGTCGCAAACTCTTATGATTTTTCGCTCAAAACCTATATTTTAGAGATGAAGAAGGAGCAAAACAAAAACGCTATTCTTGTGGCTGCAGCCACTACAGCTGCAGTAGATGCTACTGTTGCAGCGGCACGGATGGCAGCGACTACAGTTCAACTTAACAGCCAGGGGAGAGGCCTAGCTCTATTTGGTGGTGGTACGGACAGGTGGGCTGCTGTGAAGATTCAAACTATTTTCAAGGGCTTTTTGGTAAGCAACAAATTGAGTCAACTATTAATTATATATTTGAAAAAGTGTCGTGAATCCAAATCCATTAAAATTTTTAAATTTTTTCGTTTGTCACTGGTTACTAGATTTTTTTTATCTAAGTTACAATATTTTTAGGATTTTATATTTAAACTTATTATTTTGGTTTGGTTCAATTCGATTATAGGCTCGAAAGGCCCTACGAACACTGAAGGGACTAGTTAAGATTCAAGCACTTGTTAGGGGCTATCTTGTTAGGAAACAAGCAACTGCAACCCATCACAGCATGCAGACTCTCATAAGAGCCCAGACTGCAGTCCGGTCTCAGCAAGCGCAGTGCTCCATCGATAAAGAGAACATTTATCATATCAAAAATCGACCTCGAAGATCAATTGTAAGGAATCAAATTGTCAAAATGTTGATAGCTTTCAAATGTTTAAATTTTTTTTTTTTTATTAATGTGGTATTTATCTCTCAAAATTTTGTTTAGGTACAGTTTGACAAAAGAAGAAGTGAATTTCACAACAAGAGGTTGTCTGCTACTTATGAAAATCCTATGAATTCCTATGATGATGGTCATAAGATTGTTGAGATCAATACATTCAAGCCTCGGTCCGAATCGTGCCGAACAAAAAATGTACCATTGTCAAACACAATGTCCTCACCATTTTCGTCTCCCGTTGCCTCTGTATTCTCAACCCCCCATTGCCAGCTTTCCCAAGACAAATGCCGGTTCTCAATTGCACAAAAAACCCTGCTTTTGACTAGTTCATTTCGGTCCAATGGCACAATTGCCACCCCTACTACCTCGGCTAGGAGTGTGCGTTGCTTAAGGTCTTATCACTCTTCTTCTGATTTCCCAAACTATATGGCAACTACTCAATCATTTAGAGCTAAAATGAAGTATCATAGCACCCCAAAGCAAAGGCTCGAAGGCGGCAATGACTGTGGCAAAAAACATATTTAAATCCCTCAAACTAAGTTTGTATTGTATATTTTTTCCATTTATAAACAAAGCAAATTAGATAAAATATCGTAAAGGAAGGAATGATGTTGGGAAGTATTTCCTTACATTTGTTTTGTTTGCAATTAATTTATTTCTCTTTGAAAATAGGTATTTAGATCTAAATTATGAAAAATTATTTTGCTAAACTCTATTTTATTATTCTTTCCTTATATAAAATAATGAAATACTTAAAATTAATAAAAATGAATGAAATCAAAGATGGAATCGTAAAATAAGAGTCTACACCTAACTTTTTCTTAAAACCTTTGAGTTATAAATGTTTAATCTTAAACATAAAAAGGATTAAAGTACTTAATAATTCAATGTAGGGGTGAGCGAGTAATCCTATCGTACAGGGTACCCACCCAGATCCTGCTCAACTAGGTAGGATCTGACTGGGTATTAAGAGCCATAAAGTAGGGTACGAGTATCAATTTTTTAGAATCTATTTTCATAGGGTAGGGTACGGGTGTGAGGTCTTCAGACCTTGTACCTACCCTGAAACCTGTACTATACTATATAAGATATAAGTTCTAGGTTATCATGTATCCACTCTATTAAATATTATATAATTATATTAATATATAATAAATAATGATATTCCATATTTTATTTTGTAACCACTTTATTCAATATTATTATTTGTACACTATATTTCAAAAATTTTATTATAGAAGGATTTATATAATTTTATTTTAGAATGACTTATTATTTTTATTTTAAAAGAACTATGTTTGTATACTAAAAATATATAAAAGTAGTTCCAAAGTTAATTTGGAATTATGTGCAAGTTTTATAATTTTGTTTAATATCACGTAAATAGGTTCCATAAGTATTTGTTGTAGGTTTCAAATTTCACACATAAATAGATTCTATATATTATGAAATTTGTGAAATTAACAAATTACTTTTTTAATTTTTTTCTACATGTTGTTTATATTGAATGTAGGCAAATAGGATAGTATTACATATTATATTAAAACATATAAAAAACTATATACTTGATATCAAAAACTATATACTTGATGTTTTAAAAAGAAAGAAAAAATATAGAGATTTTGTAAAAAAAAAAAATTACGGGTTTCACAAGATACCCTGTAGGATTTATAAGGTACAAGGTATAAAGTGAGTACAAGGAACCACAAGATAGGTTCCAGATTTGAAATTCAATACCTTGTCCCTTACAGGATAGGTTAAGGGTAATATTTCATACTCTATCCATTCAGTATTCGCTCACCCCTAATTCAAGGCCAAAAAAAAAAAAAACAAAATTAACATGTGTTATTCACTTGAACAAGAAGGAAAAGAAAGTTGTCTCTAAGCTGAGCTTAGTCAAACTAGGCGATGGGCTAATGTTATAATAGAAGCTAAAAAAGAGTAATGTAAATCTTAAATTTCATATCATCAATGATTAAAACTTGATTTAATGGACAGGGTTTTTGAAGTATTTTTTTTTTTTCTCTTCTCCCCATGCTTTTGTAGTGTTATGGTTACCATATTGTATAGTCAATAACACTATTAAAATTATTTTTAACATAACTAATGTAATCTAGTCATAATTTCCTATAAGGTGCACATTTGGTAGATGTTCCAAAGGTACCTATATTTTTATAATGAATAAAGAAACTTTCCAATTTGGTAGTGTTATGGTTTTAATGTCACATTTCTTATAATTTAAGGTCTATTTGGATTGTCTTATTTTTATCTCTATGGTATCTGCATTAGATCCGTATCTGTAACTTATTTATATCACATCTGTTTAGTTTGTTTTTTAGTAAACCGTCATTTTTTATTGGTATTTATTTCTTGACAAATATGTATTTGAAAAAAGTAAAAATATGATATTAAAATAACTAGAATATGATGAAACAAATAGACCCACCTTTTATCAAGAAGTTTCTTGAGTTATCTCTAAATTGAAAGTACATCTCCTTTCTTGTGAAAAGTAGAGAAGGATAATCTATTACTTTAATATATAGTTTTTTATCTTTCAATACATTATGTTTTCCACTTTATTTATGAGAAATTTAAAATAGCAAATCATTGTGTGGTTTTGGAAATTTTTCTCATCTCTTATGATAATTCATATTTTCAATAGTAAAAGAACTATTGATTATTACTCATTTGTATTATATATATTTTATGTATACATTAAATAAAATTTTAACTCATATATAGTATATTTAGATAATGGATAGAAGCCCACTTTTATATATACATATCAAAATATTATTATAATTATACATCAGGTGTGTTTATATACATAGACTCAATAATTTTTCTCTTAACATACACTGCACTCCGTTTTTTCATATTTTAAACGCGCACATTACATATTTATATCCATGTAATTTTTTTCTTTCAAACATGTCTGATAATGAAAACACATGTTAACTTAACATTTTTTCCTTTAAATAATGGCAATAAGATATTATTTCGTGCAGTGTGTTGATAAGGTCTATCCCTCATAACTCTTATCTTTTATGCTAAATAATTTAGGATCCCACCGGTCACCTCTTTCTCTAGTTCATATTTACCCCTCTCATTTTCTCCACAAATTTGAGTTTTTTAATTGAGTAGCATAGTCACATATCCCAACCTAATATAAGACTTTAGCTTTACATTCATTACTTGTTCGAATTCATGAAATTGAAAAGTGTCTGAGTTGTGCCATAATTTACTATATGAAACTAGGATCATTATAATATTTAGAATTGTTATGTATTTGTGCATTTGGTGATTTGTAATTTAAAATTTGTACTTATTGATCACCAAGTTTAGCTAGAGGCTCCCTAAGCTTAGACATTTCTACTCCATAGTTGACCTTGGATTAAGCTATTTAGACCATGAGTCAATCTACTTGGATCCATGGTTGACTTCAAAAGTATCTTGGATAAGTCTCATACGGTTAGGCAAAGCTACACTGCCTCAATAGTAGCTGGGTCACCTCCTACTAAGGGTGAGCTAATAAACCTATTTTAGAAGGTATACACCATACTTTATCCACTGAGTAGAGTCCAAGTGGGTATTAAGAGTCATAAGGTATGATACGAGTACAAATTTTTTGAAATTTAATCTAACATAGTAAGATAGGGATACAACGTCTTAAATTACTTTCCTAAAAAAATAAATTTAACCATAGCGGTTCCCTGATTCTAAAACTGAAACCAGTGATTCCACAAGAACCGCTCCTCTGTTCGGATTTCGATTCTTCATTTTTCAAAATTGAAACTAGTAATTTCGATTCTGGTTTGGGCTGGTTCAGAAGCGTTGTCCATTTCTATTTGGTCGTATCGTATCAATTATTCCTCATTCATCAAAGCCTCTGCATTAACACATCAGGTGTAATAATTTGTGCAACAGTATTAATTTGCTTTTTTGTAAGGATAATTCATAGTTATGGAGGTGGAAATTTTTTTAAACAGACTTTGTAAGCCTTTTGTCGACATAGTAGCGTCGTTTTGCAAGTTATAGGTTCATTATAAAGAGACCCCTTTTCGTCTGGGAGTGCAAATAAATTTGTAGAAATAAGGCTATTAGGGAAGAGGGGGGGACCATCAAGAGAATATTATTTATTTTCCCACCATCATAGATATTACAAAATTTATAGTATATTGATATTAAACTTGAAATGAGAATTGCTCATGTAACTAGAATTGTAAGTTAGGTTTTTTTTTTTTTTAACCCTGTATTTAAATTCTTGTATATCTTTACAAATAAGTGATTTTATGTTCATTTAACATTTTGTCCTTAAATTAAAAAAAAAAAAAGACAACGCACCCACGATGCGTGTGCAAATAAAACAACTCAACATATATAAATTAAATAGATATATTGTTTTGACAAGTTAAAAGAGGACAACCTTAATTCTAGAAATTAGGAAATTAATTATAAATCATAATTATAATTGTATTTTCCACAGATAACTTCTCATGTTGGGTAACTGCTATGCAGTTACAACATAAAAAACATTTACACTAAAAATATTTACATCAAACACATTTACTAGATCAGTATATAAAAGGAAAAAACTATGTCTATTCAACCATTATTTAATTCTATTCAAACCTATTTAATTTCATAATTTTAGGGATACCACAAATATTTTACCTACATATGCTAAAACAGGAAAAGACTATATATATTCAACCCCTGTTTAATTTTATTCAAACCCCATTTAATTTCATGATTTTAGAGATACGAAATATGCTAAAAACAATATATCCAAAACATTTATCTAAAAATATTTACATTAAAGACATCAAAGCAGGTTTTGCTTTAATAGTATAACTACTATTCAAACCTGTTTAATTTCATGATTTCAAGGATACCAAAAATATTTTACGCCATATGCTAAAAAAGGAAAAGACTATATCTATTCAATCCTTATTTAATTCTATTCAAACCCTATTTAATTTCATGAATTCATGGATACCAAAAATATTTTACGCCCATATGATAAAAACATTATATTAAAGACATTTACATTAAAAATATTTACACTAAAGCAAGCAAATGCTTTTGCTTTAATAGTATAGATCATTTCAGGTTTACCAAAAATATTTTATGCTCGTATGCTAAAAAAGGAAAAGACTGTCTATTCAACTCATATTTAATTCTATTCAAACCCTAATTAATTTCATGATTTCATAGATACCAAAAATATTTTACGCCTATATGCTAAAAATAATATATTTAAAAAAAATTTACACTAAAGTAGGTGCTTTTCTTTTAATAGTATAACGATGTCTATTGAACCTCTATTTAATTCAATTCAAATCCTATTTAATTTCATAATTTTAAGGATACCAAAAATATTTTATGTCATATGCTAAAAAAATTATATTAAAAACATTTACACTAAAAATATTTACGCTAAAAACACCAAAGCAGATGCTTTTGCTTTAATAGTATAAGTGATTTCAGGAATACCAAAAATATTTTACGCTCATATGCTAAAAAATGAAAAAACTATATCTATTTAACCCCTATTTAATTTTATTCAATCCATATTTAATTTCATGATTTCAGGAATATCAAAAATATTTTATGCCTATATGCTAAAAACATTATATTAAAAATATTCACTCTAAAAATATTTACATTAAAGACATCAAAGCATATACTTTTGCTTTAATAGTATATATAACTATGTTTAGTCAACCCTATTTTACTCTATTCAAATCCTGATTTGAAGGATGCCAAAAATATTTTATGCCCATATACTAAAAAAGGAAAAAAACTATGTCTATTCAATTCCTATTCAATTCTATTCAAACACTATTTAATTTCATGATTTTAAGGATACTAAAAATATTTTATGCCTATATGCTAAAAATATTATATTAAAAACATTTGCATTAAAAATATTTACATTAAATAAACCAAATGTGCTTTTGCTTTAATATTATAGATAGATAGAAGGATATAAATACCTATCTATTCAACCCCTACTTAATTCTGTCACGCCTCAAAGGTACTCTAATAGTAACACGTATATTATAATACAGTCTGATGACCCAAACAATATCACATACACATATTATTACTAGATCTACCTTAGAAAATGACATAGGTTTAACAAAACAGGACCTTTTCGGTTGCATTGAATAATAAAATATTACAGATCATGATATATAACTGAAGTTCCCAAATATTAGAAACAACATTCTAATGTCATCTAATATATAACTAGGTAATACTATTTAACTTATCCCGAGAATTCTCCAGCTTTAAACCTTACCGGTGCTAAGCTCTTGGAAGCAACAAACCAAGGTCGAAGAGTTAACCTGTAAGGACTGTAAGAGTGTGAGCATAAACCACAAGCTCTGTGAATAACCAGAACATATCACACAACAAGCAAGTTATTATCAAACATATGTAATGCAACATTCAAGCATATGATCAATTACAAGCTTATACATTCTAGAATTCAAACGAGATGGAGATTTATGCCCTCTCATTGCGGTTGAAGGAAAACCAATCTATGAATCACCTACCCAGGAGAAACTAAGTAACAAGAAAGCCACAATCCTTACAGTAGTTATCTCTTTATGTTACTTTTGTTTTAAGCACGCACTTCCTCTTTTAAGCCTTAGAAACTCCACTAAGTGTTAGACATGTCACAGCGATATCATGGGCGGCGTCCTTCATTACCAGTTAGTTCCCATGGAACAAACAGAACAAAGGTAATCTTAAGTAAAACTAATAGCCTCTTGCCTAGAAAACCAAGCATTACCAGAGAATCGAAATTCTAACACGTAGTAGACTATCACATAATTATAATGCAATATATGCAATTTATGCAATGCATGTTTATTTTATTTTGTGGTACCAATAGTTTTAGTCTGATTTAAAAGTGCTCAAGCTTCATACAGACAATCAACATGCTATCCATACAGCAGATTCACAAGCATTCTATTATCACTTTTATTTAGTAATGTTTAGCAACCAAGTAATTCAATTAGCAAGCAATGCCCTTAACCCATATATAACACGAATTCATTATTATTAGCTTTTTTTATAATGCAGCTAAACTACAAACACAAATAATGTAATAAGTCTAAGTTACTCACTTGCTCATATTGTTCAATCGTATAATCGATCGAAAAGTTCTCAACAGTGTCAAAATTACCTATCGAGATGAAAATATTCATCAATAATACTTATAAATAGAATATTATTTTCCTATGAGTACCTAAGTGTCCTATATTGATATTTGATATAATTTCTATTGCTTATATTGGTTTCCTAAGGTAATGATTCTATAGAAAAAGGGTATTTATCATTTAATATTTAGTTTCATCAAATTTATTTTGATTTAAATTATCATTCATTTTTATATCAAAGATGAACTTAATTAAATTTTTCTATTAATTTTCTATTCAAGTCTTACATTATTTAATGTCCTTGTTAGTAGTAATCTTTTATTTAATTTACTTTGTCTATCAACCTTATCTGCTTTTTTTTATTTAGAATTTGTATTATTTAGAGGATCTTATTTCACTATCTAACATTTTATCCATTTCCTTAGCCCATTCATATCTTATGAAATTATAAACATGTGTAACTCCCATGAATTGTTCATATTATTTTTCTTGTAATGTAGAACTCCTAATCATGCTTTTAAGGCTTGTTTTATCACGTTTTATATTCATACAAGGTCCTAGGGCATTAAACATGAATTTAAGCTAGTTTAGTTGAAATTTGAGCATTGTTTTGGCTTCATTCCTAGATCCGGATTTACTATATTTAAGTTTATGAAATTCCTATGTTGATGTTCTCCTTAGCCATCAACATCTAAGCATTTCTAATATAAGAATAATTCATCTAGTTGAATTCATCAATGGAATAACCACTTCTCCCAAACACATAACCTTTCTCTAATACTACTCATTTCAACCTAATATCTGCACATAAATAAAACAAGAATTTAATGCTAGGTTAGGAGTTACCTTGGTTTGATGTGGAAAAAGGATTCCTAACTCCCTTCCTTAACAAGAACTAAACCTATATCAAAGGTTGGATAGTGAGTTTCTAGCTATATTAGAAGTTAACTACTTTAACTAAGTTTTCTTACCTTATTGAGCTTGAGTTTCAGCTTGGTTCTAACAAAACCAAAGGCTATTTGGATTGGCTTTTGATGTTGTTTGAAGGAGGGAATTGGTGATCTTGATGTGTTTGATATTTGGATAATATATAGGGAGAAAAACAGAGGTTATGCTCTATTCTAAAGGGTCTTCAAAGCTGCCCAAGTGAAGGAATATCAAAGGTTTGAAGGGCTATTTACAACTCCACTGTAGCTAGATTTTCAAAGTGAGTTTATGAGAGTTGTGAGTTGATTTTGTAGTTAACTTAAGCCTAGATATATATACTAAGGTTAGGCTAAAGTTGGGAGGCTAGGGAAGGTGTTTTGGGCTTGGAAAAATGCATGTTTGCAGCTAGAATTTTCGAGTAGAAAATCAGAGAAAGGGATTGAAGTCGATCGAGCAAAGATTGAAGTCATTGAACAACTTCCACCTCCAACTTCAGTGAAGGCCATTAGAAGTTTTCTTGGACATGGCGGTTTTTATCGACGATTCATTAAGGACTTCTCCAAAATAGCTCACCCCATGACAAGGCTATTGGAGAAGGATGCTGCTTTTGATTTTGACCAAGAATGCCTTGATGCTTTCAATCTTTTGAAGGCGAAGTTGACAACCGCTCCGATTATGATAGTTCCTGATTGGAATCTTCCATTTGAACTAATGTGTGATGCAAGTGACTTTGCTGTGGGTGTTGTCCTTGGACAAAGACGTGAGAAGCATTTGCAACCAATATACTACGCCAGTAAGACGCTCAACAGTGCTCAGGAGAACTATACCACAACAAAGAAGAATTATTGGCGGTAGTATTTGCTTTTGACAAATTTAGATCTTATCTTGTTTTATCTAAAGTTGTTGTGTATACAGATCATTCTGCTTTGAAGTTTCTGTTGTCCAAACTGATGCTAAACCTAGGTTGATCCGATGGATTTGCTTTACAAGATTTGACTTAGAGATCCGTGATAAAAAGGGAGCAGAAAACTTAGGCAGATCATTTGTCAAGGTTGGAAAATCCACAATTAAGTGACCCTGATGAGGAAGATATTGATGACAATTTTCCTGAAGAAAGACTCCTTGCAGTTTGTGAGCGTTTGAGTATTAAATTACCATGGTTTGTTGATATTGCTAACTATCTTGCTGCAGGAGTTCTCCCTGATGATTTGGATCGCCATGCTAAAAAGAAGTTTTTCTCTGATTTAAAACATTACTTGGGAGGATCCTTTTCTTTTCAGGGTTTGTGCAGATCAAGTCATAAGACGATGTGTGACTCATGAGGAAGGTTGGAAGATTCTATTTGACTGCCATTCAGGCCCTACTGGGGGTCATTATAGTGCCAACCGGACAGCGCATAAAGTTATGGAGGTAGGTTTTTATTGGCCTTCAATTTTTAAAGATGCTCACCGTTTTGTTCTTCTTGTGATAGATGCCAGAGAATAGGAAATACATCTAGACGGGATGAAATGCCTCAGAATTATATCTTGGCATGTGAAGTATTTGATCTTTGGGGCATTGATTTTGTTGGACCGCTTCCCACATCTTTCGGGAATAAATACATACTAGTGGCAGTAGACTATGTTTCTAAATGGGTGGAAGCTCAAGCTTTACCCACCAATGATGCCCGGGTAGTATGTAAATTCTTGAAAAAGCTGTTTTCAAGGTTTGGACCCTAGAGCTATTATTAGTGATAGAGGAACACATTTCTGTAACTCTCAATTAGAAAAAGTTTTGAGGAGATATGGGGTTACTCATCGAATCGCCACACCTTACCATCCTCAGACAAGCGGTCAAGTTGAAGTGTCAAATCGAGAGTTGAAGAGGATCCTTGAAAAGACGGTTAGTCATCACAGAAGAGATTGGGCGGAGAAACTAGATGATGCCTTGTGGGCATACAGGACTGCTTACAAAACACCTTTGGGGACTACTCCCTATAGATTGGTGTATGGGAAAGCGTGCCACCTTCCGGTGGAAATTGAACATAAGGCGTATTGGGCAATCAAGCAAGTGAACTTTGATTTAAGTCTTCGGGACTCAAAAGAAAATTTCAGCTGAATGAATTAGATGAATGGAGGATGACTGCATATGAAAATATGAAACTTTACAAGGAGAAGCGAAACGATATCATGATGCACACATTCGTCATCCAAAGAAGTTCAAGGTAGGGGATCAAGTGCTTTTATTTAACTCCCGGTTGAAGCTTTTCCCGGCAAGTTGAAATCGAGATGGTCGGGCCTTTTCTAGTTAAGAAAGTTTTTCCACATGGTGCTGTGGAATTGGAGCATCCTGAGCAAGGCACGTTTAAGGTGAATGGCCAAAGAGTCAAATTGTACTTGGAGGAGGAGCAGAAAACGAGGACCGGGAGGAGTTTAAACTCCATCCACCAGATAATTAGCTTTGAAGAGCTTGAGAACGTCGAGCCAACGACGTTAAACAACAGCGCTTCATGGGAGGCAACCCATGTCTGACTTTGATAGGTAAGTTTTTCTTTTCTAGTTTTTCTATCCTAACATCTAGTTTTTGCAAATTGTTGAGCCATAGTCAAAAGAGACACTTGAGTTTTCATGTTAAGTGTAGGGAATATCACAACCAAGGAAGGTAAAGAGGAGGATTTGTGATTGCTAAGTGTTCTAGGTAAGTATTCTATCATATGCATTATTTTAAACCTTTGACACTTAAAAAAAAAAAAAAAATCACTTCTAGTGTACACTATCATAGTACACTACCAGTGTACTGGAGTAGTATATGAATTATAGCTACTGTGCTTTCATGAGTCATTCTACACTACTCGTGTATTAGGGTAGTATATGTTTGCGTAGCTACTATGAAGTCATGAGTCAATCTACATGACTCGTGTACACTATCGTGTTCAAAATCACGCGAGCTGTAGAGTCATGAGTCGTTCTACACGACTCGTGTAAGAGAGCGTGTATGGAAACACTGCCACTGTGGTGTCACGAGTCATCCTACATGACCTGTGTAGCTCGGGTCGTGTACGTCCACCCTTCACTTCTTGAAACTTATGCACATGCTGGTCTTTATATTGTTTCACTTTCTCTTTCTTGTTCCTACACTACACTGCACTATACTCCTCCCACTCCCTTACATAACCACATCATCACCATCCTAGGACTCACGGTCGGGTTTCCTTATCACCAACAAAGGTATGTAATCAATCTCCTCTTATTCTTTATTAAGTGTTATCTATTGTTCGTCCAACCATGCGAAAGTTTTGGAATTTTGGAGCTTTATGGAGTTGAGATGAATTTGGGTGAAGTGTGATTATATTGATGGTGTATGCGTGTTATTGTTGATCATTTTGAAGTACTAGTTATGTTTTCCTTTGCTTAAACATGCATGTTTTCACGCTCAAGTATAAATCTAGGGTTTATGTGAGATTTTTAATTGGCAAGAAAATTGGGGCTTTAGTGTTTTTAGTGCAATTAGATCATTCTAATACACAATGCACATTTTAGTTTGGAGGAATTCTTGCTGTATCATCCTAATCGCAAATCTAGGGTTTGTTTTGTGCGAAAATTGGGATTTAAAGGAAAATTGGTTGAATTTTTAGTGATTGAAGTTGGTTTATTTTTTAGTGACAACCATAATTTTCAACATGAGTTCTTACACGAGTGATTTTCCCGCGTTCATGTTGATTTTAAATCTTACATTTTTTTTTGTTGTACACTACCCCTACACTAGCCGTGTACAATGACTAGTGTATACATAGTTTCTATACAACTTTCGCATACTTGTTCCACTTTCGTCTCTATGTTCTTGATATTACTTATCATGGTTTATATGAATTCTTGTGCTACAATTTTTAGTTCTTGTATCTCCTTTTGTACTCAAATTTTTTCTCTCATTTCCATGTAGGATGGCAAGAACAAAACAAGTAAACAAGAAGTCTAAGTCCTCTCAATCTACTCTAGCACCGCCTTCAAAGAAAAGAAAGGTCTCACAAGCTAAAAAGGCTAGTCCGCTATTGTCTGACCAACTGTGGAGCAAAGCTAGGAAATCTAGGTTGGACAAGAAGCCTTTTGGAGCTCATAAGTACGTAAATTGGGCCATGCTTGCTGAGTATGGCAAGGAGCAACAGATCCGAGAGCTTTTGTCTTTGGGACCATGGGAACAACTGTTTGCTATTCGGACTCCTGCTTATAGGAGTATTACTTTGGAGGTGCTTTCCACTTTACGACATAAGGAAGAGGATGATCGGTCAATCGACGAGGATGTTTGGTCATTTCAGGCTTTTGGGAAGGTGTACAAGATTACTTTAGCTCAATTCTGCCAGTATATGGGTTTGTACACTCAAGAGGAAATTACATCATTTGATTTTCATTCTTTACCAGTGGGTCTACCCCGAACAGTGGAGCCTCAGGATAACTGGCAGGAGTTGTGTAATTATGTCATTCGGTATAAGCCATCTAGGTCTAAAGC
Source organism: Combretum micranthum (assembly GCA_024138025.1). Classification (NCBI taxonomy): domain Eukaryota; kingdom Viridiplantae; phylum Streptophyta; class Magnoliopsida; order Myrtales; family Combretaceae; genus Combretum; species Combretum micranthum. The sequence continues at coordinate 266,994 of JAMXBD010000963.1, read as the reverse complement.
GTCTGCCATGGTAAGTGCTGATTTCAAGATTATTCAACACATTTTATCTCATACGATTGGTGCTAGAAAGAGTCGTAATGGAGTGGTGAATAACTTTGAGCTAAGCTATTTATATAGCATTGATAAGAGACGCAAGATCAATGTTGGTATTGAGTTGGCACTTTTTCTCATTCGCCAAGCTACTGACACCCGGACAAAGGGGATATTTTGTGGAGGTTACATCACTAAGCTGCTCATGGGGATGAACATTTGGAAGGAACCGTCACTTGATGATGTTAAGGTTGATATTAAACATGTTTTGGATGGCCCTTTCAGATATTGGGGACTTAAGAAGATACATATGGGGCAGAGTTCTTCTAGAGAGTATACTACACCTCCTAGACCTACCACAAGCGATCCGGCTGGCCCTCTTCGGGGATCACTTGGTGGTTCTGATATGCTGCTATCCATACAGGAGTTCGAAGCAGTGGAAAGAAGGCATGAGAAAGAAAGGTTAAAGAATAAGAAATTTAGGACAGCTATTTGGAGTTTTCTCGAGACACTTGCTGGGTGTTTTTCCCCACCGCCTAAAAGTCTTCCTCCTTATGAGTCCTCACCTGAGAGGACTGTTTCTGAGGAAACTCCACAGCCTAGAGTGTATCAAAGAAAAGGGAAAGCTTTGGTTGTTGCTGAGCAGTTGACTTTTGAAGATGAAGCGGTCACTACTTCTGGCAATGAAGAGGAAGAGGATGAAGATGATGATGAGGATAAGTGATGATGAGGATGAAGTATGACAATGAAGATGATGATGAGGATGAAGATGATGATGTAGATGATGATGAGGAGGGGGATAAGTGATGTACCCTCACTGGATTTGATCTGACTTAAGATATTTTTTTTGTTTTCTTTTAGACTTTCTGATCTGATGGTCTATTCCTATTGAGATCCCCTTGTGGGAAGAATCTTTTGCAGCTAATTTCTAATGCTGCTGATGGATGTTTAGGATAGGTTAACTTCTTCTTTTTGTTTTGATTTTCTTTTTAGGTCATGCTGGCTCAATTTTGTTTTGGGTTCACAAACCCTTACTTCTGATGGTGCTGCAGTTAGCTATTATTCCTGGAAACTACTTTCATATAGGGAAGTTCTTATCTTTATCCCTTTATTTCTTTTTTCCTAGTTTGCATTGCATTGTGAGACATTGGGGACACTATCTCAATTAAGTGTGGGGAAGGGGTACTCTGAAAGGAATATATTTGGGTCTTGATAGATATTGCATGTACTTGATTGATCATATTATCTTGATGATGTTGATCATATTATCTTGATGATGAATTTGAATTGTTGAACTCAAGCTTTTAAATCAAAATTCTCCCACTTACAAGTTTACAAATGTGTTTGGCAGTTGAATATGAATTAAGTTAAGATAAATCTTGAAAATATACTCATATCTAAAAAAAAAAATATTGTTTGAATTAGCATTCAAATTAAAGTAAAAGTGACTTACATAGTACCTTACTCACCTATTTTGTAGTTGGTATATTTAGTTAAAATTTTAGGATGAAATCTAGGTGGGGTAATCTTACTTGCTATTTAATAATGGAATTTAGAGTCTAGGTGGGGTAATCTAGGTGGGGTAATCTTACTTGCTATTTAATAACGCTATTTAGTTTGTATAATTGTTAAAATTTGAAGTCCTTAGTTGAAAGTTAAACGATTATGTTTTTAAGCTTATTGATTTGTATATTTTCTTTTCAAAAATTTTGAGAGCCCTCCTAATATTTTGTGAAAGAGCATATGATGTTTATCACTTGGTGATCCTTTAAGAATAATCTCTTTGATCTTAAAAAAAAAAAAAAAAAAAAAAAAGCCTTTACTCCAATGACTCAAGCAATTGAGTTATGAGTATTCTGAACTTGAATGTTAGAGTGAGGGAGAGTTCAATGGGGTCCCTTTAAAACCTGGTCACTTGGGTGATGAGCTCGGGATATACCGACTCAATGAACTCATTATAACAAGAAGGGAGGAAATGCAAAAGTTCATTATATGAGCTTTGTACAAATAATAAGAGCTGAAAAGATACGGGCTACACCCCGTCCAAAGGAAGTCCCTCTGAAGGCTATAAAAAGAAATTCGAAGAGATTTAAAATAGAAGGAGAAAATCCAAGGAAAAAATGGATGCAATTACTTTCACTTTATATTATTGTGCTTAGAGAAGTGGTTGAAGAGTTTATATACTCGTTAATAGGTGGTGAAGTATAACTGGGTCTCTTTTGCTATTGTTTGACTTTGTAATTACTTTGTGATTCTGGAATCTACTGTTAAATGGTAAGGGTAAAGTTTGATTTACCTGGATTAATCTTAAAAATTTTGATTTTAGTATGCTAATTACATTTATATGGTAAGTTTGAGCAATAGGTACAAAGTGAGTCGCTATGGTCTAAAAGATTTGATGAATGCTAAATGAACTTTGGATTTATGAAGAATTCTTGGTTATATTTGATGATGGATTTTCTTTATCCTTTGTTGTTTACTTGAGGACAAGCAAACGGTTAAGTGTGGGAAGTAATGATAAGTGTCTTAAGACCCTCATTGTTTGTGCATTATTGAGCATATTTTATATGCTATTCAAGTAATTCATCAAAGGAAAGAACTTTTATTGAGTTAATTACTTGTTTCATGGATGATTATGGAACAATGGAGCTTTTCAAGAGATTTATCATGAAAGAAACCAAGTTATTGAAGGATTATGGAGCCTATATGAAGTTGCTGGTCATACACTAGTAATTATACACTACTAATGTAGATTTGGAGGACAAACTTGAAGAAAAATAAGCATTTTCAATGTACACGACCCGAGCTACACAGGTAGTGTAGGATGAGTAGTATACACATGACAACAAAGGAAAAATGCGCTGGAATTATGTTGTACACACCCCGACATACACGAGTCGTGTAGGAAACCCGTGTATGAGCAATTTTGTATAAATACGGCATTATTTCATTGTTTGAAAGAGAGGGAGAGTCAGACATCATTCCTAACCCTAAAGGTCGTCTTTTGGAGAGCTTTTCAAGAAGAATTGATGGCACAAACATCCGGAGTCACAACAGTTGTTTCAAAAGGGGTTTTTGTCATTATATTTTATTTAAACTCTTCTATATCTATTGTTTCTATTGTTTATCATATGGAAGAGTAGATTTGTATGCCCTAGGTTTTGTGAAACCCTAACTCATGTCCTGAATTGTTATCAATTGATGAAAAGTTTTGATCTTGAATTCATTCATGTGATTTAATTGTCTTGTGATAATTTTCTGGCCAGGATTATTGCTTGTTTGATTCTTATTAGTTAGAAAGAGATTTCAACTAATAGGATAGATCTTACATGAATGATAAATTTGCATGTTTCACCTAGACATAGGGAGGCTTCGAATTTCTCCCATAAAGATTAAATCTTTATTAAGGGTTTGTGAGTTTCATGCAATTTTGCATTGGCATAAGTGAAGGAAGAGATTCCCATTTTCTCATGTAAAATTAGGAATCAATTGACTTAAATAGAGTAATTAGTTTAAGTTAGAAACCCTGCAGTTCAAGATTTGATTTTTCATCAGTTAATTTTATCATAAGTATTAAGGGTTAAGGTGGATCAAAACTAAGGGCATTGTTGTGAATTGAATTTAAATTAAGAAAAGCTCTCATATTCTATAATTAGGGTTTGTCAATTATTAGTATAATTAATCATTAGGGTTAATACAATCTTTTGATAATTTAGACTAGATAGTAGTGAAAGGGTATTACTAGTAATTGCCCATAGATCTTTAGGACAACATCCGAGTTAATTTCCATACTACAAGATAGGTGCGCTACCTTGTGTGGATCTGAATTAATTGGATTATAAATTTTAGACTTGGTGATCATACACACATCAAATATTATATATGTGTATGAATAATATAATTAGTGCTTGTGTTGAATATATGTTATTTTGTATGTGAGTATGTGTAATGAAATTAATGTTATTATTTTATATATATTAATGTGTGTATAATGTAATTAATATTTGTGTCTTTTATGAATTAATATGTGTATGTTATGTTTCAAATTATCAAAACAACTTTTGAATTGCCTAATAAATTGTTGATAGGATTTTACAAAAGTTAAGCCTATTTTTCAAGCTCAAATTCAACACAAATGAACTCCAAATTAAGCTAAATTAAGCCTAAGTCAAATATATCCCTAAAGTCAAACTTAGGATAAATATAAGCCTCAAATTTGATTAAATAGAGCCTCTTTTGGCAGCCCATATTTTTCATACGAATTTCCTTCTTTTCTTTTCTTTCTCTTTACCTTTTTCTTCAAACCATAAGCCCTAAACCAAAAACCAATATCAAGCTCTTAGATTCAAAAATCTTTCAAGCCAAAGCCTCTACATGTAAGTCAAAGCTAGTATAATCTCTTTGTTCCATTTCCTTTCTTATAATATAGGTGTAGAATCTATGGTAAGATGAGTTAATGTCATCTGAGTTGAATGGTTTATGCACTGATATATGTTAGGTTATGTTTTATTGTTATGTGAACTTGGTTATGTGTTAGGGAAGTTGTGAGAAGTGTTGATGAGTAGTGAAGTTAATTTGAGTAATTGAAGTTGAAGTGAAGTGTAGGAGAGGATTTGATGAGAATAAAGTAGTTTGATGTGTTGCAATGATGTCAAAGTTGCTAGGATTGGTTAATGTGGATAAAAGATAGTGTATGAAGTTAAATATGTGTTTGAAAAAGAATCAAAGTATTATATGTTACATTTTTCTAAGTGTAAAACAGGGGAAGTAAAACACGTTTCGAATAGGTCCATTTTTTAGTGTACGCTAGCATCCAGTACTTCAACGCCGCCGGCGTAGAGGCGGTATTGAATGTGAGCAAAACCAATTTTTCTAAAGCCGCTTAGAACGCCGCCAGCTTTTGTAAGGAAATTTGCTAGTGTTTATTTTTCAAAGCGTACGTCGGCTATTAGGGCTCCAGCACTGCCGCATAGAGGTAGTGTTGAATGCGAACAAAATCAAAATTTTTAACCCTAGGCTTAACGCCGTCGGCGTATAATTTCAACGTTGCCGGCGTTCATCTCAAATTTGCCTGTGTAAATAAGCCATGTATCCCCTGAGTTTTACAAATTTAATCTTCTTCAATAGTCATTCTTTACTTCATAAATGATCTTCTAATTAATCTATAAGCTATATAAACATGTCTTAAGTATGAATTAAATGATAAAACTATATTTTAAGTTCAATGAATCTCCTTATATAGATAATTTAAGATTGTGTTATACATATATATATATATATTCTACGTTCGATTATTGATTTGTTTTAATATTTCTGATTTCGGTTAAAGGTTCCTCAGTTATTTCTCCTCTGAGTGAATGTAGTAGTATACTATTGGGTACAGGTACGCAGTGACTTGCTTGAATGTTTGTTAGGATAGGCATAGTTTGATTTGACTTAAATTCAAGACGGCTTAAGTTTTGCATGAATTGATTGTGTTTTTTTCCTTTAAATCCGGTCCGGGAGTGGCGAACATGTCATGATGCAATGATATGTTAGAATAGGCGCTTAGGCCACTTGTCATGATGCAATGACTTCATACCATGATGCAATGGTGACTTCTTTTAAATGGCTCGGTGGGTAATCGATAGGGAATGAAGTCACGGTGTAACATTTACTCATCTTAAGAGGAAATAATATAAGTTAATTCAATGTTTATGAGAACATGTGAATTGTTTTATATTATAGATTAAGTTAAGTAAAGTTGAGTAACGGCTATAAACCCTAAACCAGATTACTTTTTCTTTGTAAAGCTATCTAGGAGATATAGGTATTCGGGCTACCTATATCAACCTCCTGAGCATCGAGAGCGTTACTCAGAACCTCAGATTTCCCTATATTGTCTCGAAGTCTAAGTACTCCAATGTTGATTTGTTTAATAATTATTAAAGAAAGATAAAATGAGATATTGAGTTGTTGCATTAATTTAAGTTTGCTTGCTATTTTGCCTTTGGTTTTGTTGCTGTGTACTGGGCTTTTGGCTCACTGTTGTTTCTTTTCAGGTAATGATGATGACTGTTATAATGATTTGAGATATGGGACAGACTAGGAGAAATCCTTAGATGAATGGGATGAGTAGGTTTCCGAGTGGCAAGAAGTTAAGGAAGAAGTTTAGAGGAAAGATGTTTTAGAAACTCGAATGTATTTTGTATAGAAGGCTTATTAGTTAAGCCTTATGTTGTATAAAGAGATCTTAAAGATTGTTTTCTTATTAAGGTTAAACAAGGTGAAATTTTTTTTGTTGTGTCATTCTTTTTGTAACCTTTTGTTCTAATGTAAATATGTATAGATTGCTCATGTAAGCAATCTTTGTTTTAAAAAGAGGAAGGTATAGTGTTATTAAACAAACAATCAACATAAACAAGTAGTTTTAGGACAACCTTACATATGATATGAAAATATTATATGTGGTTAGGGACTTGACTTGTTTAATTTTATGATTAAATAGATCAGGTCTTTAAACTAAGATGCCTATTGTATTTTATACTAAAGAAAGTTTGAGCTTGTACATAAAACTTAAATTACTTGTCAAGCCAAGTTCTATTTGAACCTATTTAACACAAGATGTTTGAAAGCCTAATTGAAAACCAATATATATATATATTATATATATGTATCTATATTTTTTAAAATTAGTTGAATTTAAAAGTAGACAACAATTTTTAATGTTGATGTACCTTGCAACCAAGCTATTTACTGTGATAAATTTGGATGGAGAAAAAGAATAAAATGCTATTTGCAACAAGAATTTAAGTTTTCAAATAAAGTTAATATTGCTCGATCAATGAAACAAGACAACCAAATCAAGTGGATGGAATATATTAGCTAGAATGATAAAAAGTATCCTTGGGTACTTACATAAGTTTAAATTATCATTTGTTTGCATAACTTACTTATTAAAACCAACCCTATAAAATAATAATTATTATTATTATTATTATTATTATTATTATTATTATTATTATTATTATCATTTTAATTATATAATATCTCTCTAAGTAATTGCATGGAAATAGATCCTCTAGGCTCTAATCTCTTGAAGATGACTTTATATCTTTATCATTTTTGCAATCCTACCTGTACCCTTAAAGCATCCTCCAAACATCAAAAACTTCACTTATAGAACCTTAAAATAGTTAGGTTGTGAACTTTTGCATAATATAGAGATTATGCATTTTTCCAAATGTAATATAGAAATAAAAGGAATTCATAAGTATAAATGGTCTATATATACTTGATCTATTATTTAAGGTCAATTTTGTAATTTACTAAAGTAGTTATAACATAGTAATATAAATACTGATCTCTCTAATGAATAGAATGGAATAGATCTTATTCCTTTTTTCCAAAAACTATAATATGTAACACGAAAAGAAAAAAGGAATAAATTTGTAATTTGACTAGATCTTTTGTTAACAAGTATTCAATAAGATCATAATTTTCTAGGCGCATTATCAAAGGGTAATTAGGCTTTGGCCTCGTAACTCAAAGTTGTTCGCACAAACCTATAGTTGGGCTGAAACATTTAGGCCCATAAGAATCCTCTTTAATTGGGACAACAAGGATTAAATACCTTTTCCTAAGTTGGATAATGCCATGAATCATTTAATTGAATTCTTCTAGGGGAGAGAAAAAAAAAAAAACCATACATACACACACACACACAAAAAAATTAAACTTATTAAATCATGGATTATATTGATTTATGAGTATGTAAAGTATATTTGGTGACCTAAATCATATGATTTTTGCTCCTCCAGAAATTGAGCAATACATCTACATTAGCCAATTTCTTAGGTTCCCAGTTAAAATGTTTTGAAATTAACATTAAATTACACCCAACTCAGGTAACGGAAAAAAGAAAAAAAGTAGCAAAACAAAAAAATAAACTCACCTTGTATGGTAAAAAAATTTTGAAATGAAAAAAGGCATCTTCCACATTCTTTTCAAATCTCTCTTCGTTCACATAATATGATAGATTAGAAAAAAAGATATTGAAAGTATCTCTATTTCAAAATTTGGACAAATTAGGGTTTAAACTTTCGAATTTTATATTTTTAGTATCTCTAAATACATTAATATGAGTAAAAAGGTAAAACCAGAGACAACAAAAATACAAAGTTTGAAAATTCATATGCTAATTTGCTCAATTTATAAAATAAAGATACTTTCAATGTTATTTTCCTAATAGATTGTGTTTACTAAGAAATGACTCAAATTAGAGATTGTTCCTTTTAATAGTAATAGAAGATTTTTTCCTGTCATACATTTCTTTTGAACAAAGGAACGGTTTCATGAGCTCGATTTCTTCTACATGCACAATGAATGTTAGTGAAACTAAATATATTTATTTAAACGAATATCATAACTATTATATTATTAGTAGATGTTGATAGATTGTTTTAAATGCGGTACAAAGTTTCTATTATTCATTTAAATAAATACTATCTATCATCTTATCATGAGACCGTCCAGATCATGATGTTACCATAAAATTAATCATAAAAAATAATATAAAAAATATTTTATTATAGTTTTATGCAGATTTGAAAGGTTCAATGATCTGACAAGATCGGACCCATTAAGACCGATACGAAACTAACACTATCTATAAGAGCTGCTACCTTCATTATGCTACATAAAGATTGCGACTCTTTTATAACCATAACACTTTGTATAGGTGACATGGGCACATCATTGAAGCAAAGGATTTATTAGCGATTAAAACAATGATAAATAAAAGTTATAAGTGATAAAAGAAATTACAAAAAGAAAAAATAAAATAAAATAACAGAGTTAGATTCCAAAAGTAACATTTTTATCGGTAGCTTTATGTATTCCGGGACTACCGATTTGGCTCGTATTATTATATTCAGGCCCATAACTTAGCTAATGTAATTACTCAGCTCTCCAAGTCCTGGCCAATTAAGAAGGAAAACATGGGTTCTGCATATGGTTTACTTTTCCATGTCCGGTCCCTAATATCCTATTTATTGAGAAGTTAATGAAAATTGTGAAAAACATCTGCTCTCCTATAGATGCGATTCCTATTATGTGACGACTAGTAGAAACTCGACACGTGTTAATAAATTTTTTAAATAAAAACATCTTTAAAATAAATAAAACAATTATTGTCATTTTAAATACACATGATAATCATATATTCACTGAGATAATCGAAGATAGTAAATTTCTATCCTGAAAATCGTATCCAGAAATAAGTGCAACTAGGTGTACGTATCGACTTTATAGGAAAATAATGACCTGTGTAGTGGAGGCATGGAACATAACAAATCCACCTTCATATCCAAGTTATGAGGAATAGCAATATGGAACACCAATTATTTAAAAAAAAAAAAAAAAAAAAAAAGGGGACACATGGCTGATGCCAATGACACGAAATCACTAAATCAGTGGCAAGAAAAGGGTCCATGAAGTGAGTTTGAAGAAAGAACAAAATTTAAGTACCCGTGTCCATTCCCGTATATTTGGTATAATAAAATATTGTGAAATTTGAATTACCTTTTTAGGGAGAAGTTGGTGAGTATGTAGAAAGGTATAATCCAACTGATTCCTAATTCCATTAAGTTTTATTTTCATCCATAATGATAGGGAATCTTGAGCTTTTTTTTGTTGATGGGAGGACTTTTAACAATTATGAAATTGTAAACCCCGAAAACTTCCACCCTACGATACGACTCTAGAGTAGAAATTAGAAACTAACTAGTAAACCTAGAGGTTAACCAGAAACCCTAAGTTAGATAGATAATTCAAACCTGGCCGATTTGGGATCCATAAACTTCATAAAAGAACTTCTTTGACCCCAATTGAGTCCAAAAATGAGATTTTGTATTTTAAATTGATAATTCAAGATGGTGATCAAAGGAAACTTCAAATCCCAAACCCGAATCCTTGTCAAACAGAAAGGTTATATAGGAAAACCTAAATATGGGTATCAAGTGATTACTGTAGTATTCAATAGAGACCTGGAATTAAAACAAAGTATAGTAATAAACCTATATTTGCTTTGGAACCCTAAAAATTGAGATTTCTAGTCAGTAATAAACTACATTGATAAGATTTCATAGTGAGTATCCAAATCTAATATATATAACTAATTTAGCCTATATATTAGTAGTAATATTAAGTAAATGACTCGATAGGGTTTTAGTTAGAAAATTTTGATCTTAAGATGAACTGTTAGAATTGAATCATACCAATAATTGAATCATACCAATAATGTATATCTTGAAATCTAGACCTCAAATATAGAATTGAATCATACCAATAATCAAATTAGGGTTTTCTAAAGCTCTTGGAGCCTGAAACGAAAATTGACCCGAAAAGTTTATAAAACCTAAATCGCGTAGGATAAACTTTTCTTAAACAAATAGATACGTACTATTAAAACTTAAATTTGTACTTTTTGTTAAACTAAACACCTTGTAGGATTCATTTAAGACCTTTGCACATATATATTTACATATATAAGCTAAAATATACCCTAATTGTGTAATAAACTACCCGAAAACTTAACTAAATAATATCTAACTACTATATAATTAATATATATATAATTTCAACTTGCTGGAGACGGTTTCACTTGTTTTGGAGGGCTGTGATTCTCTTGAAGGATGTGAGCCGAATTTCCTCAATAATTTACATGAAAGTCAATGTAAATCTAACCTAAACCAATACAAACCGGACAAATCACCCCCACATTAATTATAAACCAACAAATGGATGAATGGACAACAAACAAGAGCAATTGGTTTCTAATTTAGGGATGAAACGCGGCCGAAACTTTACATCCGTTTATATATATATATATATATATATATATATATGTGTGTGTATGCAAACAAACTTCGTTGGACAAGCAAATGAACTCCAAACTCTTTCAAACTTTCCAGAATACAACTATAACCTATTAGGAGTCGAACCAACCCAAAAACTGATTTTTAAACACTCGCACCAACCCAGTTCGAGAATTCGAACAAAAACCTGGAAAAACGCATGAAAAACGAGCTTGAGGTAAGTGATTTTATTCCGCGAGTTTTCTTTCAGTTCTAAGGATTGAGACTGACTCTTAAACATCTTAGGAAGCTAACCAAGGCCACTAGGAGCTTCGGATTTCACCGAGAGGTCACAACGAAGGTGATTTTCCCAAACCCTAACTGAGCTTGATGATCCAAATTCATGGATAACATGTTGTTTTTATGTTGTTTTTCTTGGATATTTAGGTTAATTAGGTTCCTAGCAGTCGTTTGGATCCAAAATCCCAACGTTTTGATGTTGGGATTCACCGGAATAGGCCGCGGCTCATCGAGAGAGACGTGAACAGTGAACCCCCGATGAGCACGGCTGGGTACACGGGCGTGTTTAACCCGTGTACCTCTCGGCCAATTTAAAAAAAAAAAGAAGAAAAGAAAAACGAAACTAAGTAAATATAATTATATAATAAATAATAATATAAGTAATTTTAGAATTTTATTATTATTTCTACATTTATTTATTTTTTGGAATAGTAATAATAATATTATAATATAATAATATTAAATTAGAAATTTATTTATTTATTTATTTAAATTTAAATATAAAATTATTTTTCTGACCTTATTAAATATGTGATGTTTAAATATTTAATCTATTAATGTTAATCCAAAAAGAATTTTTAGAAATATAAATTACTTCTAGTAAGTAATTTAAGTATAATGGATTTTCTAACTATAATTATTGATATTTTTAATATTATTAAAAGAATTTTGTTAAAATTTTCGAAAGTATTATTTCTGAAATAATATGAATATAAGACTAAAATTATTTTAGTAATAATATGAATTAGAGTGTAAAAACAATTATTATAATTACTAATGTGATGAAATATAATTACTATATCTTATCTATTTCGGAAATTTTATTATTATTATTATTATTTTATTATTATTATTATTATTATTATTGTAATTGTTGTTATTACTTTTATCATTGTTATTAGTACTATTGATGTTATAATTACTTTTAGTATTATTATTGATAATAATTATTAATATTCTTATTATTTATGGTAAAAGTAGAAATTTTCGAAATTAGTTTTAATAAAATCAATAAATCCTTTATTTAGCAAATATATTTTCATAAAGGTGATATTTAACTAATTTATAGAAATATATATATAATTTGTGAGTTTAGTAAATAATGGGCATATATTTAAATATTTGTACATAAATAGATAACAATAGAAATTTAAATAATCCAAATTTGTGAGTATAGGAATAACTATACTCTATTAGAAAAATTTATTAAGTAATTAAAAAGAAAATTAATAGTTTTGGACAATAAAAATGAATTAACTAAATTGTTAAACTTTCCAAATACCCAATCAATAGATTCAAGTATCCAACCAGAATTAATAAAATAAAACTATGAATACAATAAATTAGAACTTAGGGTTATTTCGAAAGAATTAGTTAAGAATAAAACAGAAACCCAACAAACCATTAGAACACTTAAATATTCATAGAAACTAAGATTGTATAACCTAAAAATTTTAATGATTATATTATTTATCTTAATAGGTGACTTGGGTATTGGGGAGGACCTACCTGAAGATTACTACGATTAAATAGGATGGGCAGGTGAGTAACTCAGTCTTATTACATTGGTTGTGCTTGTACTAGTAGTGAACCTTAAATAAAAAGATAATGAAAATTGGTGAACTATTTGAAATATGAAATTTGTGTATTGTATTCCATTGATTGCCATGTCACTCTAAAATAAGTGATAACACAAATGCATGTATCTTGATAATGTATGTAGTATCTAATTGAGTGTCTGTATTGCTTGATCACCTTCAAATTGATTAAAAACTACTGATACCATAATGGAAAATAATCATGCATTACATACTATGCATAAAAAGCATTTGAGTAAGTGGTAGCCTACTATGTGTTAGTTTCCCGGATCTCTGGTAATGCTTGAATTATCTAGGCCAGAGAGCTATTAGTTAATTGCAAGATTACTTTTGTTCTGTTAATACCATAGGAACTACATGGTAAACGAAGGACACCGCTTATGGTATTACATGGGAATAACTAACACTTAGTGGAGTTTCTAAAGCTAAAGCAGGAAATAAATAATGAAACATGATAATTTTAAAGAGATAATTAAATTAACTATTATTATTTCCTGGAAGCTTAAGTCTCTCCTGGGTAGGTGGACCATAGATTGTGATCCTTCAACCCCGATGGGAGGGCGTAAATCTCCATCCTGTTTGGATTCCGGATTATCCAAGCTTGTAATGTTCATTTGTGTGATTGATGCATTCCATATGATTGTTAAATAACTTGTATGTTATATGTAATAAGTTCTGGTTATTCACTGAGCTTGTGTTTTAGCTCATACTCCCACAGTCCTTTCAAGTTCACTCTGCGACCCTGACTCATTACTAGCAGGAGCATGGTCCCGGTAAGAGATTAGAAGTCAGAAGTTAAAAGTTTAGTATAGGGTTAGAATATCTATATCTGTAATAGACTTGTGATACATTTAAAGTGCATTAGAATCATCAGTTATAGTTGTAAGGACTTATAAAGCATATGATCTGTAATATTATAGTTTGTAAAAGTTGTTTACTGGTTTACATCTTATATATGTTTGTTTATTCCATCCAAGCAACTAAAAGATCCTGTTTTGGAAATCATGTCACTCCTAAAAGGTAATCTAATAATGGTAATCGAGTGATTCTTGATTATTATTATTAGAATACCCTCGGGGCGTGACAGAAATAATCGAAGTTTTAATTCATATTTAATGCATATTAAATTTGATTGTTATGTGTATGTGTGTGTGTGTTAATGTGAATTGTGGTGTGTTTGAAATAATGGTATGTGTTATGAAGTAATAATTAGATAATAATCTATGATAAATATATTTAGGTTTATAGTTTATTCATGTTTGAAATTATTATGTTGATACTAATTAATATTGTAATGAATAATATATGATGAATTAAGCTTGTTTTAAACAAAAAATTAAGTCCATAAACCTAGCAGATTTTTTACCTTTTTAAACCTAATTTAAGCCCAAAATCAAAACTTAATTAAGGCCCAAAGCTCTTTAGAAATCCGTCCCTAACGTCAATGCATGTTGGATAAATATCAAGCTTATTTCTTTTACACTTTGGACATCCAAAACAGACCTAAGAAGAAGAAAATTCGTAACTCTTGTAAAGCCATATTTTCCAACATTCAAACCAAGATTTCTTGCACCCAACACACCAAGAATTCATCCCCAACTATCATATATATAGTAAGGTAAGTTTATATGGTGTATAAGATGTTTTATTTCTCTCTTAATCCATGAAATTTCTATCAAATATAATGCATGTTGGATATATATGTGTATTATTATATTGTGATATTGAGATAGTTTAGGATTTGTTTATGGAAGTGTAATGATGGTGTTAAGTTGTAGTATGATGAGAAGTTGGTATTATTGAGTTGTATTGAAGAGTGGATTCATGTTGATGTAGTAAATGTGAAGAAAACGAAATTATAGTGTAAAGTGTGTTTTAATGGTTGAGGAGGAGTATTGCAGTTCAATGATGTTAGAGAGGAGTTTGTGTATGTTTGATGATATAAGGTTCTTATACCATATATTAGGCAAGTTATAATATGGTTTAGAAGAGGTTAGAAGAGTAAAATATAAAAATTTATCGGCGTACCTGCCGACTTTAAAAATTTGGCTACCAATCATTTGAAAGGCAGCTTGAACGGCGTTGGCTTAAACCCCAACACCGCGGGCGTTGAGGTCTACACAGCCGATGCACTGCCGGCGTAATGACCCAAAATTTTGTACATGATGCATCTTCTTAACGATAGCTTCAACGCCGCCGGCGTAGGATCCCTACATGGCCGGTGTTGAGTTTTACACTACCGGTGTAAATTGCCAACATGGGTGCAGCATTTCAATTTTTCTAACATTTTTCTAACATCTTTCAATACATGATATTTAACTTTTTTATTAAAGATTTACTTTGTATGATGTTATATGATATATATATATATATATATATATGTCATGTGATGACTTTGGATTATTTTAAATGAGATTCAATAACTTCCTATGTTTTTAAACTAGTGAGTATAAGCTTGGCTTAGGATAGTTATGTTGATATAGTTTGATTTGTGTGGAACAGAGATAGATACTCAGTTGGAGATTTCCTTTGATTCTCAATCCGATCCAAGTACAAAATAATTTGATTGATTATTGCTTAGGATAGGCATATTCAAGTTTGACCCTAATTAAAGACTAATGAAAAGTTTATTGAGATGGTTTGTGGTTGATTCGTGTCTAGTCCGGGAAATGGCAACCTTGTCATGATGCAATGGTACGGTAGTTTAGGCACTTAGTCCAAATCTTTGTCATGATGTAATGAATCAAATCCATGATGCAATGGTTCACTATGATGCAATGATAATTTTTTTTAATGGCTAAGTGAATAGCTAATGGGGTTAACTGTGTCGGTATATTATCTACTTAGGCTCAGGAGGAAATAATATGTTTTAGTTCACGGTTATGGGACTGTTGAACTAATTGATGTTATAGAGCGGGATAAGTGGAGTGTATGAAGGAGTGTGAACCCTAGATGAAGCTATTACTAATCTTTATCGATTAGACTTAGGAGATATAAGTATCCGGTCTACCTATATCAACCCCTTGAACATCTGTTGTTACTCAGGATCCCCAAATTCCCAGGCTTGAATCAAAGTTTGAATATTCCAATGTTTTTTCTTTTATTTTTTACTCACTTAACTAAAGATAATGAAGTTGTGGTGAATTGTTGCATTGTATTTAATTAAGCATGCTTGGCATATGTATTTGTTGCACTATTGTGTACTAGGTCTTTAGCTCATGCTGCTACCTTGCAGATAGTTATGATGATAAGCTCTACGATGATATAGGCTATGGGACTGAATGGGAGACCTTTATGGATGATTAGGAGTGTGACCTAGCAATAGTTATTTATAACTTTTTGATATATTTTGTGAAATTTCTAGGCTTATTTATTAAGCCTTGCAATGTAATTTTATTTTAAGTTGTATATGTAACATAGCTTGCTTATATGTAAGCTTTATATGGTTTGTGTGATTCTTGAGAGATCCTCATGTAATGTATGTGATGTATGTTTTGTATATATGTGATGACACACTACTTATGTTGTGGTAGTATTTCTTAATTCAAATCATGTAAATGTTATATCTGTTTTAAGCAAACAATCATTACAAACACTTATTTTTGGATAACCTTACGTATAATACTTGGGTATTTCCTAATACTTTGGTATTATGCGTGATCGAAAAATTTAGTATGCTTAATCTATGGATTAAGTGGGCTGGGTCTGTCGCGACCCTATGTGGGGCCTAGGAGGATTGCTCTAAATCGCCATATCATGTGTGCACCAGCAACATGAGGATCGCATTGCAAGTCAAAGTTTACAAGACTCTAATTAATTATCCTCTCATTGTATTATACATATATAAATTTATTATGAAAATAATTTATTGGATGTCAAAACTTCCACAGATCATAAAAACCGCAGAGAATCAGATATCCTACCAAACGACAAGATAAGGTAAACCTAGGTTTAACATAAAATATTAACTAGGTTTAAATTAAGAAAAAGACTATATTTTTATGTTTATTCTCTCAACTAGGTTTAACCTATCAAATTCTCAATCTTCTATCAGTCTTGTACAACCTGATCTTTGTCACACTTTGCACTCAGATCCTATCCCATCCATGTATTCAACTTACCTGCAAAAGCAAACTGTTGGAGAGTCAGCTACAACTAGCTGAGTGAAGTATACCCTCGTTCCATACCGTTCAAGCAAAAGCAGACAAGTTATTAAACAAGCATATGCAATGCAGATAAGCAAATGAACAAATATATATGGCCAACCGGTAACCATATATATATTCGGATTTACGCCCTCCGAATCCAGGGTTGGGGTACATCCACACATCAGAACTCGGACCGCTAATACTTTGGGAGTCAAATTTATTCAAGCAGTTTTTCATATATAAAAAATAATATACGTATAACAACATCCCATTGAAGCAAGATATCCTTAACAATGACCCAGCGCAATCCTAGGAGGTGGGCCATCTGCCCAAGATGACTTAGTTCCCATTCCCTTAGAACAAGGCCCATGGTACACACTAGGCATATACCACTTCGGTCCTCCATGGTCACCGTCCTCACGGGACAGCGTGGCCCATCCGAGTCAAAGTGTAGTGGTGATGGCCTTCTACATACAATCATGCAATGCATGATCAATATTATAATTATCACGCCAATAGTCATTAAGTCCATTTATTTGGCAATCAAACAATTATCAGACACTCATAAAGATCTAAATGATTTAAAACACTCAATACTTAACGTTCAGAATAATGTATAGTATTTTCAACAAAGATAACAAACACGAGCAACCATAAGTGTAAATTTCCCAATCCCATACTTGAATTGTTTAATTTATATTAACAAAATATCATACTCTAAACCTACAAGCATAAGCAGATATGAAGGTCATCGGAATATACTGACCTGTTTATCCTTGCTTAATGGTTGTAGAAGTCTACAAGAAAACTTGAAGACAGATCTGTATCCCTCGAGAATCGAGATAACAGATACCCCATTACTATACTCTTATTCATATAAAGAAACCTATTGTGTCTTTGTATCTTAAACTCGAGTTTTAGCATTTCTTAATCTAACCTTAACACATAATTAGTCATTTTGAAGCTTGTAAAGGCTACGCTTCATAAGTTAAACTATAAAATTCGTATAATCTTAGTTTTCGTAAGAGAAGTTTTAAATATTTTCAAATATCAAGTTAAATCACGAAATCTTAAATTGGGCATATTATACTCGTTTTAACTTAGATTTTAGCATATGAGTAGTCATTGGAAAACTTATCGACTGTAGTTTTTAATTGTCATGTTAAACTAATCATTTTGTATATTTTTCCTATTTTACTTTAGGGGCTGGAAAGGTATCATAATGATGCCTAGGTTTCTTGTTTTGTATTCTTAATTATTATTTCAAGTTCAATTCCTTGTAAATGTTTATTTCATAAAGTACTAGTGATTATACTTAATTTAAGTCCATTACTCAACTTTTTAGTTAAAGTATACATATTTATACTTATTTTCATTTTGATTGTCTTGATCTTATTTTAAGTATATAACTCTAGCTAATTTGATTATATCAACTAATATTTATGATTTTCATTAATCTATACTTTATATCCTTATAGTCTTATAAGCATTTAATTTTATACTTAGAATTACGGAATTCTTGGTTAAGTTTAATCTTTCAATTACAATTTATATTATCTTGATTTTCTAATTTGTAATTGAATTACTTAAATTTTATTCTAGGAATCTTATTCTTTTATATGTGTTGAAATCTTCATATGTCTATATAGGTTTGTTTTTGAGTATATCTAATAGATTTAAAGCTAAATATCTTTTACTAGGAATCTTGTTCTTTTATATGTGTTGAAATCTGCATATGTCTATATAGGTTTGTTGTTGAGTATATCTAATAGATTTAAAGCTAAATATCTTTTCCTTATATAATACTTAAATAATATCAAGTTTATCTATTAATATCCTATTTCTGTATATGATCTTAATCTTATATTTGTATATAAGGTCACATATTGAAGTTTAATTACATATCCAATCTTCTTATTGATCGGATAATCAAATATGTTTCATTTATCAAATTCAAGTAAAATTTTTCTTAAGTTTTCTTATAGGGATGAAACTTTATTATATGGTTCTAGGTTTTTCTAAGTTTTTTTTTTCCTTTTTAATTCCATTTCTACTCATGAGTATATGTTTTGTGTGATTTAAATTATTTAAACTTGTCATAAAACATCTCTATTCTTTTTAAATGTCAGAACTACACTATAGGTTTACTTTACTTAATTTTAATTATTTCTTTAGTTAAGTTTTATTTCATAAAACATAATGAGTGTTTATATAAGTTAAGAATATTTTTGTTTTAGTGTTTTTGATATTAAAATCTTAGTTTGAGTCTTATTTATGTAAATTATACCTAATATCTAGTTTTAACGGTAACATCTCAATCCTAGCGATTTATCTTTAAATCATCATTTGCTAACTGACATACTTTAAGGATCTAATAATTCAATTCTAAACCACTAGTTATTGTCTTTGAATTATATTTATCGAGATATCACTCGTTTTGGAAAATTACTATTCATTTCCCAGTATGTCACTCATCATAGGTCATAGCACGCTTAACTTTTAGTGTTTTGAGAATATTTCAGTATTATACCAAACATATCACAATAGTTAAAGTTCTATATTTTTCTTATATTATTTTCGAAATTGGAAACTAAAATCTAAATTCTACGGGATCGAATAGTTTTAGGTTTTTTCACCTACACGAATAGAATTTCCATATTTGCTTGGGTAAACTAGGGTTTTAGTCTATACATGATTAAAATATTACAACTTTCATATTTGTAAAGTCAAAATTTTGATTTGGGCTTTAGATTAGAAGATTTTGATCAATTATTGATTCCATCATGTATATTTCAACTCTAGTAATTTACCTGTAAATTTTTATCTACCAATAAATAGACTCTAAATATTAATTATCTAATATTATAATCAATTTTCTATCATCTAGCTTTTTTATTTATCAATTTATTATTTATTTGATAAGCGAAATGTAATATCAACTAGTCTAAATACATATACTAATATGATATAATTTTATACTATTATCATTATATACGCAGACAAATATGTATATTTATAATAAAAACTAATATAAAGCTCTTAATATTATAAAAACTTCTACGTTGAGGATCATAATAGTAAAATTCTGGAGTAGTCAAAACCTTATCTTGTGTGGTCTTGAATTGAAGAGCGTATCGTCATGATCACAACACTACTTTCAAAATTGGAATCGATTGTCATATATGAAAAATACGAATTTTTAAAGATCGAAGGAGCTTTAGATTTTTTTTATTATATTATTATTTCTTTTTCCTTTTTTATTTTTTTCTCCTGCTGGAGAAGCGTTTTTCCTTTTTCTTTTTCTTTTTTTTCTTTCTTCTCTTGATTCGGAGAAGTCACTTTTTTTTTTCAGTCTTCTGTTGAAGACTTTCCAGAGAGAGAGAGAATATAGAAGAGAGAGAGAATAGAAAGAGAGAATGAGACGAGAGTGAGAGAGAGAATTAGAAAATTTATCGGAGAAAGTGGCGTGGAGAGCAAGCACGGGGAAAATTATGGGGAAATTTTAATTTTTTAGGTTCTAATTAATATGTATAATAAATATTTATTCGTTATTATTTTTAGATGAAAATTTACGTATCTATTATATCAAATATTCTGAATATTATGGTATATTTAAAATTTTGAATTTAAGATTTTTACTTTTCAGCTTTAATATCTGTTATCGTAAATTATAATTTATCTTTTAAGGGTTTAATTATTAGTGTTTTGATATTTTATGACCTAATTCATAATTATATTATCTTTAATTTGATTTTATTTATATTCTACTATTATAAATTTATAATATTTATATTTTGTTTGTATCTTTTAAATTATTTTTGGATCTAATTTATTATTTTACTTATCTTTATTGGTTTTTAGTTTATATATATTAATCATATTATTATTGTTATATCTTATGAAAAAATTTTATTTGATATAGATATAGTTTATGCTTATATTTTTATTTTAATTAAGTCTTTTATTATTCATATTGGTAATTACCAATATTTAAATTCACGAAAAGCGGGGATGGTTTTTTGACATTTTCTAAAATTTTTGCAAGACATTACTATCTATTTAATAATTATAAAAAATTAAATAAATGTATAATTCAGGTGTTACGGGATCTTTACAAACTATTTATGTGATCATTTTGCAGGGAGCATTATTTGCATGATGACAGCAACTTCAAAGACGCCGCCGATTAGCTTTGCAGTGGAAGAAGTACAAAGCTATTTAACCATTGTATACATTTTAGTCACTCATTCATTGTATAAATATAGCCGTTGTGCAAAAACAGCTTGGAAATTATAAATTTGCAACGGTCGAAAATTTTTTATATACCCAACTTGCATTGTCACTTAATCAGCTCTCTTATTCAACATCAATCCCTTTCTCTCTCTTTCTCTCTCTCTGTCTCTCTCTCAAACAACTTCATGGCTAATTTCGAAAGCTCGCAGAGTTTGGTACCTAAAAGTGGCATTGAATCTTCACTGCCTACTCCAGCTTCCAAGACAAATCCTCCAAAAAGGAAGACCCTAGGTGAAAGGAATGTGTTCAACACACATACCCCAAGCACCGAAAATCTCGATTTGAAGCCGTGTAAAGCCGAAAAGAGATCATCATGTGAATTGGATATATGTCCTGATCCAATGGCTGATTATCCTTCACCAAGGCCTATGTATCTCCGATACAAGCCAAACCGGAAAAAGGAGATATTCCTGAAGTTAGAAAAGGAGGCTAAAGGAGGGAAAAACACAGATGACGATTTAAGTTCTTGTTTGGAAAAGGAAGAACAAGGTTATGGAAGTTATTATGAAATTGAAGACGAAGAGGAAAGCTATAGATGCACATGGAAGGAACTACTGATAAAGTCTTTGTTTTTATTTATTGCTCTTGTACTTTTTTCTTCGTATATTTATAATCAAAATGGTGGTATTCAAAATTTGTCACCTAGAGTTGAGAATGTCACTTCTCAAGGCCTTTCGTCTTTTAATGCTCTTCAAGGTGAAAGAGGAGATAGAAACCAAATGTTTTTGTTGTTGATTGAAGATGAAAGCAAGACATTGGATCCTAATATACCCAAGATAATGGAGGTAGAGTCCGAGGTTGGTCGAGGAAATGAAGAGGCAGGGATTCCATATGACTTAAGGACTGATGAAAGTGAAACTGTGCATGAAAAAGAGATGTTGGAGGGAGACCAAGAAAGCAATGATGGAGCAAGTGAAATTGTGTTTCAGATTGTGAAAACTCAGCTTGAATCGAATCCTGAACGGATTATTGAAAAAAGATATGTAGTTTTCAGACCTTTCATTGGTTTATTGATATCCTCTCTAGTCTTTGCATCTTTAGTCAGTGGTGTGTGCTTAGTGAAGAAGAAATATACTTCATCTGATGCTTCTTCAGAGATTAAAACACTCCAAGTTGAGTCTCTACTGGAAGGTAAAATAAAAGGCGACTCGGGTTTAGAAGATATGTGCAAGAAGCCTTGTCATTCTTTCACAAACAAGCTTGCAAGTCATCCAATGGAAGAATTCGATAGAGCTTCTTACCAAAGCCGGGTTCCGGTAATTGAACTGCTCGGGGAATTGGACATTAAAGAAGTGAGCATCAGCAGTCAGAGGAGAGTAGGATTTCTGAAGGGAAAGAAAGATTTACTCTGCATCACCGGGGAAGTCGTGGCTTAAAGGTGGTCATACTCCGGTAGATTCGGGTTTTTTGGGGTTTTCTTCTGCGGATTCTTCCTCAAATGGAAGGTTGTTGAGTGACTGGAGAAGTATTAACCAAGGTAGGTATACAATCAATATATTGGCCGTATCATTTCTTGTTAATATTTGATGACTTTTACAAGTTATTTCTGATAGGACATGATAATGCGATCTCACAGGATTAAAAATGTGATTATGCAGAGACAATACAAAACTGTCAAAACTGATACAACATGCAAAATCAAAACTCAATTTGGACCCCATTATACTTGTTAAACAAGATCCGATGAATTTTTAAAAACCCAACTTGATAATTTATTCAAGTAGCTCAAGCTCTTCACTATACTGTAGTTGAGTTGAACCAGGTAAAACACCAAGTTGAATATGAGTAGCTTGTAAGTAAGATTGACTCTCTATACTATGTTGGTAAAAAATGAGCTGAAGATGATCATCGGACAACATATGATACAAGTCCATTTTTTCTCTACTTGACAAAAATGTTAATAAAATGAAAAACCTTATTGCTATATATGAATTATTGATTATGCAGTATTTGTGTCATTGCTTCAGCAGAACAAGTGGGCAGATGATCGTTTAAGGAAAGAGGTTAACGCTACTCCCTTGAGACGATCTAGACGGATTCGCGACCGATCAGTCATTCAATCACCTCGAAGCTATGCGTGAGCCGAGTTTGCGTTTCAAATGGATATGAGGAAGACGCCGTTTCCCAATTGTGTTGCATCTTGCAAGTTATGGGGGACGAACATGGAATTTATTTTGAATTTAGTTTTAGTAGTTAGTGGTTAGTTCTTTGTAGTTCAGCAAGTTTCACTTCTGTCTTGACATGTGTTTCTTCTTCAAAATCTAAGCGTCGTGTAATAAGGACACTGAGTGATGAAATAAGTCCTCATTCTACCGCTTGTGCCATCTCCAGGTGTAATTTCTATTTAGTTTGTCAAGTTTAACAATGAAAATTTTTAATATGCTATGATCAGCCTTATAAACCAGTTGAGCAAAATAGCTTGAACTTCACTCAAAATTTCGAATTTGTAGTTTAAATTTTCAAATTTGATTTCAACTTAAAGGCGACACTCCTGAGTTCAAATTCAACTCAATTAAGCTTAATTTGTCCAATAGTAACGATTAAACACAACTTGGTAGGCTCATGTACTAATTCGATTAAATACTAAGAAACTTCACCATACATTACACAAGTAGTCATATGCTTTTGGTTTGCTGCAAATTTGGCTCAGCGCTAGATACAAGGACTTCAACAGCTTGGGAAGTCTTCGAGAGAGCTCTATTATTTGTCCCGCACAAATAAAATAACTGTGAATTACCATAGGTTCTCAAATCAAGTCTCAGCACCATAGCATTTTTAAACTGCAGTTCAGTTGTAAAATCCTTTGCATTTGCCTAGCTCTGCAATGAAACAGCTCAGTTTGGTTCTAATGGTTCGGTGTTGCGGCTGGAACTGCCAAGAAGCTCGGCTTGTGCAGAGTTGGCTGCAGGGCATATACTCCAGGGGGGGCCTGGTGGTGACTCTGTTGCTTGTTGTTTTCCATTGAACAAAACGGGGAGCTGTTGGAAAAGGAACAATTTTGACGTTGAATTTAAGCACCATTTACCCAAAAACCAGTGTGCATTTGGCTCTTGAGCAAAATTCTTTTCAAGAAGATTCAACCGTGCAAATCTGTCCCTTTTACATCAAAATCATACTAAAGTGCACAAATAATGCATGAATTCTATATATTTTAGTAAGTTGAAAATAAATAATGGTAGACATGAATTCTAGCCATAATATGTTGTATAATCTATATATTATTGAGAAGACACACATATATAACATTTTCGATTTACATAACAAATGAATTATAACATATACATTATATATTTATAACCTATAAGTTTTGTGTGTGTGTGTGTGTGTATAGATATGTTACATACAAACATATCATAAATATCTATCATATATGTTATGCAATAAATATATTATTATATATATATATCTGTATGATATATGTTAAATATAATTCATAATTTACATATACTCTTTAAGTTATATTTTATTATATAATCTTTACAACTTATAAATGTTATACAGGATGTCAAACTCGTGATTTTACATAGAATTGTCAAAGGGTTAGTAAAATCTACACATAGAATCATAAGTTTTTATAATATGTGTAAACTAGCATTCAAATACTATAAATATGTTTACATTTTTCATAAGAAAGTTAAAATACGTGATGAAAATTAAAAAAAAAAAAATCAATATAAATTTTGTCATAATGTAAGTTATGATATAAACAATTAAGTATAAATTGCTACCCTTAGCATAAAACAAAAATTTACATATCACTATCGATATAAATTAAATTATATGAATATTCTATATATAATTTATAATACTATACATATTCGTATAATTTGTTTCTTATGTGGATAGCTTTGCAATTTAAAGCTCAGTTAAAAGTAATAATATTATGTTTTAACAAAATAAGAATGCAAAACAATAATATTATATTTTAATGAGTTCAAAGGTTTGAAAACAAGTTTAAGTCTTAAACCTAAACTTGGGTCTATTTGTTTGGCTTTTTTCGGTAGATACAGACACTTTTTTTAAACTTTTTTCAAACAAATTATTTATTAAGAAATAGATATAGATAAAAAAAAAAAAAAAAAGTTGCCAGTTCTCATAAAAAAATCAAATAGATCAAATATAGATAAAATATAGATGCAAATCAGATATATTTACACATATTATTTTGAAAAATATACAGATACAGATGAAAAACAGACCATCCAAACAGACCCTTAGATATATTTATATTTGTGTGGTTTTTGAGTTTGACCCATTAATTATTCATGTCGATTTTTACTTAACCATATTTGTTTTATAATCATGTAATGTTATGTCTGAGCAATGGGTCAGGTCTTAAATTGTCAACACTAAAAAAATATGTTGAATTATACATCTACCTAAGGGGGTCGGATATGACTAGTGGACCCGACTTGCCGGGTCCGAGTATAAAATATGGGGACCTAAACCTCCCCATGAAGGGGCAAGACGGTCCAAGGATAGGTCGGGACAAGTTTGACCCATTCTTTTTTAATGCATATATTAATTTTTTTAATTTATCAAAGAAGAACATGTGCTGACCAGCCGAGTTCACGGGTCCAATAAGTAGACCTGCCATGGACTTATGGGCCTGGCAGGCCAACTTTAGCAAGTCAAACCAGCCCAACTGAGTCGGTTCTACAACTAAACCCGGCCATGGCCGAGCTGAAACAGGTTCCAATTCAAGCCCGACCCAAATAGTTGTCTATGTTGAATACTTTGTCCTATACGCCAAATCTTTAGATCTTCTTGTAAGATGTTTTTCATTAGTTATAGCATGGTGTTAGGATTTAGATAGATATGATTTGATATCGGTATTTATCTTACTTTTTGACATGTATTAGCTCTATAAGAGGAGTAATCTATTGAGTAAAGAGAGAGGCATTATGCAAATATATACAAATGTACAATAGTTATATTTCTCTTCTCCTTTCTTGTTTGATAAAACCAACAAAAGCATTATATTTTTGTTTCCAAAATTTTTCGGTAAGCGTCATCAATAAGTAAGCAAATATATATATATACTTGGAGTTCCCTTCATCTAGCTACATGCAATTTATTATGGAGAGCACATTATTCTAATATATTATATATCCTTTAAAATTAAACTAAAAGTACATAACATCTACCGAGTACTGGGTCTGGGCGCAAGCTTTCTTTATGGTCCCTGGATTTGCAAGTATTGTTCGGGCTCTCTGAAAGTAACATATGCCCTTATACATGGAATTTGAAAGTGGTGCAAGCCGCAAGGCAATCCACTTGAATTTCAAAGTGACTTTTGTAAAAACTTGCATGCATATTTGCAATGAACCAAGGCACTAAAAGGCATTTACCATCTTGGTGTAAGGTAATTTTAACACAATTTCTTATATTAATAACCCTTTTTTTTTTTTTAGATTTTTCACCATAATAAAAGAATTCTCACAAAATCTACCATTATTTTTTTCCTTCTGTTTTTTTTTTTAAAGATTTAACAAATGTCAAAATAGACCCATAGAAATATAAATTTATAATATTTAAGATATTAAATGACACCTATTAACTCAAATAAAGAACCTTAAATAAGGAAAAGTAATTCTTAAAAAGCTGACATGACACCTAAAATTTATAAGTAAGGTTCTTACCGATACATATACTTTAATACGAAAATTAAAAAAAAAATTAAATGAAACCTTAACCTTTATTGTGGATCTATGTGATAAATGGAATGGGATGTCTCAAAGATTTATTTGCATGTTTAGAACAATAACTATATAGAAGAGTCTTGAATTCAACTAATTTTTAAATTTTCACGACCAATCACATAATCTTGGCAAACACACAAACAATGCATGAATTGAAGTTATTTGAGTAGAGATAAAATGTGTAATTTTACAAATTTATTTGTTATGCATTTGTCAAGTTTTAATGAATCTCAGAAGTTTAAATTTTCAAAATAAATTTAATTCTAAGGAAAATAAATATATTCTTTTTCAAATTATCAAAATTAAACAAGTTCGACTAGCTGACATTGATCATGATTATGTTTCTCGGTGGCGCAAGTGACTCCAATCACCGGGATATCCAAGATTAAGGATTCATATTTATTGAATTAAGGAAAAAAAATTATTTTTTTTAAAAAAATTACACAAATCCATCAAATCAAAAAATAATCCAAGAATAGACAAGTTGATTTCGTCTCTTGAAAAGATGAAGTCATTAATGGCCGACCTCATCTCTTCAAAAGACGAAATTAAATCAACTCATCTTTAAGCTCATCTCTTGAAAAGCAAAGTTGATCACTAATGACAACTTATTTACTCTTTGGATTATTTTTATCGTAGTGACATTTTATAATTTTAAAAAATAATAATAATATTGATTTCCTCTTCCCCATTTTATTATGTAATTTAAAGGTATTAGACAGAACATCAAATCCCATGTTTGGGTCATAAAAATAAACAATTTTTAACATTAGACAAAAATAAAATTAAAAACCAAGCTTTAAAATAGCTTTCAATTAAATCTAAATCCAGCACCACACCACAGATGTTATTTCAACATCTTCAAATTTGTTAAAAAAAATATTTCATCTCGTGAATTGAATATTCCAAAAATCATTTAATACTTGAAATGTCGACATAAAAATACGATTAAAAAAATAATAAAATTAGGCAGAAAATGCTATAAAAATAAAACTGGGAGAACAAAATCGTATCATCCGATCCGATTGTTGAAAAAAAATATTATATTAACTTTTATAATCCATATGAGAGAGACATATCATCAACTAATAAATTCAAAAAAAAAAAAAAAGAAAAAACATTGTGACCGAACTTCGAAGCGAAACCCTAGAAACATAAAACCTAGGGTTTAAGCATAAAGTTGAAAAATTTTAGGATGTGGGGAAGATGATTATTGAGTAATTCCATTGGAGATTAGAATCACAACTGCCCATCTTCTCGCTACTTTGTTTTTGCAGAGATCACCTTTCGGCAAAGTGCACATGTTTTCGTAATATCGCACTGCGCCGATACACAATCTCTGCTCATTTTGTTTCCTTTCAATCAAAACCCTAATTAAGAAGTACAAATCAAAAAACACCCCATAAAACTCAAAACAGAGAAAGAGACAGAGAGAGAGAGAGAGAGAGAGAGAGAGGATGGGAGAAAGGAGACGACGGCTACTGGGATTATAAAGATAGGAGGATTAGGGTTCTGCACTGGATGTACTTCTTGAATTTACACAAATACCCTCCCTGACCTGTTTTTTTTTTTTTTTTTTTTCCTGAACGTTTTGGAGTTTGAGTAAAATGAGAAACTACAGTGAGTGACCGAACCGGACCGTTTTCTATTCGACCAAAGAACCGGTGCGGTATTTTTTAAATGGAGGTGGTGATGATTCTTATATTGATGCTTTATTTCATATTCAATTATTAATATCAAAGGATTCCATTAAATTGTATTATACCATGGATAACTGATATACTTAGTAATCTTGTTAATCGACATCACAGTCATGCTGTATATTTCAAGTTAGTTCCATTATAATTTTTTTATTTCCGTAATTTATCGTTTAATCTTGTTTATTAAAGTTTCAGTAACACTATTTGTGAACTTTTGCAAAGCTTATTAGTCATATCATTTTTAATTAATAGTACCCTCAAAAAGTTTATTCAAATATCAAATAAATCGATCATCTATCAACTTTACAATTTAGTATCTAATTATATTGGAATTTAGATAGTCTCATTAATGAACTGACTAATCAATTTTTATCTATTAAAATAAATATAATAATTGCGTATTCAATAATATTTAGTAATGCAATAACGATTAAGTATAAAAATGAAGCCATTAAATAATCAACAAAAATTATCTTGTTGAAATACATAAGCACATGAGACCATAAAAATTTTCTAATTACATATTTTATAAAAATTCCTATCTATTTTTTTTCCTTTTTTTGCCAGGAGTGCTAATTTAATTTTAATGAGCTAACTCTGGTTTTTTTAATCATGTATAATATTAAAGTGGAAAATTCGACTCTTGCCACTTACATACTTAAACCATTTAAACTTTCAATACTTTAATCAAACTAATAGAACTTGAGCAAACACAATTTTAGTTTTACCCTCCATCCTACCACTTTAACTATTCATTCATTACATTACTTACTATGATTTTTAATACATATATTCAATATTGGTATAATATTTGCAAATACATATGACAGATATAAGATCCCTAGTATCATTTGATGGGATTAATAAAGACAAATAGTGAATCATTTTCTTTCAAATTCAAGTTAATATACAGACACGTGACACCATCCAAAGAAAAATTGAGAATGAGAAGTGGGTTGCCTAGCATTGTCCCTTTTTTGTTTATACGATACTTCAAGAAAAAATAATCACATGAAACAATAATAAATACACACACACGCATATATATAAATTAGACTGATCTATAATCCGTCTTCACAAAAAAATACAAAATTACTTAAGGCTCAACGGAAAGGAGCAAAAAAGGACAAGGATTGTTATTAATCCTTTATAATTTCTATTATTTGAAATTATAATAAAAAATTATAATGTTTTCACATTTGATGAACTCCATAATTTGACTTTCCCTTGATAAGCAAACTAGAAGGGATTTAAAAAATAAAAATAAAAAATAAAAAATAAATTTCTGCTTCGTAATTTACAATCCTAACTCTGCTCTACATTGAAGGAACAGCCAAATAAAACCCTTTGGTTAAACAGCAACTAATATGTGCCCTCATCTGCAAGATAGGAAATGGAGATCAGAAAATGCCAGGTTTCCAGAATTTCTTAAGACAAAACACAAAATAAGTTCTTTAATCATGCACTTTGTACACTTAATTTTTAGCACTTCATTTTTAGCTTAAACAAATATGGATTTATCCCTTAATTCCATAAATTAAAAACAAAAGTGACTTTGCTCCTCAGTGAAAATACAACTAGAAGTTGTGTGGTGCGAAAACCAGGCTAAGCCCAGTTAGTAATGTGCATAAATTGCATAGTCAAAGATGCCAAGGTGTAATTTCAGATATATAGTGCAATATTCTGCTAATTGCTTACCATCACCCCCATCATCCATGTTAAAATCATCCTCATCATCATCAAAGTCAACATTCTGCAACAAGAAAATGGCTTACATCAAAACTTTTACAAGGACTCTGAATCACAGGAATAGGCTTGAAAAATAACTTTGGCCTTGATAAGAAGGAAAGAAAGATATAAGAATGGATTCCAGTAGCGGAATTGCTAAATATACGTCTTAATGTGGTATCCTTCTTCCCTAATTGTCCAGTACTAAGACCATTGCATATTTTAGTACAATCAATCATCTGTGAAGTTAGTGAAATTTTTTGACTTCATGTCCTGAAACAAATCCAACATAGCAGGCCACACAGAACCGGACAGAATACCAGTTCTACAGGAACATTCAACAAAGAGACTTTACTCTAGATCTCCAGAAATACCTTTATCTTCCTGTCAACACTATTTTTCTGTGACACATTACAACCTAAATGCAATTAACCTAAGTGTTCAAACTACAGCTACTTTCCTACCATATTCATGGTTGATTCTGCATTTCCATTCATGATTTTGTGCTACCAACTTAAGCTCAGTAGGAACATTTTTTGCATGTGTGGAAGAATTAAAAATTGACACTTGAAACTCACTAGTGCATACATATGTGTAGCAATGGAGACTATAACTAGAGCATACCAAGAAATGGGTTCATAAGTTTTACCCCATAATCTATCAGATATGATAGTATTGGATAGGATAGGATAAGAAATGGATAACGTGGGATTGAATAAAACGGACATAACAAAGCATTATATCAGGTAAGGAAATGCCATTGTATTCACCTAGGTTTGGACTTCTCCAATCTAGAGTGCACATGCAAAATAGGATAAAAATTATCCGACAGCCCCTTGTCAAAACATCATCAATTTGAGCCAAATTTCATTCATAGATGATATACTTGATTGACACATTTTTTGGAAGAATTAAATTCAACACTATTAAGCAGAGGAACAAGAAGGACTCTAACAGCATGGTATAACAATATATAAAGGTTTTGGCTTGAACCTGGTTGTAATCTCCATCATCACTAAATTCCTCATCTGCCTCTTCCGCTTCCTCCTCTTCATCTTCATCCTCACCTTCCTTCTTTTCATTTTCACCTTTGTCCCCTTGGCCCTAATCACAGGGTATGACATAACTCAGATACACTGTCAAGCTAAAATCAAAATCATATATACAGTCAAACCACAATCTAATCTCAGAGATACCTGATATTTCTGCTCAAGTTTCTCAAAGAGATCCAACTTCTGCAGACCTGCAATGAAATATAAACATGAATAATTCAATATTAAAATACAGATGTTGGTAAAAGGGGAAATACCTGCAAATATCCTTAATCTTGTTAAAACTGAAACAGCTAACCTGTTGTTATATTCATGATCTATTACCCATAAAACTAAAGCATACTATATTTGCCTTTTAGATGATATTTCAAGAGCTAAAGTATTCAGATCTACAACAAGATCCCTGAGGGTCTAAGGAAAATTCAAATAAATAACAAGCTAGCCTGACCATGATATTCAAATTTTCATTCTTCTCTATGTAATTGGAGTGCAGCATAAAAAAGCCTAATGCCTCAAAACATGAGAGATATTGCTAGATTGGAATCAAAAAAGTCTGAAATACGTAAATCAAATCCCTTGCAAGCGACTCCAAAAGAACACCAAAATGAATTAGGAGATTGCACCTTGAAACTTTTTCCACAAATCTAAAAACAAAATTTCTTTAGAGAACACCACTAGCCTTTCCCGACTTTATGAAAATTAGCCATCAACTCTAGTAGAGTTGCTTCAAGGCATAACGTGAACCCAACATTAGCCCGCTTAGAAGCAATAACAACACTCAAGCTGCTATGTATATGCATCCCATTTCCATATTCTTTCTAATATCTAAGAATTCATATTATACTTAATTGCTTTCCACAAGTCTTTTATTGTCCCAAGACTCTGCTTAATGTGAGCAGTCTCTAAAGTATCACAATGCTTAACAAGTGCAATGATCAAATTGAGACAAAGAACAAAAACCTGATTCTGGATTCCATTGCACCTTTCTTGGCTTCTTCCTCCGATCCTCTCTTGAATCTACAATTATCAAGGCGTCATTGACCCAATTACCCGCAAACCAATAAGGTACATAAAGCTTAGACAATGCTTGATGAAATATTTTGCAGAGGGTGAACCTGCCACTAGTTCTTTGGGAAAATTAGTAGCATTAGCCTCCAGAAACTGCATGAAAGAATGCCGTGTAGTTCGGCGTTTTGGCTTCTCCCGGTCAGAATATCTCTCTACATCAATATTCTCAGAAACTAGAAAAAGAAAGACAAAATACACCAAGCACAAATACTTCCTTAGATAAATAGGTTTTTATACAAAATTCATTTAAGATAGAGAAAATCAAACATCAGGTGTTAAGTGGTTGCCTTTTGAAACGGTATCTTCAAGGTAATATGGTGATGACCTCCAATAATTTTGCAACCTAGAATTCCGAGCAACTAAAACCATTTCATCTCGACTCACACTTCTAACAGGAGGTAACGTAATATCCTGAGATCCAACTAGAAAATTCAGCAACATGATGAACACATATACAACCAATATAGACTTATCAATGTATAAATATATGCATACATACATACATACACACATATATATAAATGAGGCAGGTGTTCACCCTTGGATATAGCTCAAAAATTGCATACATCCCATTAATGGATTGATGTAAAATGATAAATGCATATATATCCAAAACAGACTTATCAATGCACAACTACATACATCTATGTGTGTGTGTGTGTGTGTGGTGTGTGTATCCTTGTTGCTATTAGTTATAGGAGATGAAGGCACCAGCTTTGATTTCTTGAATCTGTAAAACCCATCCACATTCAGTCGGATTTGGTATATTTTTATTACTGGAATCTCTTTATTTTGATGTTGCCATCATTATATCTATATCTATATTTATATCTACAGTAACATTTGGTTGCCAGTAGAACATAGGATAAGTTGAACAGTACAGCACAGCATAAGAAAATAGCACGGAATAAATTTATTATACCTTATATGATGTGTTAAAGTACAACAGAAGAATTTTCTTATACCTTGTTTGGTTAAAAAATTTTACTCTGTGCTATAACATTTTTGTATCACTGGATTCATAGACCAGTACAATAAAGTTGTTTCACCAGTAACAGAGATATTCTATCAACCAAACACGGTCTGCAATTAACTACTAGCCTTTTGAGTTCATTTAGAGTTCCTCGGTAATTAATTGAAAAAGTAAGCAAATTTAGGTAGCTAATTGCAAAATTTGACAAAATTCATGTAGTTAATTGCAAAAAATAGTAAATTTTAGATAGCAAATCGACAATTAATCACATAAATTGAAAAAATTCAGATATCAAATGTGACAATCACCCAAAATATCATCCCTTTGGTACCATAAATAATTGACAATTAAACGCTACCTCTGTATCAAATGATGGAAGTCCTGAACAGAGTTCGTAAATACAGTGAAAAACAACAACACCACTACTCAAGCTTAATCCTAGTATGTCCGTGTCCAATTACTGAACTCGAAACAGGACCCGCTATTCCTATCCATATTGCAGATTAATTTACGAAGCAAAATCACATAAAGGTTTAAACGATTTGAATGGGTTGAACCAGTATGCATATGGATTAAGCAAGATGAAGAAAGTGAGAAATTCAAATAAATGGAACTGACCGGAAAAAGATCGAAAGGGTCTTGCTTGACATACTTGAATCCACCGCCGCCGCCGAACCTTCCTCTACCACGACCGCCTCTAAATGCCATTGGAGCTCCTACAGCTATTAGGGTTTGAAAAATGGACTGAGTTGAAACTGGGATGGAGTGGAAGAAAGAGGGATTAGGTCCCAGTTGAGACGGGCTGCAGAGGAAGAGGGTTTAACCGTTTAAAGGTTTCTATTATTTTTTCCATTTTACTTTATTAAATTGATTTAAATGTATATACTATACGTATATATAATATTTATTTAATATTGGTTATAACTACATATGAACCAATGCTGGATGGCCAAAAAAAAAAAAAGAAATACTGCATTCCTACTAGGAATATTCTAATATTAGAGTAATTAATTAGATAAATAAATCGCTTTTTTTTTCTATGATATCAATTATTTAAAAAAATAGATAAAATCTCTTTGTAAAATCATCTAAAAATAGCATTTTATTATTCAATTCTTAAAAAATATCCTAATTATAAATTTAATTGCTTTTATATTTGTTTATTATAAAACCCATACGTTTAGATATACAAGATATTAAAATCATTCTTCTCATACTTTTAGATATATAAGATATTAAAATCATTCTTACGCATAATATATAGATTTAAAAAGTTTATTTAAAAATATTACAAAATAAACCAAATTATTAATTATTTTAAGTTAAAGAATTAAGGCAATACAAAATTTCTAAATCCAACTTGTTGCAACTATTTTACATTTTACACGGCTAACCACCCATTTAATTAAAAGAGAATGAAATACAGGAGAAAAAAAAATATATATATTAGGAATAGTAATATCACTAATAGACTATGAATGATATATTCTAGTATTTACTCATTCGGAGTTTTATTACTAGAAATATATATATTTCAACATTTACTTTAATTTATTAATCGATGTGTTAAACTAATAATAAAATTAAAATTATCATTATACCTTTATTTGGCTATTATTAAAAAATTAGAAGTTTTGTAAATATACCCAATATACTCATATCATACTCACACAAATCCACATACGTATGTTATTCATAACAATACATTATAGATAAATATATATAAACATATAATTTATATATAATATGTATAATACACACACATATACAAATATATATAGATAGATTATGTGTATATCTATCTATCGTACACACACATATATAACATATATAACTTATAAAATATAACATATATGTACATATAACTTATATATTTATCAATGGTCTATTTATTTGTCATTTATACAATACTTATAATCTTTAGATCATGTACTTGTATTTTTTAGACATTTATATATATGTATAGAAATCATAACTTATAAATAAAAATGATATATTATATAACTTATAACTTATACATATATAACCAATATGTATAACTTATTATATGAATTATAGCTCATTTATATAATATATAACTTATAAACATAAAACATATACAACTTATATATATATATATATATAATGTAGTATATATGTAAACTTATAATTTATATTACAACTTGCATATTTTATTATCAATCCCCATTTACTTTATACATATAAATATATAATACAAAATATTTATACTTAACATCTTAGATTATATGTGTGTGTGTGTGTATAATCTAACTTAAAAATACAACTTACATGTTATTAATAGTCCATTTTGGGACACATAGGGCCACCCAAGCCAAGTCCAGCACACTAATAGGCTAAACCAATCAACTAGGCCCAAACTCTAGCAACGAACTCCACAATAAATGGCCTAGCCCCACAATAACAAGTCTTAATGATTCTCTTGGTTGCCTCTACCCTACTCGTCACTTGGCATAACTAACTCGATCAGTCTAATCCTTAAGTAGTAAAGTAATGGGCCTACCCCACATTCGCCACTACTACCGCTAACCATCCACTCGCTTATTAGCCCGTGACTTCTATAATCACCAAGTTAGTCAACAATAAATACCTATCTACCTATAAGGAGATAAGTACTATTGCACTTAACCATTTGTTCTCATTTGTTTTACGGGCTCACTATGACAACTTCAGACTTAAGCACTGGACCCGATATGGCTGCTAACTGAGTTTCTATCTTAGTAGGCCTTATACCAAATATCAATAAGAGCCCAAATCCCCAAGATCCAACCTCTATTGAATTCGATGAAGCAACACATATATAACTTATAACTTATATATACAAACATATGTATTTTATCAATACACTATTTATTTGTTATATATATCATATATAACACATAACTGATATGTTCATAATATTTATATTATGTATTTATATTTTTTAGACTGAGTTAAATATATAACTCACTACTTATATATATAATTAATATATTATATAAGTTATAACTCATAACTTATATATTTATATAAATTATATGTATAAAATATTACTTATAACTTATCTATATGAAATATAACTTAATATATATAACTTATAAATTATATATTCAAGTTATGAGTTATAACTTATATATATAATACAGCTTATAAAATATCACCTATATATAATTTATAATTGATATATACAACTTAAATATTTTATTAATGCACTTCATTTTTCATATATGTATAAATTATATAATTCATATCTTATATATTTATAATCTTTAGATCATGTATTTATATTTTTTTAACACACACACACACACACACACACACACACATATATCTTATAAAACATAAAACTTATATTACTTATAAGTTATATATATATATATATATATATATAAGTTATGACATAGAATATCCGTTTATTTCATATGTTTCTATTTGTTTTGACATCTTAATTTTTATATGTTTATTTACAATAACTATCATAATTATAATTAGTATTAATTTACTGATAGAGAAAAATAACATTAGGCCATTGATGATCTAAATAGCCTAACCCACCCACTAACTCGAACTGTTGAACTTTATATTCACAAATGATTTTGATGAGAATAATCATTACACAATTGATTATTTAAATATTCTTAATTGTTTAAATACTTAAAATATTTATATATATATATACTATGTATTTGTTATACTATTGTTTAAGTTTTAACATAACAGAAAGTTGAAGAAAAGTCAAGACAAAGCTATCGAGTCCAGTAGAAGAAATGTAGAGGTACTATTCATCAGATAAAGACAAAAGACTAAGTTTTTGGCAAAACTTGTAGAGTCAAGTGTTGAAGTTATAGGCAAAACTATGAAGTCAAGAGCTGGAGTTTTGGACAAAATCATAAAGTCAAGGGCTGAAATTTTGGGCAAATTTTATAAAGTCAAGGGCTGAAGTTTAGGCCTCAACCTCAGCCCTCGACTTCAGAAAGTTTGCCCTTGGCATTTTTTTAAAATAAATAAATAAATTTTTTTTTTGGACTCGACTTGTTCTTAAGCATGACAATAATAGTTTTTTTTAATTATTTATTATTTAATAATATAATAATATAAGTGAAAGGGAAAAAGAAAAAAGTCGTTAGAATGCATTTAATGCATATGTCAGATGCATTTAATGCTCTTTCAATGTTTTTGAACTTTTACACGTTATTAAAACCTTAAGTACATTAAATATAAGTATGGATTATCAGAAACTTTTTTATAATAGACAAATCTCTTATCAAGAGCTATAAATAGAATTTTTCTCTTCTCTTTGAAAAAAAGAGAATGATATATACTAGAAATTTTTAACACACAATAAAAATGAAAACAACATTCTGTAAAGTTTTTTTTACTTGTGTTTTTGTTCTCATTCTCGTTCTCGTTGATTTGTAAATTCTTTGAAGAGAACAATTGGTGCTCTATTTCGGAATTTGCTAATACACTCTAAACGAGAGTTTTTTAGCACTATTTAAGATTTACAAAAGTTGTTTATCTGTTCGTTTAAGGAGCTCAGTTTGTAAAATAATTTATAAAATTCCTAAAGTATTTTCTGTTGTAAATCTGTTCAAGTAGAAGCGTTTCTTTGTAAAGGAAATTTGTATATTTCCTTAAGAGCTTTTCAGTTTATAAATCTGCTCATATAAGAGCTATTTGTAAAAAGAAGTCCTCGTAGAGGCAAAATAAAGTCCTCTTGTTTGAGGCATTGAGAAAAGTCCTAAGTGGAGACAAAGTGAGATCCTCGTGTGAGGCATTGAGAAAGCCCTCAGTGGGAGGCATTTGAAGTCTGGTCTGGAGTTATCAGCATCATCCTAATTGCGATTAAGTGAGAATTCCTCGTAGGAGGCATTTGAAGTCTAGTCTGGAGTTACCAGCATCGTCTTAATTGCGATTAGGCGGGAAGTCATTCGTGGAAGCAAAGAGAAGTTTCGTCATGTGTTACCAGTACAACACTTGATTTATCAAGTGGAAGTCCTTTGTGAAAGGCAATTGTAAAAGTCCTATTATGATAGGCTTTGTTATAATTCCTCGTCTAAGAGGTGTATTGATTTTAGAATAATCAATATAGTGGTAAAAGTCCTCTTTTAAGCATTTGCACCATGGAAGTAGGCAGTGGGCCGAACTCTACGTTAAATCATTGTGTTGCTTCTCTTTGTCTCTCTGTGCTTCTTTATCACTGCTTATTTGTTAATCAGTTTTAATTAGTTTATTCCACTACATTTGTTTGTTTAAGTTAACTCTTGTATTATCTTAGTTAATTAATCTGGTTTGATAAAACCGAAAAAATTTGTAATACTTAATTCATCCCTCCCCCTCCCTCTCTCCTCTTAAGTATTCATTGTGTATTATTTCTAACACAAACCCATTTAGCACAACCCATTAAGCCCATACTTCCTATAGTCTTGACATTTTGATAATGGACAACCAAATTTCTCATTATAAAAGCAAATGGTTACTAAATTTACCAATGTTGGACAGCTATAATATTTAATACCTTGTTACTAAGTGACTCTTTTAATCTCTTTAGTGCTTTTAATTCACCCCTTTAAAGTGAGTACATTCATGTTTACACGTATTAAGCTTAGAATACATTGTTGAATAACACTACGAATACTCACAATACATGACATATACAACGTTGGTGCTTCGACCACGTAGATGTAAACCTTTCTTTGCCATTTTCATTTCAACTTTTCCCATTTTTTCCTTTTTTATTTATTTCCATTTTGCAATTTCAACACAATAAAGCCCCCTTCCTTCTCAAATAAAAGGTTTTACTA
Source organism: Combretum micranthum (assembly GCA_024138025.1). NCBI lineage: Eukaryota > Viridiplantae > Streptophyta > Magnoliopsida > Myrtales > Combretaceae > Combretum > Combretum micranthum. The sequence goes on along the minus strand of JAMXBD010000963.1, from coordinate 227,766 downwards.
ATGAAAACTTAACTAATTCGTTCCATAGACGTAGCTACCACCTCATCTGCCATCTCTAGTGTCTTAATTGTTCATTCTAAATGTTAGAACTCCACTCTAAAATCCTCCAAGTGAGTTTCTGTCTCATCGGTCCAAGCTCAAGCTAACATTTACCGTGGGTGTTGGTCTTTTCTCTTGCCATGATCACCATACCACCAAGTGAACTAACTACTCCATATAATCTTTAATTTTCTACTCACTTCCAACTTTGCACTAATAGTGTTGTGTTGTGTTCTTTTTCTTTTTGGGTAAGTTAGATGTATACCCATCACTCCAACATTTGAAATCAACGCCAACACCCTAAACCCTCTTAGCTAGCTACTCTTTCTAAAGTTACAAGGTCAAATGTGCTTAGTTGATAGAGGACAACATGTAGATATGTTGAGTTTCAATTACTACATTTAATATTTGTATCATGCTATACTTAGTTTTGCCTCCCACTTGTTGTATTTAGAGTCCCAATTGGTTTTAGGAATACTATGCTGAAGTTCTTAAGGTCAAATTCATATTTTTGCAATGTTAGATATTACTAGCTCTAAAATGTCGCATACAAGGTTTATGCAAGTTCAAAGAGGAGATAATCTGCGTCCCCGTGACTCCAAACACTCCCAATAGAAGAAAAAGAGGAGATAAAGATTGTGAATTTTCTTTTTGATATAGACAAACACCCCCATTGTTTATTTAACAATTAATGTGATAGTAAATGTCTGTTCCATGTGTGAGAGGTATTGTATTTTCTATCCTTTAATAGTCACATCGATTCAAAGAATTGGTGCTGAATAGTGACAACATAATTTCTTGTACCGTACCTTCTAAGCTTAATTCTAGATGACGCAAGTCCCATATTACTAAATTTTTAGCAACCATTCATCTTTACAATGAGAAATTTGGCAGTTCATTATTGAAATGTTAAAACTATAAGAATGGGTTGTGTTAAATGGGTTCAAGTTAGTTAATGGGTAGTTTAGGCTATTTAGATCATCGATGGGCTAATTAATAATAAGTAAAGCAAATAAAATAATTATTATAATGATAGAATAAATTTAAAAATATTAATATACCATATTAGCTGACACGTGACATATCCCTATAAGTGAGAGTATCACATTATCTAAACTCATCTTCTTGACTAAACATTGAGTTGTGAACTCAAAACTCTGGAATATTTCAAATAAAAAAAATTATGCTTGCTTTTGATATAGAATGTTATATTGTGTGTTTGAATAGCAGCATTGATTTTGCTCTCATTCAGTCATGAAAATAATAAAACAACAAGTAAATGGATGAATATTGAATAATCGCAAAAAGAAAGAAAGTAACTATGAATTGTATTTTGGTTAAGTTAGAGGTTGTCTTTCTATCAACCTAGTTAGTTAGTGGCTAACTCTAAATAGTTTGTGGCATGATCCCAGCTAGTTTGTGGCAATTACCATTAAGTATGTGATAAACCATCAATGGATTGTTCGAATGGTTGAGTTTTTATCATAACATGTAATACAAAGGCTGGTGATGGTAATTCAAAAAAAATAAAAATAATGAGTTTTATATGAGTAATGATGGAACTACTTCTAAATTGTTAAAAGTAGAGGTTGGAGCTAGGTCTATATCAAATGCTACTACATATAATAAATAAATGCTTTACCATAATAGGTGTAAGAATTAGTTCATTGGAATCAAGTTTTATATTGATAACATGTTTTGTATTCACAACACGTATCTTATGATTATTTCTTTATTTGCTTGCATTTTCTAGCATATACATATAAGGTACTTACTTTGCTCTAAAATGGGTTGAGGGTTAGTTTCTTTGCTAACCTCAAGTATAGATACAAATATGAAGGAGCAACAAGACTAGAAGGGCAGGTAGAAAGAAGTATAATAGCTTGTTATGTATTATGACCCTAGCAAGGCATGTGGAAATAAGTACTATAGCTTATTATGTATTATGACCCTCTTTTGGCTGCTTCCTTGTTTTGGAAAAATAAACTTGTCAATACTTAAGATGATGGTTATGGAGCACGCTAAAAATTTCTTGACTAAGGCAAATTTCAGCTAGGTAACTTCACAAGTTAACTCTTAAAGCATGAATTTCAGGTCATGTTATTTTGAATTAGAAGTACATTAGTTTGTAGGCATTAAAGACTTGAGACCAAGCTATGGTTTATAGTAATAATGTTGAATAATTATGTGTATGTAAGTATTTACATAGATGTATCTAGAAAGCTTCCACAGGTAATCTATGTAACACCCCTGTAAAGACCCAACCCACTAAATCTCAAATTTAGTGTACTGAGTCCCCAACCATATATAACATTTTTATATTATACGTAAGGTTATCCTAAAACTACAGTTTATGAGAATTGTTTGATCAAATCCACTAAAACTTTATAAACAATCTTTAACAAAACAAGATTGCTAATAAAGGCAATCTATACATATATATACATCATATGTACAAAGTTTAGTGTCAATACAAGACACTACAAAATTACAAGTTTATCTTGGTACAAAAGATAACTAAGGAGATCTTAAGGTCTCTTACAACTTAGGCTTATCCAGCAAGCCTTCTATACAAAGAATTATGCTTTAAACAAAAGCTTATCCAAAAATCCAGGGGCATTAGAGTCCTACTCGTCCCACTCATCCATGAATCGCTCAAAACCTTACCCGTACCCAGATTATCATATAACTCATCTTCATTACTGCAAAGCAGCAAAAGTGAGCCAAAGGCCCAGTACGCAATAACAAATACAAGAACAATTTATCAAGCAAACTTAAATCAAATGAAATGCATCATTGATCAAGTCATTATCTTATTAAGTTTTCTTTTAACAAAACAACAGGAGGGTGTTCAAACCCCAGAATCACACTCTGGGAATTTAGGGGTCCTGAGTAACAGCAGCTGCTCAGGGGAGTTGATATAAATAGTCCGAATACTTATATCTCCTATATCTATTCCATAAAGAAACAGCTTCATTTATGATTCAAAAGTCGTTACCTGACTCTACTTAAACTCAGTCCACAACATGAGCCTAGTTCACGAGTTCCCATACACTTTGAACTAAACCATGGCATTTCTCCTAAGTTTAAGCAAACGTTACTCGGATACTATTCTTCCCATCTACTATCCGCTTAACCAAAACCAATCGCTATTGTATCATAGCGTACCATTGCATCATGACTTAGGTTAAGTGCCTAACTAACATGTCATTGCATCATGATAGGTTTGCTGCTCCTCGACTAGATTAAACAGCGTAATAAACATCCAGTTCATCAAAGTATTAAGCCGAATCAAATTAAGTCAATTTTAGTAATGCATATTCCTAGCATACAACAAGCAAGCTATTGCATACCTGAACCCAATAGTGTTTTACTATATTCACTCGGAGGGGAAATAACCGAAGAACGTTTAACTGAAATAAGAATATCAAAACAATTCAATAATAGAATGTAGAATATATATATATATATATATATATATTACACAATCCTAGGTTAACTATACAAGGAGATTCAATTAAACCTTACATATAGTTTTAATATTTAATTCATACATAAAAGATGTTTATATAGCTTATAGATTCATTAGAAGACCTTATATGAAGTAAAGAATGATAATTGAAGAAGATTGAATTCATAAAACTTAGTGGATACGCAATCTTTCTACATAGGCAAAATTGAGGTGAACGCCGATAGCGTTTAATTTATACGCCAGTGGCGTTAAGCCCGGCGTTAAGAAAATCAATTCTATTCACATTCAACATCGCTTCTAAGCCGGCGACGTTGAAGCCCTAGTGCAGCCCTAGTGGCCGACGTACGATTTGAAAAATAAACACTGGCCAATTTCCTTACAAAAGCGGCATTTTAAGTGGCTTTAGAAAAATTGTTTCTGATCACATTCAATACCGCCTCTACGCCGGCGGCGTTGAAGTACCAAATGCCGGCGTACACTCAAAACGACCTATTCGAAAAGTGTTTTACTTCCCCTATTTTACACTTTGAAAATTATAACATATAACACTTTCAATCCTTCTTTAAACACATATTTAACTCCATACACTTCAAATCCTTCCCTACTCTTCACTTCAACTTCAACTACTTAAATCAACTTCACTTCTCACCAACACCTCTCACTACTTCCATATTACATAAACAAGTTTACATATCAATAAAACATAAGCTAACATATATATCAATAAATAAAACCATTCAACTCATATGACATTAAACTCATCCTAGCATGGATTTTACATCTATTATACATGAAAGGTAATAAAATAAAGAGTTAATACTAGCTTTAAATTACATAAAGAGGCTTTGGCTTGGAGGGATTGTTGAATCCAGGAGCTTGATATTGGTTTTTAGTTTAGGGCTTATAGTTGAAGATAGAAGAAAAAGAGAAAGGAAATAAAAGAGGGAAAATTCGTATGGGAAATATGGGCTGCCAAAAGGGACAATATTTGATCAAATTTGTGACTCATTATTATCTTAAGTTTGAATTTTGGGTATATACTTAGGTTTAAATTTGGCTTAATTTAGGAGCTAATTTGGGTTTCATTTGGGCTTGAAAAGTAGGCTTAACTTTAGAAAAATTATGTCAACAAATTCTTAGGCATAACAAAAGTTGTTTTGATAATTTTAAACATAACACGCGCATATTAATTCATAAAAGACACAAACATTAATTACACTATACACACATTAATATACATAAAATAATAACATTAATTTCATTACACATACTCACATACATCAATGATTTACATTAATAAACATAATATATCAAACCTATTCCTACACATTTATTTTCATAAATCAAAATTACTTCAAACTGAATATCTAGAACTAATATTGTATTCGCATGCAATTTTAATTATTAAATAATTTAGATTATTTCAACCCCAGATAAGGTCAGGGCATGTTTAGTTCCACCACATACAACACTTAGGTGTTATATATTAAGACTGCCCTAAACTATATGTTTATCATGAGATTTGCTATCAAATTTTAGATTTTGAAATCATTTAATTATGTTTTAAAAACATCCATAAGGCAGCGGAAAAGTAAAAGTTTTACAAAAATTTTCACAAAGAAGTTACTCCCATGAGTAACCATATATATATATATATATATATAATAGGTATAAGATAAAGATAAAATAATATAAAAAATATCTCATGATATCCCGTGATACCCAAAGTATCAAAAGTAAAACAGACAAGTTTGAGTATCTCATATAAGATGGATTAAATCTGAATACTAAAAACCATCATAAAGTGCCTAAGCTTAGTAGGAGACTCTCTAACTCTATACAAATCATAGTGTACGTGGTCCACATCTAGTGTATCCATCAGATCATGTGCTATAGTCATCTCCATACTCCTCAAAGGAATACTCGAGATCAATACCATAACCCTTATCGTCATAACAATCATTATCGTCATTGTCACGTAAAAAAGAAAAAGAGTGAGTCAAAGCCCAATACACAGCAACTCAAGCACACACGTACATGTATGTATTCTAAATGCAATGCAACAATCAATAATTTATATCTTTTTAATTTAAGTATAGTAAGTCAGCAATAGAGTACCCATACTCTCGCAACACGTTAGGAACCTGAGAGTCTTAAGTAGTAGTAACTACTCAGGGGGGTTGATGTAAATAAGCCGAATATTTATATCTCCTATCTCTAATAGGTAATAGCTTTATCAAGGGGTTACAACCGTTACGCAACTCTACTTATTCAGTCCTTACATTATTCGATTTAATGGAGCCCATAATCCTAAACTGAACAAATGTAACTTCTTTCTAAACGTAAGTAGATGTTACCCCGCTACCTTTCTCCTATCGGCTACCCGCCAGGCTATCCTCAATAGCCTAAGCACTTAACTACCGTACTGATATCGCTAGCAAGGTTGTCGCCCCTTAGCCCAGGTTTAAGAACAACCAAGCACAAAGAACATTCAATTATTATTCGTCTTTAAGTATTAGTTCATTTTGAATGCCTAACCTAATCAACCAACACACATGTCACTGCATACCTGATACTAAATTGGGGGATGATAATAGATCGCATGTAAGTTAATCAAACATCTGTTTAAGGAAATTAATTGTATAATTGAGTATACAAACCAGTTATTCATATCATATTGATTAATTAACATAAGGTCTTATGTAATATAAGGCATTTGGGTTATCATTGAATTGAGTCCGTTTAGAGTAATTGGGCTTAGGTGGTTTGGACTAAGCTCATTGAATTTTGAAATTAAATTTATTATTTGGATATTAGGCCTTTAGGGATCATAAGTTAAGCCCAATAAGAAATACTCTAAATGTTTCACTTTTTAAGGCAACGAGCTTTAGGATTTAGGAATTAAGCCCATTAAGAAGTACAAATATTAAATTAGGTAGATTTGGGTTTATTTTAAATTTAGATCTAACTAGAGTAATATTAGTTACTGGACCTAACAATTAGGTTTAAAGCCCAATGGAATTTAATTTAGATCTTAATTAAGCTATTGGACTTTCTAATTTTCTATTTAGGCCAATTAAGAGTACTTTAGGTGTTCGGGCTCATGAGAGAAATCTAGACCTAATTAGGTATTTCAATCTCGAAATTGATAATGAATTTAAATATTGTAGGAATAGTCCCAATTTAAGTAGGTAAGGGTATTGGGTCCATTATTATGGAATTTAAGTCCACAAGGCATAGGTTTAGGCATGTGTTTTAATTTGTAGGTTTATGCCCTAATTAATTAAGGAATTCATGATAGGATTTGATTTGGCCCATCTAGGTATAAATAGACCCAAATTGCTAAAATCAAGATATTGATCCTAAGGTTATGTTTTTATGCCGATTTTAAAGTCCACTTATATTTACTTAATCAAATTAGACCATAATTTATTGTCTAAGCCCATATTTAGTTATCAAGGCCCAAAATAAATATTTACTAGTCAAGTTGGTCCTAAATTATTTCTAAGTTCATTTGAGCTTAAAATAAATATTTACTAGTCAAGTTGGTCCTAAATTATTTCTAAGTTCATTTGAGCTTATATAAGTCATATTATATCCATTTAAGTCATTTGGTCTATTTAAGCTATTTATGCCACAATTACCATATTTTCACTACTTAGACTAATTTAGGTCATTATAGACCACTTAGTCCTAAGTAAATTGCAAATTCAATATTTATAGCCCATTATACCTATAAAGCATATTTTATTATCATTCACCTATTTTAAGCTCATTTAATTAATTAAAATCCATTATAACTCTATTTGACATAATTAATCCAATTAAGCCCATATAATTAATTTGAGCCCTAAACCATTATCTAAGCCTAATTTAGTTACTAAAGCTCATAATAATTTATTTATATTGATTTATGCCCATGTTATATTCATTTACTCATTTTTATAATTAAAATTCCTTTTGTATCTAATTAACCTAGTTTAGCACATTAACTTATATATATGTATATATCTAATTATAAATTAACAAAAGCCTGATAAATCAAAATATGCCTAAATTGACCAATTATAACTAATTACACTTTAATCAAGCTATTTTAATAATTAATAAATTTAATTAAAGTCGGATTATATAATTTAACAAAAGAAATAGTACTGGAAACTGGGGAATGTCTGTGCATCGGTTCATTTTTGGAACGATTCACCATTATTTTGCATGATTCTAGTTCGGTTCGATTCACCACACTATTTAGAAATTCTAGGATATTGTTTCAACGAATAATAGTTTGAAAAGGAGGAGAAAGGCCAACCGATTGAGCCAGACGAGGTCCGATTCAAACATTGTTTTACACAATGCACCCAAGAAAGAAAAATCTAAAAAAAATATTAAAAGACCTTAAAAAATTCTAAAAATTTCTACATCCAATATAAACTTATTTAAGATCATTTCCTTAAAATTTCGTGTAAAAATAAAATCATTTGATATTTTTCCTAAATTTTTCAAAACAGAGCAAAATAGGGACTTATAAGGCAAATTTCATAACTCTAAAATCATCATAGGCTATATAAATCATATTAAACACATTGAAAACATAATATATGATGATTCCAATATTTTTACATAGTTTCAAAACATTATGATATGTTTCTAATGCCTAAACATCAATTTCCAAGCTATTTTTTTAATTTTCAGTTATAAACATAAATTTTCAGATTACATAATATATTTACATCATATAAAAATGTCACAAAAACATATTTTAAATTTATATCTATGAATATAACATGTTTCTTATTTTATTTATCAAATAAAATCAAGTTTACCCATATATTATGCATAAATCATATCATCTAAGCATCAATTTATAAAAATCACCTCATGAATATTTTTAATTTAAAATTTTAGACTTAAGAAATTATCAACATCATCAAAAACAAGCAATTTCAACATGATCTAAAATTTACTTACTATAAAAATAAAGTGAAATCAACAATTTCTTCAAACTCACAACTACTACTACAAATTTGTTGTTGAAGCTCCTAATCCTGCCAACCAAAACCTTAATCTTCTTTAAACTTGAAGAACACCTAATGATAACAAAAAAATTCATAGCAATTAGTATGGTTTAATGAAGATATACGAATAGGTATGGTTTGTAGAAATAGATTAACTATTTTCCTCTTGTAGTTGATATGCGATTTATGGGTTTTGAGGAGTTAAAGATGAAGATGAGATATTTATTTTTCTGCTGAAAAAGAAAGTATAATAGTGGGTTTTTGAAATGTTAGAATATCGTTTTATGTATGAAGAATGTAAAGAATTGTGACGGTGGCTTTTGACTAGGGTTTTACATGAAAACAAAAGGTATTTACTTTACTATAGTTTCATCTTATTTAATAATTATGCCACCTAGTTAAAGAAACTCACTCTTCCTAAAAACTAATTCCTTTCTAACTATCAAGCTAGCTCTTGATGATGGGTGTGTTACAATTAGGGATTTAATTTAATTATGATTAGACAAATTAAATAAGAAATTAGGGAGTTTGATTTATAAATATTTAATTTATCTTAATGATTTATCAAATTAAGTATTTAACTCAAATTAGTGAAATTAAAAATTTGTAGTGTCTACTTTAATTAATTTACTAATTTATCATGTCAATTGCATTTTATTGTTACTAAACTATATAACTTGGTTATTATCCTAAATTAAATTTTAAAATTCAAATTTACCCATAATTATATACAACCTAATTATATTTTTCCCATTTTAATTTTATATATAACAGATTTTTCAATCTAAAAGCAAGAAATTAAACATGGCTCCTTTTTGTGAGTATCATAATTGTTACTGACAGAACACAAGTTTTTGACATGTTCGTAAGGCTGGTCGTTATAGTCTCCCGGTATCAAAAAGCTTTAGATAGATAGACTCCTGATCAAATATAATATACCTATCAATTGTATTATTTCAACAATTGCATCTGTCAATTATAAATTAACATGTATTTATATTTTGCAAATTTGCTGGATGCCATATACTCCCACTATATGTGAGTCATTACCACTTATATGCTTAGAAGGGAGTAATTTACGACTTGCACCAGTTCCCCTAGTTTGTTTTCATATTGTAGACATGCACCATCCTAATAGTGTCACCCAACAGTTTGATGGGTTCCAATGGATGCCACAATTATATCAGGTCGACAAACATCTCCACAATACGAATCTTAGGAGGAAAACTGAGGAAGATTAGAGTAGGAAACATGTTACATATATAGCCAATAACAGGATCGGAGACTAAGGCTAGCCAAATTAGATCATGATGACACATTACGCAGCTTAGTCTCAAATGAGTACTATCAATGGTACTATAGCATCACAACCTAATATGTAAGGCATACCGAAGCACTTATAAGTGTCTTAACAATCGTACTATCTAAAAACACTGTATCCATATTGATATTCTATCATTTTCATGTTAACTCAATTTTCTTACATATAATTATGCAATATGATACCTTTATTCTCATTCAATAAGCAGACACCTTAAAAGAAGCACAAATCCTTGTAGCTACAAGTAGCCACACCCTATAAGGATATAGAGGTCTCACATCTTTCCTTTTAGTTCAGCAAGAGCATTGCCTAAAGAGGCTTCCAAGTTCCAGTTAAAGGCAGGGAACAGGGACAAAGACGAGGTTAAGGACATCAACAGAAGCCACCATTGGATAGATAGGATAGTCATATAGCAAATCCTCGAATAGATTCTTCAGCTATTGTAGACCAACTAGCTACCTAATGCTCCATCATTTGCTTTAATGGACAACCTAACACCAAATTCAGCTCTATCCTTCTTGTGTACCATTACTATGCTTGCTCCCATGAGGCCACTATGCTCGACCCTATCGGATATATGAGAGGGGCTAATAAAAACAGAACCGCAAAACGTGAAATTGAAAGTAGTACATCACAGATTAAACAATCACTAATGAGATATAGTATAGCAACATTCAAGAGAAAAAGACAAATTAATCCATGGATTTTTTTTTCATCGTATATATGATTACAAGCACTGGATTTATTCTTGTTTATTATCAAAGAGATCTTATTGTATTGTAAATATCTACTTTAATTACTTATTACCAATAATCTTGTGAATATGATTATGAAAAGTTAGTCAAATAACTACTCTCATGGTAATTGTAGTTACTGTCACGCTTCGAGGGGTACCCTAAACGTGGCAGTCCGCCGTACACGATACTAAAGCTTAGGAATGACTACCATAGTCACGCAAAGGCTTCCATATCATGTACAAGGTGTACATCACAATCAAGGGAACGTATCGGAGTAGCGCAATTTATATTGATAGTAAATAAGTAACAAGGTAAAGAGAATACTTATCATAAAACATACACATATTTCATTTCAATTCTTAGGGGCATATCCATCTATTATCTTCAAATAAATATACATCACTAATTATATAAGTCATTATATATAAGAACCTTACAAAATTACTTCATCTTATGATTCTATTTCCTTCATATAAGCTTAACATCCTTCCATGACTTCCTTAATATCATGATCCTCGATTTGAGCCACGGGTATACCTGTTTTAACAAAATCTATAGGGGTATAAGCTACAACTAGGTTAGTGAGATATTCCTTTTCATTCGCACCATATATTCAAACAAGTTCATTTAGATTTTCACGCAAATGCTATGCAATCAATGCAACAACCACATGATTACGCAAATATATATATAGTTATCCGGAAACCATATATAGAACGGATTTACCCCTCCGTATCAAAGGTTAGGGAATCGGGGTTGAAGGTCCTCGACCTTCTACTGCTAGTCCCCAGGTCCTCACCCACATCGTTCTGCTGGCTCGGCTCCGAACCTAGAGTTGCTTTCCCGAGCGATTTGGATTCTCCAGGAAGGAACATGGCCCGTGGCACCGCATGATCACAGTCAATCCAACTCTACGCGTAGGAGTAGCAGCCTTCTGAATTAGACGTGACTCGATGAATGCTATACGTGACCGTTTTAGTTTTCTTAAGCCAAACCTTATTAAGGTTTATTAGGGATGATCAAACAATTTAGCAAACAATAAACAATCATACAAGTAAGTAAATAAAATTATTTAAACAAGCAGTTCGAAGTTGCGATATTCTTAATTCTCATTTCACGCATAAACATAGAATCATATATACACATACTCCTGAATTCCCCAAATATATCCATTTTTATCTTTTCTTAGTATACTAATGCTATTACTTTACAAACACAGGCAAGGTAACGAAATTAGGAGGAATAACTCACTCGTCCATTTTGCGATCTTCTTAGTCGTAGTAATCCTCAGGTAGGGTAATCTTGTATCTTTCATCACCTAGACAAAAAGAAATACCCGGGATAAGTTTTTCATGAAATTTCTATTCTTGGATTTTCTAAACTTTTCTTAAAATCGTGGTAAAATCGTATAGGAGGAAATTCCAACTTAAAGTGGCCATAACTTGTTCATTTTAACTCGGAATTCCGCATATAATATACCGTTTTCTACTTATTCGAAAGATCTATCCATTTCAAGTTATCTTTTTCATACAAGGTCATTTGGGTTCCAAAAACATCGGGTACAGATTTAAAACGAAAATTACCAAACTTTTACAAATCCGTTTTCTATCTCAACTCTATTTTAAAGAAAATCCTTTTGTAACAATATAAGTATATAAATATATATTTGATAAACACTTTTGAATATATAGGTAAGCTCACTTTATATGCAAAAATCCTAATGGTAGTGTCTCAATAATTTATTTCATAAAACAATTCATTTTGAAAATTTCTTTTCAAGTAATTAAAGAAACTTTTTATTTTCCTAGGTTGTTATAAATGAGTATATTCTTATTTTATTTTCTTCATTCATTTTCCAAGGACAAATAAATCTTCTTTTCACCTTAGTTTTTCATAAATTTCACTTCTAGTGATAAAAGATTAATTTTATCAAAAGTATATTAAGTTGATAAAAACCATTTTTCATAATTTTGTATTTAGGATGATTTTAGAAAATGAGTCTTGTTTTCTTATGTTCATTTCTAAAATATGAGCTTTGGCTTTCTAAAACTTGTTCTTTCATTTCTTTTGAAAAGGATCATTTTTATTGATAAAACCATTTGTTTCTAATCTTATTTATATTCTTTGAAAATAGTCTCTCTTTTGGGAATTTGAAAATCATTGTGTTCCTAAATGAGTTTTAACTTCATGAATTAAATTCATCTTATCTTTGAAAACTAGTTTGTTTCCTTAGTTTTAGTTAAAGAGTTTAAATCTTAAGCTTTTGCAAAGCTTCTTGATATTTAACAAACTATTTTATTAAAACTTAGGTTACCACATTATACAAAGAAAATATTTATTCTTTATGTTTCCTTGGTAAACCACCTTTGTTATTTAAGAAACTTGAGAAAGCTTGTATTACTTTAGTTTTATGTTGTTGATAATAACTTTGTGACAAATCACATAATAGAAAATCTAGTTTTGAGTTTATTTAATAAATAAAATTCCACTTTTTGATTAGTGGAGACATTAATATTATGTAGATGTAAGTATCATGAGCATATAAAATAATAAAAACATAAGAAAATGCTAGAAATAAATAATGAGCAAGAAAATAAAATATCAAGTATTGGGAATCTTAGCTTCATCAAGGTATCCCGGTCAAGCATTGGAGCCTTAGCTTAATCAAGGCATCCCGGGACTAAGAATGGACTAGTCCCGAAAGATTAAAGAAAATAAACAAAAGATTGTTTTGACTTGATATGGATAAGTCTAAGACTAGAAAGACTAGTCTTAATAACAACATGAAATAAATTGCATAACTTGGAAGTAAATAAATAACAAATGAGCTTATATGCTCTAAATAAATATCTATACATAATATACATAATACTATATATATAAGTTAGATTAGAAGCAAATAATAACATAAATAATAACAACATAATAGAATAGAAAGCTTATGTACAAGAATAAAACATGAACATGTTGTTGTTTTTACTACTCATATGAGTTTCAAAACAACACCATAGTCATGCTAAGTTACATAACATGGATAAATAAATGGTTGAAAGAGATTCTTACCTAAGGCATTTTTGTGTATAAAGATAGTAGTGAATGTATGGTTATGTGGTTATGGAGAAATGGTAGTTGTATTGTATAAAGGGAAATTCTTGTGAGTATTTGGTGAAAGAGAGTTTTGGTAGAGAAAAGTTTATGGAGAGGGTTTGTGTAGTGATTTTGAGAGAGTTTGGTAGTAGAATGAATTGTGTGAAAGAGTGAAAGAAGGGGGTATTTATAGAATTTTTGGAGTAAATTTTAAATGTAATAAAATAAATTGAAAAAGAAATAAAATTAGATGAATGGGAGGGAGATAGGCGTCGGCCATGGTGTGATAGAGGGGGTGTGAGTTGATTTTTGAGTGAAATTTATAAGAAAATAATTAATATGTAAGGTATGATTTGATAAAAGGTGTATTGGAATCCTTGTATTTTTACGAGTCTATTGGTATAAACGGAATATTTTTAATATTCCGAGCTCCGGGACACGCTTTTCGAGCACTGATCCCGTTGGAGTCTGAAGGACACTCGAAATTCGCGAATCTGATATTTTTATGTTACTCTATATTATTACAAACTAGTCTAGGCCATTAACTTAATTTCATTTTCTAGGGTTTGAAAACGAAGGATTGCCGGATCTTAAACACTAGGGTCCGTTATGGGTTTTGTTGACTTGAGGGTTCCGATTTGACTTTTGGTTTCGTCGAGATATTCGTAAGATCGTATAATTTTTTAGTTTTGATCGTTTTATATTTTTAACTCGACATCTAAGGTTTATCTTATTTTATTTGTGATTATTTAATAGTTTTTAGTTCTCGAGATCGTTTAACCGAGTCTAGGGTTATGAGTTGACTCAGTTTGACTTTTGGTGAGAATTGAAAATTGTGATTCTAAAATTTTACCGAAAGATTTAGGATTTTATCATTTCATTGTTAAAAGGTCTTTGAATCTATCGTTTCGATTCGCGTTTTAGGAATTGGGTAGATTATTTAATCGGCGTACGGATGTTGATTATACCGATAGTTGGACTTTATATTTTGTTTCAAGGGTTCTTGTTTTCTCAAGATCCAGAAAGCTCGTTCTTTATCTTATTTGGAATTAAGTTTTAACTTGATTCGATTTTTAGGGTTTCGTTTCCCGTGTTTTGACTCGATCTAGAATTTGGTTTCTATCTTGAGTCAATTTTTTTCCAGGATTTGAATTTTGATTTTAGACTTCTAGGATTATTTTTAAGAATTATGAAATTTTTGGGGTTTACAGTTACGGTATATGAAGACTAATGATTGAGATATTTAAGAAAAGAAAATTAATATTACTGATTAAAAAAACTATAAAAATACCACTAAGATAAAAACAATCTCAGTTTTAAGCAAGAGAACCTCGTCTCTAACCCCGACTCTTTAAGAGACGAGATCCTAAAAGATGTAAACCTCGCTATCTCAGCCGAATAAACCCATCAGTAAAGCGCAAACAAATAATCCTAGAAGAGTCGAAGAAGTGGAGATTCACAACACGTATTTAACCAAACTAAATGGTGCAAATTTGTGATTAATGAAATAATCACAAATTCTAGCAAGAGTAAGTCTAGGGGTGGATAGTACAAACAATAACTACTTGAAACGGTATTAAGACTTCAAGAGGAAAGGCGGACAAATTTAAGAACCCAAAATTTTGATAGAAATATATTGTATGAAGAAGGTCAAATTGAAATAAAAAGGACTTCGATAGAGAAACAGCAACCTTCCTAGACTAAGAACCCCAAAATTAACAACCGCGATGTGTATGGTAGGTCGAACCAAAAACATGAAAATCAAATTTGGCAAGACACACGAATTTGATACAAAAGGAGTTTAGGGAATGAAAATAAAAAACACCACGAACAAAATTCCCCCTAAAATGAAGGTTCAATAACTCCATAGGGATTAAAAAATGATAAGTCGCAAAGAAACCCTAATTTTCGATTTATGGAGTCAAGATGACCTCGTCTTCACCTCATCTCTTCAAAAATAAGATCAGCTTGTCTAAAACTGGAATTAATTTTGTCCCGGTAGTATTTTTGTAATTCTTTTTTAAATTAGCAATATAAATTTCCATTTCCTTGAGATATTTGCTAAAAATTCAAGTTTTTTGGTGTTTAAATATTCAATATTTCATGAATGGATGTAATAAAGATTATAAGGACAAAATAAAATAAACGGGAAGTGGCTCTAATGAAAATCACATTTGCATAATGCAATTTGCACTTAGATAGTGAAAATCACATATTCTCTGGATTAAAAAAAATCACATGTGGTCTAAAACACTAAAACCGTACGTTATAATACATTAGTAATTAATTTAATCTTAACCTTATTTTAGCAATTATTTTCTTTAAATACTCTAAAAAAATAGTATAAATTATATCAAAATGTATCAACCTATGAGGGTAAATTCATTTAAGATATCAATATTTTAAGACGAATCAACATTTAGGGATGACTCCTTTAAAGTCTAATGGTTAAAAAGATATATCAATATTTTATAAAGTGAGTTAAATAAGGTATTAATAATTGATAATTGTTAAGAAACTACACTAATATCTTAAATGAACTTTGCAAAATATTGATACCTTTTTTAATTCATTTTATGAAATGTTGATTTCACATTGACATCTTAAATGAACTTACTCTTACATTTTAATATTTTATAGTGTAATTTAACAAAAAAAAAAAAAACTCTAATATATTTTACAGCTTGGATGAAACATCTATCTACCAACATTTCAAAAAAAATTACACAAAAAAATTATAAAAATACCAATGCAGATTCGCATGTTATATATGCAATTCATGTTTTTCTATATGAGTCGCCGTTATAAATGCAATTCAGTTAAAAATTGTACAGTGCTAAATCGCATCTATAAAAGTGATTCACTTATAATTTAAATCAACCGCTTTTAAGAGATGAGATTTATCTATGAGTACACTTTCAAAGTTCTGGATTTCATGAATAGCATCTCCAAAGGGCGATTCATTTCTACATGAGTCGCTTTAGTAGATGTGATTCATATGTATGAAAAGTGAATTGCCTTTACAACATGTGATTTATGTTTACACATGAATCCATGTTTAATAAGCAACTCACATGTAAATTTAAGAAAATTAAATCACATATATAGTTTGTGTTTATATAATTTCTTTTTAAAGGGTTAGTAATCATATAATTTCCTCTACCTTATAATATAGTCAAATTGCATATATATACATTGTACTAATCATATGGCATTATAAATATCAAATGGAAATGGTATATCTATATATAAAAACTCTCATCAGAAGTCAACTTTCCCTCCCATGATCGATTTTTACATTGTGTTTGGCAATGGAAAGCTGCGGAAGTAGGAAGAATCGATGAAAATGTTGTGTTTGGATAATCAAAAGGAAAACGGTAAAAATCAAGAGGAGAAAAAGGGGAAAAAAGAACTTCCGCTTTTGATTTCATTTTGTTTCCGTCCAAAGAATCATGGAAATCAATGGAAATGGTACAAATATTATTAACATACCTCTGAAAACAAGGTTTCTTCTTTGATTTTCCACCTATAAATGCAAATAAGAAAAAAAAAAACTTTAGTTTATTTGTTTCGACTTATTTTCAGTGTTAGCATTTCTTTTTTCTTTTTTTTTTCTGAAACCATATTAATAATTTAGCTGTGTAAGTGTAGTTTAGAAAAATTGAAGAAAAAAAATCCTTTTCAATTTTATTAAGAAAAAGGTCAGACCCACTTGATTCTTGCACTGAGTTGGGAATTGAAAAAATAAAAAGTAATATTTTAGGCTAGTTCAGTGGATCAGGCCTTGTACCTACGTTCAATCCAAACAAATTAGTGTAAATGGAGTGATAAATGGGCATGCATTGGCTCGCTTGAACTTACGCAGGCTATGGCATACTTTCGAATCTTAGCCCAAACATTTAAAAAAAAATAGCATGGTTCGCGTGAATTACAGGTAAATATTCAATATTCTGAATTCTGATGGCAGGTGTATATAAATCTAAACCATTCAATTAACTTTCTCTTATGAGATTAGGAGACTAGTCTTGGACATCCTCATTTAATATATAGGTACATAGATCCATGAATAATCAGATCATTAAGCCAACCATATACTCAAGTACCCTCCCAAATAATCATTAGCGAAAATGCTGATCAATAAAATAAAGAAACTTTTCTAGGGTACATAAAAATTGTTCCCTCCAAGGAAAGTAGGAACCCTCGCCATAGAAAGCAAAAACTGAATCATACATAATTGAATTGACCCAAAACATAGGCAGGATCAGTTTTTAAATTCTTACTCGAGTAGAACAATGATACCACTACCACTGATCCACCAACTCTTCTTCTCTGCCTTTTGGCATCACCCCATCAGCGTGCACGGCACACGGTGATGCAATCAACAAGAAAAACCTAAAATCATAGTATCAAAGCATGATCTTAATCTGCAGAATCTATAGTGTACATAAAATTCATTCAAACAATAATATAGGATTCTGTCTTTTCATTTCTTTGTAATTAACAAACAATGGAACACTAACTTCATTTATAGTAGCAGAAGCTCGGAATCCTTCAAAATATATCAAATATAAATTCAATCACATGAAAGATCAACGAGTCTTCAGATTGTAATTTACAGGCTATATCTTTTGATGAAAACTTCACAGATAAATATATAAAGGAACCATTATGATAAATTACTTCTCTAAAGCCCCATTATCTACAGCTGTACTAATCTCGATTGTCTAAATGGAATTTGACAAATACAAGTCTATATAACAACTATACGTGCACGTTTAAAGAACACAACCTAAAAGTATATATCACAATGATGGTTTTGAAGTTGCACTCATCTAACGAATTTTGTGAACATCAGACTAAGACCTCACACTTGAAAGAGCAAATAGATAACATATACATGAGTGAGACCAAAATCATACTTTGCCTTGATGCATTCTACTGTTCATATAAGGAAGAGGATCGGATGGCTTGTACAAAAAGACCATCCAATAGCAATCTCAGAATCATTGGGCAAGAATATAGCAGAAGCTTGAATATTATATAATCAAGAAGAGCAGTATCATTCTAAATAAGTCAACCCATCAAGCGCACAAGGCAACCTCAAAACATCAGTAAATAAAGCTAAAAGCAATAAAACAAGCACTAGAAGAATTTTTCTTGGTCATGATAGCAGGAAAGCTGAATAATCTAGTTGTATTCAAGATGCAGTTAGAAGCTGAGTAAAAATTTATCAACCAGCAAAAAATACAAAAAGAAGAAGAAGAAAAAGGCAGAAGAAGAAGAACCCAATTTGTTGTTCAAGGCACAAACATCAGCATCCAAACAAGAAGGTGAAAGATCACTCATGGATGCAAATAGCAATGCGGTTTGAATTAAAGAGGGAACGAATAAAACTAGTCAAAAAGAAGAATCTCTAAACAGAGTAATAGAACTTACATGATCGCAAACAGAGCCCTTTTCCAGGACCCCTAGAAGAGCCACCACTTCCCATAAGCATTGGCAGAAGTACCTTATTTACATAAATTTGAGACAAGTCAAGACAAGTAACAAAAACCTTAAAAACATATAGTTGGGAGAAATGAGGAATTTCTGCGGCATCAGGGTTTCCATGCCAACCTGAATTATTGTCGAGATGATGACATCAAGATTACTGGAAGTTCACAAGCTAGGTCTACATATGTGCTCTGCCATGAGTATCCAACAAACAAAACATAATAACCCTTGAAGATCACTTCAATTTCACTAGAGCCCTACACTATATATAATAAAACCATTCCATAACTCAATCATCATATTAACTCAAGAAATCAACAATTGTAAACTAATTTTGTCAAACAAATAGAAATTCACGTACGACCCTAATTCTAATCAAACAAATAAAGAGCAAAAATTGTGAAGATATTTGAGTGCAACAAATCACTAACAGTTCACACAACTGAATGCACAACTATATCACAGCAATCACAGGCAAATACACAACTCATTAATAGGAAATACTGCAAAACTGGGAAAGTGAGATGTAGATACAATGCCTACCCGATATATTTTCTAATGTCAGGCGTCTCCAAAATTGAGTTTTATGACCAGTAAAAAAGCTTCAACACATGAAGCACCAACATCAGAACACTCCAACTGTAGGTTCAATCAAGTTGCTTTGCCAGTAACTGCCCAACTGAATTTTCTCCCTTCACCCCAAAGGACTGACAACCCAACCAGTAATTGGGTTTTTCCTACGGATTCTGACTCTTTTATGTGTACCACTTTGCAGTCTTTCAAGTATTGAGTATGTGATGGAATCAGGCGTCAATTTTTGCTCTTTAAGTTTGGCATAAAGATCCACAGCTTGTGCAGTTCTTCCTGACCTCTCAAGGCAGTCAAGTAAGATGTTGTATGTCACAATGTTTGGATAGCAACCCTCGGCAAGCATCTCATCAAATAACCGCCAAGCCATATCAACTTTATCTGTCTTGCCAAAGCACTCTATAAGGGTGCTATATGTAACTACGTCAGGATTCAATCCCTTCTCTTGCATCTCCCTAAACCTCATGTGAGCTTCATCCAGGTCACCATTTTTTCCAAGGCAATTGATCAAAGAGTTATACGAGATAATATCAGGTTTACAATGACTCTGCTCAAGTTCTTCAAATACTCTAATTGCCTCATCGACTTTCCGTGCCCTCCCAAAACTAGAAATCAGAATGTTATACGTAAATATGTCTGGGGAAGGACCATTTTTCTTCATCTTCTCATAAAGGTCCTGAAGATGGGATATCTCCTTTGACTTTCCAAGAGATGAGAATACCATGTTGAACATCATAGTGTTTGTTTCAATCCCCTTTTGGGTGATATTTTCCAGGAGGTCTATAGCTTCTGTCGTCTTCCCTGCAATACACAGACGTTCCAACATAGAAATGTAAGCATCCCGGTCCCCTTGATCAAAAAAGTTCCACATGTTGCAAAATAGTCTGTGCGCTTCACTTGCATGGCCCAACTTGCTTAATGTTTTTACAAGATATCCATATATTGACTTGTTCAGGTACTTCTTAGATATTTCCACAACCTCATCCAACCGATGAAGTTGCCCTTCCTCAACAAGAACATTCAAGACAACACTGTAAGTAAACTCATTGGGAGAACACTCATTTTCCACCATTTTAGAGAACAGATGTATGACTTTGTCTACCATCCGACCTCTGGCGAGTGCCTCAATGATTGTGTTGTAACCAATTAAATTCGGAGAATGACCATTTTGAATCATTTGCTGAAAGAAGGCAGAAGCTTCTGCAGGTTTTCCTGTCCTTCCAAACATTCTGACCATAATTGTGTAAGAAATTCCATCTGGGTAACAATGCTTCCTTTTCATGTCTTCAAAAACATTGATAGCTTGGTCAACCTAACAAAAGACTGTAGATCAGGAAATCAGGGCCCATAAAAAGGCTTGCAAGGATTAAAACATTAGAAACTCAATTTGTTTCTTTTTCCTAGTCAACACTTCTCTACAAAAAGGCATCAGTCAAAAGATTTGCATGTACTTAATCTCATGCCATCAACTTATAATCAGTT
Source organism: Combretum micranthum (assembly GCA_024138025.1). Lineage (NCBI taxonomy): Eukaryota > Viridiplantae > Streptophyta > Magnoliopsida > Myrtales > Combretaceae > Combretum > Combretum micranthum. The sequence goes on along the minus strand of JAMXBD010000963.1, from coordinate 206,532 downwards.
TTGGAAGTATAGCACCCTCAATCAAATAGACGCCATCATACACACAAACAATTGGGTTCCCTAATGGATTTGGATATCAAACATTTTCTCCACTTCAGAAAGAAGTTACATTGCACACAAAATTACAACCATTAGATTCAGGATGAACCTTCTTTAATTAACAAATATATGTAGTCCAAATAAGGAGAAATCACTTGATTTTTAAGAGAGCAAATGTAAAATAATACTCTACAGGAATTCACACATTGCTTGGCTGACTTATAATTGCATATAATTGTAAATAATACATATATTCTGGACCTCCTCATTTCTTTTTCAATTTTATATTATCTGTGTGCATTATAATTTCTCAACCTTCAAATACTACGATTCTAGCTGAAAGCAAAAATCATTGTTCTATTCCAGTCAAGACAACCTATCAGTTGTGATTTTCTTTTACTATAATTCCCAAAAAAAAGAAAAGAGAAAAATAAAGGGCAATCGTAAACCAGCCTAAAAAACTATTTCTCCTCTCATAACATAGCAAGTGCAAATTGTGATGAATGCATCTGATTGACACAAAATATTTAAGATTCGCCCAGTTATAAAATACACAAATAATCAATGGGATCAAATATCCAACACACTTGCAATAACAAGATACAACATCCGCATTAACTATTCAAACTTTGTCCAAAATGGTCATTAAAAAGGATGGATATAATGTCACAAGTGGTTACTGATCTTAGGCAATATATGCAATTATGTTCCTAAATTTTTAAATTGATCAATTTAATACCTAAAAAAACTTCAAAATTGATCAATTTAGTACATAAAAAAACTTAGAGTACTATTGGCGTGTATGAAAAATTCTTTTAGATACTAAATTAAATAATTTCGAAATTCAGGTATCTAATTGCATATTTTATCAAAGTTTAAGCACCATTTATGACATTAATCCTTTAAAAGATATATAACATGCACTTGCAGCATTATAAACACAGAATCACGTTGTGGATCAAGGTATTGCCCCATGAAGGTCGCATATATGATAAGCACTTGCTAACTATTCAATTCATATCTAATAACAGTTTCATTACAACCGCATTCCTCATAAAATAGCTATCATGGTAATTAGTTGTATTTTAAACCCACAATAACACGGATGAATATTTGCTATCTCAAAATCAGTGTGCTAATTGTTTTCCCACCAATCATAATATAGCACATCAATAAATTAAATAATCTAGTACAAAAATTGCTCATTAAAACTATCGCATGTTTAATCACAATTAGTTGGAACTATATTAAGATATCAAAATCGAGACAGCAAATATTCATCCTAATAGTATTATACGAATCTCTATCAAAAAATGTTAAATAGTCGTTCATGACTCAAACCTATGAATATTAATTTAACAATTGAATTGATTCCTATTACAGCTATTCCATTCTCACTAATAACTATTATGTTAGTGTCTTATTTCATCCAGCGAAGTAATGGGAGCTACTAATACGCAGAAGGCACAACATAGCCTCAATTTACTACATTCTAGTCTTAATCCAATACTAAATGTTCTATCTAATCCATATTCGAAACAAAACACATAAAAACTTAACTTCTAAAATACCACATTCCAATTAAAACTAACATAAATTCAAATACTTAGCAAACTAATAAAATCAAGATCACACCTTTTCATGCTTTGCGAGAGCATCAAGAAGCATATTATACCCGAAGATATCAAGCTTATACCCTTTCCTCCTCATATCAACATAAACACCAAAAGCCCTATCTGTATCATACGATCTCAGATAGGCCTGGAGAAGACATTTATACGTATAGCCATTCATCTTAAGCCCCCAATTCTTAACCAATCCCAAACACTTCTCCAAATCCTCACTTTTCCCAAAAATCCCAATCAACAAATTAACGGTGGAGATCGTCCCACGTGTCCCGGACCGCTCCATTTCGGACACGATCTCGCGGACCTGATCGAGCATGTGCGGCGAGGTGGACTTGGATAGGATGAGTAGCAGGCGGTTGTAAGTGAAAGGGCAGTGTTGGAATTTAGGGAAAAAGGAAGGGCAGAATCGGAAGAATTTCAGTGCGAGGGAAGGGCAGTTTAGGGATTTCAATATTAGGGATGCTTCGGAGCTGGTTAGGGGAGGAGAGAGTGTGTGGAAGAAGTTGGAGAGGAGAGAGAAAGGGTCATTTTGGATGTTGCTAGGTTTTTTACGGGATGATGATGACGAGGATGGATTTGATTGGCTGAGGAGGATTTGGGAGGCTTTGCAGATGAGGTCGTGGCGTGGGATAGGGTGGCCGTAAGGGTCGAAAGGAGGTGGTGGTGGAGGAGGGAGGACTTCAGCAGAGAGAGAGCGGCCGGAAGGGGAAGTGGAGGTTATTTTCGCGGTGTATTTGGTTGCGTAATGGCGGAGGTAAGTGTGGTGATGGTAGCGGTTGCGGAGGTGGCGCATGATGGTGGTGGTGGAGGAGTGTTTGTTCGTGAATAGTTAGGGTGTAGAGAGAGGGAGGGAGTGACTTTGAGTGAGACGATTTGTCTTGAATGGTGAAATGAAGGTGGAAGGAGGTGAAAAAAAAAATTGTGGAAAAGTTGCTGAAAAGTGAATCTTCAAGACACGTTTTACTCTTTGTGACAGAATAAAAAAAATGAAATATGGTCAAATTGTACTATTTGTGAAAAAAAATTTAAAAATTCAAATATTTTTTAAAATAATCTCAAACTTACCATAATTCATTTATTTTACTTAAAAATCATTAAATCATGTATTCAATATGTATTTTTATTATTTATATTATAACACTAATCACTACAATTCTTTAACAAAATAAAAGTGTTATAAAATTTGAATATTTTTCTAAAATTTAGAATTTTGCATTTTATTCTAAAAACATATTTTTTGCGCCCTTTCCATCCATCCGTCCATCCATCATAATGCATGAACTCGTTTTATTTTCTTATGTGCTTTTTTATTGTTTTTTTTTTCCCTAAACAAATCCTTGACAATTCTAAAATTTAGCGTAAGTTCCAAAACTATTGAGCAATTTGATTCACATAAATTTATTAGGATTGGACAAAAGTCCTAATATCTTATTTGGTTGTTGTCATAAGTTTGATTCTGAACAATAAGCCTTAAAAGTATTGAACAAATTTAAAGAAAAATAGTATGATGAAACAATTTTTATTTTCACTAAACAACTCAATGGACCACTCAAACCTTATATTACATTCTTATGTTATACTTGTTTTTACCAAATAATGATCAAAACAATAATCCTTATCTAATACCATGCATACCAAACAAAGTAAAGTAAATTGTGATGTATAGTATTCTCGTATTACTATCCAAGTTCTCTCATTAGTCCATTCTTACAATCAAACACTACTTTTCCATTCAATAATCTCAATTTTGGATCAATTAAGCATATTTAACTTGACTGTTTAGAAAAGTTGGCTTATGTATGGAAATGGAATATTTTTCAAACAAAAATCCAAAAATAATGTAATTTTAAAACCTATACCTAAAATAGTTATCGAAGACGCATGTGATATGAAGTTATTACAACACATATTATGCATTTACCTTTAACACAATTGAAACCCTACATGAAAACATCGGCCTTCTCTATAAAACCCTAAATGTTAAAGTTTAATTTATAAAAACACACAATTCCCCCATTATTGTTATATGTTAAAGTTTGATTTATAAAAAAGACGCATATACAATATACACCTTTAATTTAGGGTTTCATTTGTAATAAAATGCATGTTGTACATGCATCTTATCTATGAAATTGCTTACCAGGTGAAAGCACATGTTGCACAAGAGCTCTGCCCTATATTCAAAACAATTTTAGTAAACACAAGATTTAAAAAAAAAAAAAATCCTAAATTTCAGTACTTTCGAACGAGGCAAAAAAATGGTTATAAAGATTTTGATTGAATTCAATCTCAAAGCTCGATACAAAACTCAAATTCTATAAAATTTATGAAAAAATAAAGCCTTAATTACACCCAAGTGCGCAAAGTAGGTAGTCTAAGTTTAATAATCAAACTCGAGCTCAATTCAATTGCCATTTAATCAAAACTTAGTTAAATATCAAATTCAAACTCAAATACCTTGCTAGCTAGCTAGCTGCTTGCTTGATACGCTTAAACCAGAACTCCACGTGAAGAAGCTCATTTCTTTTGACAAAACGAAGGCAAAACAACACAATTGATTCGAGCCCAAACACATCATCACTTCAAGTTCGAGTTCAACCTAAGCCTCGGATAACAATAGCTGCGTCAAATTTGGTTGTGCTTGAGCTAATTACAAGCTATGAAGATATTTAAGTCACACTCAAGCCTCGAGCTTATATCTTATCATCTCAACTCGATTCAATTACACTAATACTCATTTGACATTAATGAAAAAATGTAAGTCATGCCAAACATGCAAAGATTTCTTCCCATTGAAAAGTAATCATCTTGACTATAAAACTTGAATTAATAATCAGCAGGTCATGTACTATGAAGTACAAACAAGATAGAGCTGCGATCCAGTTTCCAATGTGACATTCATCGCCAATCAACAAAGCCCACAAAATTTTTTGCACTTGTAAATCTAAGTAAAAAGACAACAACCCTAGAGGACACCGCCTCAGCAAAGGATTGCATTTCATTTTTTATCAATTCCCTGAGGACCCAAAATTTCTTTGGAAATTCTTATTGCAATGCTGATGAAATTGTGTCAAGGGTGTGCGTCCAGCTCAACACCTCCAGAGCAAAGTCAGAAGATTTGTAGATTTCAACCTCAGAAGGCAGTGACTTCATTTTGCATGGAATCTGCGGCATACTGCTTCATAGCTTGGCACGTTTATGACTGTCAAAAGAGTTAAAACGACGCAACATGTCAAAACTAAATTCTGGTTGAACACATGAAGACAAAATAGTCTTAAAACTGGTATGGTTACCATCTCCATATGATGCCATTGTCAGAGGCGATGACAACAGTTTTTGAGCAATGGAAGCAATATCCCCCGAAGTGATTTTATCTACGTCGTTAAGGAAGTGGTCCACTGGCTTCCTGAAATAACATAAAAAGTTTGGATAAGAATCGAGTCCTTTAAATTATGTTTCAACTGCTTGCAAGGCCCAGTCCAGAAATTTGTTAGCACAGAATTTTTCAAGCATGGTAAAATAGAGAATCAACAGAGGCCGTAAATGTTTGATGTCTACCTCTCTCCAAATGTCAAGATTTGCCTCCCTATGTCTTCAGATATAACCATCTGCAAAATACAACAAATTTCTTAAACCATGTGAAATTTAATTTAATTGATATCCGCAAAGTCCCACTAAAATTTAAAGAAAGATCCACCATATATAATTGAAACTTAAATGCCTGAACTTTTTTCATTTTATATGTTGTTTATTTCTCCAAGCATTGGTTTCTATGTTGTCTTCACTTTGAGTTATTTTAAGAGAGTTCATATTTTTGTATTCTCTTTAGAAGCCTATATCGGTCACAAGGAGAAGGAAAATTACCCTGGATTCCAGGTTCATGAGGACTGCAGACTTTGTAGCCTCCTTGGCACGTTGTAGCTCTACAGGAGTAACTGCGAGAGAGGGGGAAAAAATCACCACTGTTGCTGGAAACATTTGAAAAGTAGAAACATGAGTAAATAAATAAAGATGCATAGATACCTTGCCCAGGTGTTGCAAGAGCAATTAATTCCTCAGCTGCAACATCAATAGCTTTCGCCACAAATTCGGGGCTCTAGAAATAAAGTAGAGAAAGAGACATGAGATTGAAAGAGATCTATATATCAAAAGTAAAGCAATTATCAGCAACAGCAGTGGCAAGAATTCTGATTGGCTCAAGATCAATGTGCACGAGGGATAATTAGCACTAACTTATTCGAGCAACATCCTATCATCCAGGTTCAAGCAGAAGGCAGATGCTAAGTCTTAATCTAGCCAGAAACATATATTGAAAACCATACTAATAATGTTCTCATAATAGCAAACAGGTGTGAAGAGACAGCATGATAATCTGTAGAGAGCTTGCAACTTCTTTTCTTACAGCTTCCTTTAGTGAAGAAATTACCGTTTGTTATGTTCCTTGTGTTTCAATTTAACATTCTAGGCCAAATATTGTTAGATAAAATGCTCCACTATTCCCTAGCTCGAAGTTGAATATCAATTGTCCATGCATTATTCTCAATATCATTAAAATGGCAATTAGTAATGGAGCTAAAACTATCATGTTATTTACCATATGTCTTATACCATGTGAGGACACACTTGTATAAATTTCTACTGAGATCAGTAATACACGAGAAAGTATTATAATATGATATGTGGTACTAGAAAGATTGAAAGCCTTCAAGAGATACTGAGTTTTCTCTTTAATGAGCACATAAAATACCAATCACCATCAAGGAAGGATTCTAGCAAACTAAAATACATTTGTAATCTGAAATAGCTTGTATAGTTTTGCTGGTAATCCAGTTAGTAGTATGTAGACGTGCTAATTCATGGACTACAAGGCAACTCAAATACATCAGCAAAAAAGCTGAAACTAAGAAAAGAAGTGTGTAGAGGAATCTTCCTTACAGTGCTAGCATAAATGCCAAATAATCCAGTTTTATTGAAGATGCTGTTGAAAGCTGAAAAGGATTGAATCTGCTGGTACTCATTTAATACATTACGATCTGCATGCAAACAACAAAGCAGAAAATCGATCAGGGGATGCAAAGGGCACTGGCGTTGGTGTCAATGAGGGGATGAATAACACTACTTGCAAAGAAAAATCTCTAAAAAGAGCAACCGGTGCATCTAGATCTTACACAATCGTGAATGCATCCCTTTTCCAGGACCCCCAGCTGAAAATGAGCCACCACCTCCCATAAGCATCTGCAGAAAAACCTTATACTACATCAGTCTAATTCGAGAGAGGACATTAAAGCCGACCGAAAAATATAAAATAATAATAAAGGAGTTGTGTAAAAACTTTACAGCACAGGAAGAGAAGGAGAAGAGGGAAAAAGAGGGGGGAGGGAAGAGGGGGGGGGGTGGTGGGGGGGTGGTGTTGTTGGGTGGGTCGGTGGTGACGGTTCCATACCGACCTGAATTACTGTCAAGATGATGGCATCCTTCTCCTTAATCCATCCACCTGAGAGCTCAAATGCTAGGGCCACATGTGTGCTCTGCCATCAGGATCCACAGAATGAAGACAAACATTAATATCTTTTTAATTATTCTTGTCTCTCCGTCCCTTTGTTTTGAGTGGGATGTTTATACTAACCGGTGAATCAGCTGTTGACGGAAATCCCCACCAACATATCTGGATTCTGGCTCTGCTGGACGACCCACATTTGGCAGGTCAGAAAGAAGTGGCTCTGCAATCGATAAAAGTTCTTCGTGTTCAACACCGGATACCGCAAGGACCATTCTTGGAGCAGTATAGTTCTCCTAAAATTGTTACAAGTAAAATTTTTCCCATATGACTCCATAAAATAATGTAGAGGTACAAAAAGGTAATAACAAAAAAGGTAAAGTGATGCCAGCCAACATTGACCAGGTTATCAATCTTACAGCCACAAATTCTTCCAAAATAGTGCCATCCAATCTGTTCAATGCTGATTCAGGAGCCAAAAGAGGATTTGCCAACGCACCAGCATACCCCGCAGAATGAATGGCTTCCAACAGTAAGCCTTGTGGATTGTTAGAAAGTTCACCAAGCTCTACTTTTACCTTCCGCAGCTGCAGATTTATGTATATTGTCAGTTTAGATACCCGGTAAGCAATTGGAAGTCAATTAAGACATGCGGTTGATCAACAGCCAATTAATTTTCTTCCTTCAGACAAGAATAAAGAATCTGAAGTGAACTTTGCAAAAGGAGAAAATTGGGTTCACAATTCAGTAAGCTGGATTTGTACCAATCCTTTTTCTTGAAGGCTCACCTTTTAGTTGTCAAGACTTGTTGCTACTCACCAGAAAAATAAAATTACCTAAGGAAAAAAGACTTTCGCCGATTTTACAGTGCACCAAAATATCTTTTAAGGGTACCACATTTAAACATATCAGGCAAGAATCCTATGGAAGGACAATTATTGAGCCAATACCAAAAATTTCTACAGATGCTAAAACAATATTGTTCAGCATCACATGGGCACCTTTGTAGAGGGGGACAAAAATCAACTAGGTTTCATCACCGGAGGGGGCCAGAAAAAGGGCAAAAAATAATCAAGAAGCCCTTAAGGAAAGCATTCAAGAATTACAAGAACACCAGAACAGTAATCAAAACCTGGAAAGTGTAGAAATACCTCTTCATTAACTTCCCAATCTAAGAACACAGGGTTCCTCACACTGTCAATCAACAGCTCTACCATTTCAGGGAGGTAGGTCTTTAATGCGTCACAAGTGTATCCCATTTGCTCTCGGGAAGCAGATGCTGCTACATTTCCTCCAATAGCCTCTACTTCCCTAACGATGCGCAAGTGACTCCTGTTTCCTGTGCTCTTAAAAGCCATTCGTTCCAGCAGGTGGGTTGCCCCACACGTCATAGGTGTTTCGTATATAGATCCACAATCCAAATATAGTCCTAAGGAGGCTGCAGGATTCTAGTTAACAGCCATAAAATTCAAGCAAGTCATTAACTAAAATGGCCGACAATGGAACTTCGACTATAAAGCAACTTAAAGAAAAGTAAACAAGCAATAAAAAACCAACAAAACTAGACACACAGTTGATGTTTCTGAAGCTATCTTGACACCATTTGGGAGAGTGGTGATCTTGGTCTTGCTTGGTTCCACATAATCTGGTAGTGCAGGTGGTGAAGAAATGCCAGCAATGGGGAATTCAAGGGAAGGAAGTGTACTCGAGCTTTCACCAGTCAACCAGCTAAACAAACCTGCTGATTTTGTACTAGAAGCTACAGCACTTGCTGTAGCATACCTAGCAGCTCCAAAATGCCCAACTCGACCCTGATGCATTAACATCACAGATGAACAAAATCAGTCCACAAGGACAAACAGCCCGCACAAAAGAAGGCATTTTAGCCCTTTAGTGGAGTATTTTTCTATATCAACAGCAGAAACACCAAAGACATTATCTTTTTTATAACCTGGCCAGAAGAAGAAAAGATATTCAGCATTATTCACTAAGCAAGAAATGAGTACTGTGAACCCCATGGAATAAGAAAAGCCTCATGTGATAAAATTTTGCCTAACCACTCAGGCAATCCTTCGTGTTTGTCTAGAGCATTTTCTATCCTCATTTAACCTTTAAATTTTTGTACAGAGAGTTATATGTATCCCGGGGAATAGGACTTGAATCCCAAGTCAAAATTATGGTTCTCACTCCTCTAAAGATCTTTATCGAATGCTATTGGAGTCATCCACTACCTTTCAATTGCAATAGTGTGGTTAGGACAATGACACTGCCCTCACCGCATCTGCCTCCACCTTAAACCAGTTGTGAGTTTAACTCCAAACTAACTAATATTTCTATACTTTAACAATCCCTTCACATGTAAGCTTGAACATGGATTAGGGCATCACGTGGAAAAAGGTTAGATACAAAGCCAGAAGATAATGAGGAAATTATACTCAAAGTCTTAGTTTGATACTATGATGAGTTTAGCTCCACGGTCATATAATTTAAAAGCTCAAGGTTGGACATGGGTGCACACTTTTATATTTTATACATTAAAACTAGCAAGAAGACTAGTGAAAGACTAACCAACAGGCTCCGAAGCCCCATGCAACATAATGACATAATTAGAGGATATGAGACTTGAACTCCAAATCAAACTTATGTGACACTAATCTATGAGTTTTATGAAATTAGGCAATCCCACCACCACTAGGAGTACAAACAAACTGATTGAGTCGAGACTCAAGAGTATTGCATAATAAGCTCAAGCTTAGCTTGACTAAACTCATTTAGTCTCGATTACTAAGAAAATCTTATGTTTGCTTTTAATAAAATCTGTATTAAAACTCAAACTTCACACAAATATATGCTTAAGGGTAATAGAAGCTCGATTGAGGCCAAGAACTTATCAAACCAAACAGGAGCCCATCTTGATAAGCTACTCAAATAACTCAAGTTTAAGCTCCACTTGATTATAATCAATTAAATTCAAGTAAATATTGAGCCAAACTCTTATGTGCCAGAATGGTTCATTTAGACTCTATAGTCCTAATCCCCATTAAATGCGAGCCCGTTTCTATTGGTCCTTAATTGGTAGCTTCTAAGGTGTACCCTTCCAAACTACATATCGATAAGATTACTGATCATGAGAGCTTCAGATCAGCATTTATCACAACTAACTAAAGCTAATGCACCAAGAACAACTGATTCCTATGCAGTACACAATATATTACTTAGAACAGGAAATAAAGTTCTAAACATAGAAGAATATAAACGTATCTCAAGACTCATGCAACATATTTCCAAGTTACCAAATTCCACTTATTACTCTTAGAAATGCAAAATAGGCTCAACTATTTTCCAAACTACCAGATTCTGCAAGAAAAGAAATTCATGATATCCCTTCAAGAAATGCACTCAAACTTTGAAACCCACAATTCATATACAGCATATCAACGAAAAGAATTTCTACTTCAAAACCTCAAACCCTGTTTTTTTATCACAGTTTTATCTGCCAACAAGAACAATATAGCCCCAGACTTAACCAAAACAAGCCATTTCCAATTCATTCTCACCTCAAGTTCATGCCTTTAGTAATTAATAATCCTAAAAATAAGATCTTGAATACTCAAACAAATCCCACTTCAAATAAATGATATCCCAATAAACTAAATCAACATGCTGTACAATATTTCCACATATTATTACAAAGTAAAACACAGCCAACATTAAAATGATACTAAATTTCTTTTTTTTTTTTTTTTGTAATTTTTAAGAAAATGGTGAAAAAGTTGGGATCTTTGAGATTGAAAAACTGACCTTGAGATACTTAAGACGTGAAGCTGCACTTCTATACATGATTGAGTTCCTGCTGGGTGTGGTGAATAAACCCTAAAACCCTTTCTTTTTTTTTTTTTTTCCTGAAGGAAAGTCACCCTGAAATAAAAACCAGAAGAATGGTGGCTAGTAGTGTTTTTAGTTTAGGGGGTTTTCAAGAGACAGCCTCTGGAGTTTGAACATGGACTAGGTTTGTCCTCGGTTCTCGCTAAACCGAATGTGTGATTTTTGAACCCATTGCCATGTGCCTTTAGTCAAACCATCACTTGCCACTTGGTATAAGTAATTTTTTTTTGGATTCAATCTTAGGAGATGTCATTAAATTGTAATACCATTAGCTATAAATGATAATTATTATTTAATTTATTTAAAAAATTATTTTATTATTTTATGACACCAAACAAATACTAATTAATAGAAACAATAGTATAACAATTACCTTCGCAACTAACTATGATTTAGTTTAGTTCATTAGTTGATTCAATTTTAGTGGAAAATCAATACAAAAGAGTTTGTTGTTTTATATTTATATTCTTCTAGAATATATTTGTTATTTATGCGGTTATGTTATAAAGAAAAAAAAAGATAGTAGAAAGAATTATTTAAAATAGTAATAGTTATATATAAATTATGATACCATTAAGAAAGAATCGGACATACAATAAATTAAACAAAGAAAGAAAGCATATAAGGGATAGATAAAGAAACAGATAATTTGATTTATTTGCAGAAATTGGATTACAGAGATAATTTTTTCATTTAATAAATTTTATTGTAAGCCAACTTTGGAATGTTCCAATTGGTTTATGACTTCATCGAAATCCTTCATATGGATTTCGTCTCTATTTAACATATTATCTTCTGACCCTTGCTTCGAGGGAGCAAAGCTAGAAGAAGACATTGTTCTTCTTAATAAATTATTCATAATTTTGTTAAACTACTTTATCTAATCTTATAACTCATTATCACAGGACTACTTTATCCCATATTGTGACTTCCAATTTATGACCTTCTTGCTACCTCTCTTTGGGATTTATGCCAAGCCTCAGTAGGCTTGCAGCCTTTTGGGATCACCATTTATGGTAATCGTCCCAAGTGAAATGTATTATAAGTTTAGATCACCACTTATGGTAATCGTCTAGCACAAAATTATTAAATAATTTAATAAAATATCCTATGTCAACTCCCTGGCTCTTATACCATTAAGAAATGATCGGACATACAATAAATTAAATGGAGAAAGAAAGCATATAAGGAATAGATAAAGAAACAGATACAAAGAAATGTAAAAACATTGAAAGCGTTAAAAGCATTAATAAAATTACCTCAAAACAGAAGCATATGAATGATTCCAAGCAATATTTGAGGGACAACAAAAACAGAACAGAAGGAGGAAGAGATGTCTGGATTGGAGAATATGGAAGTATTTCAGAGGGAAGTTTTTGGACGAGAGGATTGTGTTTGTATTTGTGTTTTGTTTATGTTTGCGAAAGGATTGTGTTTGTGTTTGTTCTTGTGTGTTCTGCATTATGGAATTGTTCTCCTTGTATAGAACGGAGAGCAATGGTTGTACGGTGGTGAACAATACCATTGTGGCCGACAGTCCACTGTAATAGATAGTGGAGAGTCATGGGTTGTACTGGAAATAGTACCATTGTGGCAAGCAATTCACTATAGTGAATAGTGAAAAGTCAAGGAATCCTAAGAACTACTGTGTCACCTTTCGGTGGGTTTTACTAAGGTGAATTCTCCAGTGATTCTCATGATGCATTATAGATGTACGTGTTTTATACATTGATTTTAGTAGGTATATACATGTCATATACTCTACTTATTACATTATTCTATAAGGTATACACATTTTGTACTCTTTGGTAATGACTATCCTATGGTGATGTTATGTCAACCCCATAGCAATCATCTTCATTTGTATTTCCGTTGTGACTTGAATCGTCCTCAGTTGCTGACCCAACGCTTGATTCATTGATGCTTGCTAAGGCCATTTCCAGGAGCTTCTTCATTTGCTCTTGTGTCTTGGCTTGCGATATTGTGGACATTAAGAATCCCTTATCTTGAAAAAAGGGAGTTTGTTGTGAAACAATTGTTGAGACATTTGTTGAACGGCTATCAACCCATTTGAGTATAGCATCCTCTTCAACTTGTCCCACGTTCTGAAGCTATCCCACCATTTGACCTTGTATCTTCTGGTGAGGATAGTTGTTGCATTTATTGGTCTAAATTCATAGAACCAGGTCATTACCCAAGAAATACCGATATGCATGAAATAAAACATTTCCTTTCTAAATGGTGTATCATAGGGTTTTAAAACATAATTTTTTAGAAAGACGTTAAATCCTTTCTGTGCATTTTGATGACCGATCTCACTAATGGCTTCAAATTCTTCCCACCAGTATGCAAACCAATAGGGGAGGTTTTGAGATGAACATTTGTCAAAGAAAACAAGCCATGCATGGGATCGTGATTTATTTGAACGGAAGAAGGTATTCCACCGTGCTTGCTTATAATCATAATAATTATATTGGATGCAATGGTTAGGTTGAGTATTGGTCACGGAGACCTTAAATTTGATTGGCTCATAAGGTTGGCCATATTTGTTTGTCCATTCGCTAAAGTTGAAGACTTTATGAATTCGGCGGTTAAGTAGAGAACTACTCCATTCTGTTGAAAATGCTTAAAGGAAACTGATATAGTTTCAACTAAGATTTTCTCATAAAATTCCTTATTTTTATAAAAATCATATAGAACATAATTAAATTTGTCAGAAAATATTTTTCTGGCAAATGTAATCGGATCATTTTCAAAAACATCTTTTTCCGCCGTGATAATATTTTTGAAAATTTCCTTGATGAAAATTTTTTATTTTTGAACATTTTCCTGGGGGACAATTTCTTTCCTGGAGGAAGAAGCTACCTTAGTTATTGAAACATTTTGATGTGACTTTTTTTCTGATTAGAGGTTTCACATCCTCTATAATTGGAATTTCTTCCTATATGTGCGATTTTTTCTTGGTTAGAGGTTTCACATCCTCTATCATTGGAATTTCTTCCTGTATATCACCTTTTGCCACAAGGGCCATTGATGGTGATGGTGTGAGTTGTGCCTCTAGGGCCATTACGGTGTTGGATTGATTTAATGCCATTCCTATTGCATTAATCAAGTCCTGTTATAACATTTGAAATATCTAGTTGGACACCAGATTCATTAGATGATTGGCTAGTCATCTAGGATGATTTTTCATTAATCCTTAGAGGAGGATTTGGAACATTTTGGTTTTGGGGAGCCGTAGCTTGTAGCCATGACCTGACATTGGTCAGTCCCTTCTTTGGGACTTCTTTCTGCTTTCTTTTCTTCTTTTTGGGAGGCATCTCCCTGTAAGAATTCACGGGTAAGGAAATCAGGAAAAGCATTCAATGAGCCTTTGATGTGCTCAATTTCAAAATCAAAACAGGATAAAATTGATGGCTATCTAGCAAAAATCTGTTTTGAAGTTAAATTTTTAACATCATTTTGTAAAACATTTTTGGCCGATTTGCAATCAACTCTTAAAAGAAATTTTTTATTTAACAAATCTTCTTGAAACTTAGAAATTGTTAATACTATGGCCAAAATTTCTTTTTTAATTGTGGAATAGTTCATTGACATTCATTCCAATGTTTGGATATGAATTGAACTATGCATTCTTTATCATTCAATTTTTGTTTAAGGATTCTCCATAGCCTATATCAGAAGCATCAGTCTCTACAGTTTTTGGCAGGGATGGATCTGCAATATGGAGGCAAGGAATTTCCTTAATCTTGTTTTTTATTGTCTTTACAACATTGGTATGTTGCTCAGACCATTGAAGTGGATTGTTCTTTAACCTATTATGTAATGGTTTACATATTACACTAAGGTTTGGGAAAAAATCCGAAACATAATTAGGGCTTCCTAAGAACCTTTGAAGTTGGTTATTATCCCTAATTTCATTGAGGAATTTTGAGGTAAACTCTATTGACCTTTATATAGGTAATATAGTTCCATTGTGGATGTTGAATCCCAAGAATCTAATTTTCGTTTGGAAAAGAGATCTTTGTTGGAGAAACAACAAGACCATTTTTCTTAGCAACATTCATAAATAATTTAACATGCTTGAGGTGTTGATCTATATTAGGAGAGAAGATCAAAACATAATCTATGTAAACTATTATGAAGTTGGAGAAATCATCGAATATTTCATTCATTATCCTTTGGAATTCAGATGGAGCATTTTTTAATCCGAAAGGCATTACATTCCACTTATACTGGCCAAAGGGGAACAGTAAATGCAGTTTTATACCTATCAGACTCTTTGATTTGGATCTACCAAAATCCAGACTTCATGTCGAATTTTGAGAAGATTCTTGCATTGTGAAATCGATTTAGTAAATCTTTTTTGTTAGGTATTGGATACCTAATCCATTTGAGTGCAGTATTGAGAGGTTTATAATTGATCACCAATCTGGATGTTCCTCTCTCAATTTCAGCATTTTTATTAACATAAAAAGCTGAGCAACTCCAAGGAGATTTACTTTTCCTTATTAATGATTTTTGCAATAAATCATTAATTTCATTTTTGCAATGCTTTAGGATTTCATTGTTTATTTGAGTTGGTCTTGCCTTGGTCGAGATATTCCTTTCATGAAAATCACTTTCATAAGGCAGATCAACTATATGACATTTTCTATCCCAGAAAGCATTGGGTAGAGAAGAACATGTGGTTTTTACAATCTTATTTTGTAATTTAGAAATTTCTTCTTTCAAGGATTTATTTGAAAGTTGGTTTTCTATTTTACAAAACATCAAGTCATCTTGTAAAACCTAAATGTTTTTCCTTATTTTTTGATAAGAAAATTAAATTCTGAGATTGAATTTCTTTTCAACTCATTTAACATTTTGTTTTTTTGTTCCGAAACAAAATTGAAGACAACTTTTTTTTTAAAAATTTTATTTCAATACCTTCATTGTTGATAATGAATGGTTGTATAAGAGTAATAAAAGGGGTTCCTAAAATCACATTTTGCTTAAGATTCTTAATAAGAATAAAAGCTGATTTATAGGAGGTTTTATCTTTTATTATCTCTACATCCGATATTTTAAATTCAATCTGCAATTTGTTACTTAATGCAAATTTAAGAGACTGGGTTTTTTTTCAAAATATTTTGTGGGAACTAACCCTTCTCTTAAGCAATTTAAATATGCTCCAGTATCAATTAAAACAGTTGTTTTCAAAATAAATTCATTGTTAATTCTAAGTTTAATGTTGATTATCCATTTTCTTGTAGTTACTTCTACAAGGTGTAATAGATAATCTTCATTAACTTTGGAAGATCCTGTCTTAAGATTTCCTTCATTCTCAGACTCAGATTCTTTTTGTTTTAAAACGATTTGTTTTAATTCAAGAAAATCCTTTTGTAAGTTTGACTGCATTTTTTTCAAAATTTTATTTCTTCTTTTTGAATTTTGATTTCAGAATGAAGATCATTAGCATAAATTGATTTCTGTTTCATTGGTCCTTTTTCAGGATTTCATTAAGGTTATAGGGAAGTTTTGGTACAAAGTATTTTTCTTCTCTATATCCTTTATGCATTTCATTTTTTCTTTTCAGACATCTACTAATTTAAGAAGGATTTCTTTTTCTTCTTCAGTTAGAAATAAATCTCATCAGAAGAATCATCTGAATCAATATCATTGACTTGAATTCCCTTAGTTTCATTTTCAGAATGATTCTAAGATGGTAGAAAATCATTTTCTGTAAATATTTGCATGATTTTCTCCATGTTTCTTCATCAAGATTTAATTCATTGATTTGGTATTGATCTTACAATGGTTAACTGTATGACCAATTTTTCACATTTAAAACATTTTAATTTTTGTAAGACTTTCCCTTATATTTTTTTATAAGGTTTGTCTTTTCTTTCTTCTCATATTTCTTCCTAAAATTTTGGAATTCCTTTTGAAATTCCTTTTAGGTTTCTTATGAGAAGTGCATTATGAACATTTTGATTTCTTCTTTTGTTGTTCAAAAGAAGGATCATATTGAGCACATAAATCACCAAGACTTTGGTGTTTTTGTCTCTGTCATTTTTCATTTGTTTTTGTAGCCTTATATTTATGCAAAGATTTTCCAATCTTGTTAACATATGAGGCTAATTCTCCATAAGAAAGTGAATCATATGGTATTTCGCCATTGTAATCTTCTCTTATTTTGTTTAACTTGTTCACCTATTAGTTAGGTAAACCAGCTAAGAACTTTTCTTTCCAGAAGGATTGGTTACAATCATTTATGAGAAGAACTCTTTGGAAGAATACATCCTTATAAGGGTGAAATTCTCCTATGATTTATTTCATATTAGACAACAATTCTAGTAGCCTATCTCTGAAGTGAGATGGGTCTCCTATGAAGTGTTGACTGATGGAGTAGATTAGAGAATGAACCATATGTTGTATAGGTTTATTCTCTTCATCTAAGATTTCAGATCCTGCTTCATCTACTTTGTATGAAGTAAGAATGAAATCTCTTTGTTCTTCATTAAGATAATTATCCCACCAGCCTTTTAATTGTCTAGTAAAATCGGAAATTATCATCAAGGCTATTTGATGATCATGTAATGAGTCACTGGCCTTATTGGTGTTTGAAAATATTATCATTTGGTTGAGAACATTCAATATTCTTTGTTCTGAGGCTCCATCTATGTTCCATTCATAGGTAGATCCCGCAGAATATTTATTTTGATAATTGTTTTCTTCATTTTCTTCCAATAAGAGATCAGGAGTGTTGCCTCTGATAATAGAGTTTCTAGGTTCTTTCCAAGAAATTCTATTAATAGTATTATTTAAGATTTATTGATCTTTAGATCAGTTAAATCTTCCATTATTGAAGAGTTTTCTAAAACGCTATAGGTTTCAGAAAGAACATGTAAGTTTTCTGTGGGAGTATCATCTATAATAAGTCCTTTGAACTTATTAGAATTAGATGAAGATGTCTCCCTATTTTTTAAAGCTTTCAAAAATTCCTTAGAAGGATTCTTAGGAACTTCAAAATGTTTTATTAAAGGTGCCTTAATTTCTTATCTTCTAAAGCTTTCAAGAATTCTTTAGAAGGGTTTTTAGGCATCTTAATCTCATTGGTCATTGTCCAGAAACTTCGATTCTATCCAACTATTTACCAATAGTGTGTAAATGTTGGTTAGTGAAGTTATTTTGTTCAATTATTTTTCTAACTTCAGTTTCTTCATTTTTGAATTTTTGAAGGGAGCCAGAGTTATTTCATTGTTCTTATAAACTTGTTTTAATTTGGTTAAAGGATGATGATTAGATTGTACTATCTGACCTTCTCATATTTGCCATTTAAAACAATGGTTTATAACATTGATTTGTTTTGGTACCAAATAATATTATTGGAACCAGTCAAAGAATAATATTCGGTATCCATTATCAAACATGAATTTATAATATTCATCTTTGATTTCATTTTTGTAATTAGAAAAGGTTTTGAAATACTAGTTTCTAATCTTTTCATTTTTTGTTGATCCAAATTTTTTGTTTAGAAAATCCCTATCAGGTTCGAAAGGTTTTTCTTAAATATTGAGTTGTGGATCTCCTATTTCCGAGAAAGTAGGTTATTTGTAAACAGGTTCATTGGGTTGTTGGTAAACCATTTTTAGTAGACCAATTTGTTCATTCACTAATCCTTTTAAAGAAGGATTAAGAATTTGTGGAAGATTTACCTGTGGGGGTAAGTCTTGTGGAGGTGGAGGAATGATAACTTGTGGAAGAGGTAGATATAAAGATCTTCTAGAGGTACTAGAAGACTTAGATCTAATTTCCACATTATTCCTGCAATATCTAAAGATCTTCTAGAGAATTGAATGGTTACCTTTCCTACCTGACGTTGTATAATGCTAGAAGGTTCAGCATTATACATAATTTTTTTTTTAAATGGATTGTCAACTTCCCATTGTTGAGGCAAATTAATTTGACTCCATTGAATTAATCTGGGAATAGAAACATTAGCTTTTGAAAGATTCGTTTGGATTAATAAGGTTTGACCTCTCCTGTCTACCTTAAAAGCCTTAGATCCAAATGTTTGTTTTCATTAGTTTGTAATATACTCTGTATATTACAGCCATTGGAAGGGATCCTTCCATCATTTTATAATTGTGTGTCTTTATCTGTAACATTAAAGACTTCATTATGGTTTTGTCCTTAAGTCCTATCGTGACAGTAGGATGACAATCAAATTGAATTGGATGATTGCTTAGGCTAGTTTCAATTGCAATATGAATTGATCGTTCATACTCCAATTCTCTAGAATCTCTAAGCACCATTAAGACTGATGTATCTAATCCTAATTTAGTAAGAGGTTTGGCTCCTACCTGGATTAAACCTATATGTATATAGTTTTAGTCATTGACCCGTTTGAGCTTTTAAAATTAACATGTGTATATATTCAAATGTTACGAATATACTCCTTAAACCTTGAAAGAAAGATAAATAACCCAAGAACTTAAAAAAAATCCCTAAACTTTAACATTAATGAGGAAATAATCCATGGGTCCAATTTATAAAAATTTAAGGGTATTTATAAGTTTTGAAAGTTTAGAATATAGTCATTCCCGCATCAAAATTTAGAATGTTATTTGCATATGTCCTTAATTTTATAATTTTATCTGTGTTGCAACTTAACATAGAATACCTTGTAAACAGGTAAAGCTAACGAATGAATGTTTACAAGAAGGCCAAGAAAAGGAAATAAAAAATTGCAAATGGAAAAATCCTTAAAAATTATTTTAAGATTACAACACCATATATTGAAAGTTTGCTTGAAAATACAATGTCGACATTGAGAGTTTACCCTAAAATTATGTCTATCATGTCTTTAAATCGAGATTTTCATCCCTTGAAGCCTATCTGAAACTGTATATAGAAAACACAATTTCTTACTAATTTAAGATCATAAAATTGTGTCTTAAATACACGATTCAACTATTATATTTTTAAGATTATTTTAATCATCCCTAACTTTAAGAATTGTTAAAAAAAAAAAAACAAAATTTTCCCTTTTCCCTAGGATGTATGTTTACTGACTTGACAAAAAAAATTATCTAAAATACAAAGCACATAATCTTAATTACTAAAATACTAATACAAAATCACATCTAACATATGCTATTTTTGCTTTAACAAAAAATCGCATCTGTAATGATTTTGAAATTTTGTACATTACAAAATCGTATGTACGGCATGCAACATTCATAGAAAAATATACATGAGATTTTATATCAATATTTAGATAATTATTTTTATATAATTAATATTTGTGTAAATAATTTTCTGATGATCAATAATTCAACAATTTTCTCTAAATATATATAATATAAATTATTGGAATTAAGGTGTAATTTATCTAGATCATATAAATACTTTAAACAAAAGGTATTTCAGGTTATCATTTAAGATATTAATAATTGATGTTTACCTTTGTTCATAAAAAGAAAAAATAACTTAATTAATTTTATGAGAATATTATCCTAAGTAATTAAATGTTCGGTATTCTTAATCAGTATTAATCGACCGCTAAAATACTTTATGAAAGTTTTGATTGGTAATTGTTTCACTCTAAAATTAGACGCGCCCACAGCCACGAGCCAAGGCACCTCCAATCACTATTTATCGATCCATCGGTCAACTAAGACCACCAGGTAAGCACGGTACGTCTCGAACCAACTCAAACTTAAAATTATGGTTCAGTTACTTTTATAAAATTGAATTTGCCCATATAATTCAGTTTGCTAAATTTTTTGAATCTAAAAAAAATGATTTGATACAGCTCGAACCATATATCGAAAAGAGAAGTTTTTTATCCTTTTCATTTCAATAAAAAAAATCTATGAACTGCCTTTTCATTTTTTTTTCTTATATTTAAAAGCTTTTTTAAAAACCGAAATCACGATCGGTTGAAATCAACAATTTTGACATTTAGGAGGAATTCAATTCCGTCATTACATCTTGAAATCATGATTTTATTCCAACTTTATGGTTATTATTTTAATTACTTTTTTATTCTACATATCTTGATTATCTATATTTATTGTATATATGATTCTATTTTACAAGGAGTTCAATTTTATTTCATTCCAACTCTATTAATGATTATTCTCGTAATTACTTTTTTGATCTCATATATATATTTATTATCTATATTTAATGCAAAGGGTATTTTTCATAAATTTTATTATATAATCATTTTAGTGCATTCTTTTTCTTTTTTTTCCTAGCTACCACTTCATATGACATAAGTCATTTGGAATAGATATAGATATAGATATAAAACTTCCATATAAAAAGAAATTCAAGTAGTTAAATGAATACAAAAATGCCATACACATAACTATCACTTATTTCTTCATTTGATTAAATTCTCATAAAATATAAAGCCTACATAAATATATCTAAAAATTTATCTCTTCATAAACCAATATTTTTAATTAAAATTTAATTATCAATATGTATAGAAAAAATTAATGAAATAGTTTGATGTATATTCATATCACAGTAGGAATGTATTAAGGCTTTAAAAAAAATTAATACCTACAAATTTGATATAATCTGTAAAATATCTCATAAAAGAAATTTTCAAACAAAAAATTAATATGTCACACCTCGCCTCTTTAACGGCTATGTGATGGCCAATACCCCCGCAGGGCATACCACTGGTGAGAGGGATTGCCTGTGAGGTAAACAAAAGGCATTGGTCAGGAGTTCGAGTCACAACGGCTGCAGACAAGCTCATGCCATTGATCGATGTAATAGTGAGGCCATACAATACATTGAAGTCCTTCGCAGGTTACAGGGTATTGGCCATCACATCTTTGTTGCCCGAAGGGACGGGATGTGACATAAAAGGCACCTTTTTATGTCACACCCCGCCTTTCAAGGCGGTGTAATGCCAGGTACACTAATCACCCCTAGTGCACCCTCAAGTACAATCAAAGCACTATTCAGGTATTGTTACGCAAATGCAAAATTGACCCTTGCTGCAACTTTCAATAGTCGAACCTTAGACCTATGCCTTTTGTCTCTCCTATCTACTTTTAGTAGGGAACGCTTTTCACCAATTGAGCTGGGGACACTAGGGACTAGTGTATTTAGCATCACAGCGCTGCGGAAGGTGGGGTATGGCATAATATTTATTTGATTCATCAATATAATTGTTCTCATATACAATATATGTAAGGACCCAACCTATTTAATCCTAAAATTAAACAAGTCAAGTCTCCAACCACATATAATATTTTAATATTATATGTAAGGTTGTCCTAAAACTACTTGTTTATATTAATTGTTTGTTTAATACCACTATACCTTTTCTTTCTTTAAAAAAAATAAAACTTTTTTAAAATAAAGATTGTTTACATGAGCAATCTATACATATTTACATTAAAATAAAAGGTTACAAAAGCTTGTGTCAATCTTATGACACAACAAAAAGGATTTCACCTTGTTTAACTCTAATAAGAAAACAGACTTTAAGATCTCTTTATACAACACAAGGCTTAACTTACGTCTTTCTTCAAAAACTTCTTCTTTATTCGCTTGCCACTCAGAAACCTACTCGTCCTATTCATCCAAGAATTTCTCCCAGTCCATCCCATATCCTAAATCATCATAATAGTCATTATCATTACCTGAAAAGAAACAACAGGGAGCCAAAGGCCCAGTGCACAGCAACAAAACCAAAGGCGAAATGGTAAGCAAACTTAAATTAATGCAACCACTCAATATCTCATTTTTATCTTTCTTTAATATTTATTAAACAAATCAACATTAGAGTATTCAGACTCCGAGACAATTTAGGAAAATCTGGGGTCCTGAGTAACACTCTCGACGCTCAGGGGGTTGATATAGGTAGCCCGAATACCTATATCTCTTAAATATCTTTACAAAAAAAAAAAGTAATCTCGTTTATGATTCATAGCCGTTACTCAACTTTACTTAACTTAATTCATAATATAAAATAATTCACATGCTCCCATAAATATCGAATTAAATTATACTATTTCCTTTTAAGATGAGTAAATGTTACACCGTTACTACATTCCCTATCGATTACCCATCGAGCCATTTAAAAAGAAGTCACAATTGCATCATGATATGAAGTCATTGCATCATGACAAGTGGCCTAAGCGCCTATTCTAACATGTCACTGCATCATAACACGTTCGCCATTCCCCGGACCGGATTTAAAGGTGAAAAACACAGTCAATTCATGCAAAACTTAAGCCGTCTTGAATTTAAGTTAAATCAAAGTATGCATATCCTAACAAACATTCAAGCAAGTCACTGCGTACCTGTACCCAATAGTGTATTACTATATTCACTTGGAGAGAAATTAACTGAAGAACCTTTAACTGAAACAAGAAATATTAAAACAAATCAATAATCGAACGTAGAATATATATATATATATATATAACACAATCCTAAGTTAGCTATACAAGGAGATTCATTGAACTTAAAATATAGTTTTATCATTTAATTCACACTTAAAACATGATTATATAGCTTATAGATTCATCAAGAGATCATATATGAAGTAAAAATGATAATTGAAGAAGACTGAATTTGTAAAACTCAGGGGATACACGGCCTATTTACACAGGCAAAATTGAACTGAACGCTGGCAGCGTTAGAATTATAAGACGACGGCGTTAAGCCCGGTATTAAAAAATTTGATTCTGTTCGCATTCAACCCTGCCTATACGCCGGCGGCGTCGAAGCCCTAATGGCTGGCGTACGCTTTGAAAAATAAACACCGACAAAATTTCCTTACAAAAGCCTGCGGCGTTTTAAGTGGCTTTAAAAAAATCGGTTCTGATCACATTCAACACCGCCTCTACACCAGCGGTGCTGAAGTACCAGATGTTGGTGTACACTTAAAAACGGACCTATTCAAAAAGTGTTTTACTTCCCTTGTTTTACACTTTGAAAAATATAACACTTTTAATCCTTCTTCAAACACATATTTAACTCCATACACTATCTTCCATTCACATTAACCAATCCTAGCAACTTTGAACTTCATAAAAACACATCAAACTGCTTCATTCACATCAAATCCTCTCCTACTCTTCACTTCAACTTCAACTTCTCAAATCAACTTCACTTCTCACCACCACTTCTCACAACTTCCATAACACATAAATAAGTTCACATATTAATAAAATACAACCAAATATATATCAATGCATAAAACCATTCAACTCAAATGACATTAAACTCATCCTACCATGGATTTTACATCTAAATGACAAGAAAGGAAATAAAACAAAGAGTTTATAATAGCTTCGACTTACGTGTAGAGGCTTTGACTTGGAGAGATTTTTGAATGCAAGAGCTTGATATTAGTTTTTGGTTTAGTGCTTATGGTTTGAAGATAGAAGAAAAAGAGAAAGAAAAGAAAAGAGGAAAAATTCGTATGGAAAATGTGGGCTGTGAAAAGAGACAATATTTGATCAAATTTGTGACTCATTATTATCTTAAGTTTGACTTTTGGGGCATATAAGACTTAAGTTTAAATTTGGCTTAATTTGGGTTTAATTTGGGCTTGAAAAATAGGCTTAACTTTTGTAAAATTCTATCAACAATCTCTTAGGCATAACAAAAGTTGTTTTGATAATTTTAAACATAACACACACATATTAATTCATAAGAGACACAAATATTAATTATACTATACATACATTAATATATATAAAACAATAACATTAATCTCAATACACATACTCACCTACAAAATAACACATATTCAACACAAGCACTAATCATATTGTTCATACACATATATAATATTTAAGATATACTAACTTAAACACATTTAGCCTATTACCCAATCATCTACTCCAATATTAACATTACAGCACATGACTCTCTTCAATTAATATGCTCATAAAATTCAATAATTAAAACAAAAAAAAAAATACAGATGGAAATTAAATGAAAATTAGAGTTATATCATTTCAATATATATTGCAAGCGGTGTCATAAAAATGCACATTAATAGGATGTTTTATTTTTTTTACAAGGTGGAATGGTTCAGTTCGATTCGAATAATGTAGTTTGATTCATGACTTTCGAAATGAACTGTGAACCGAATTCCCATTACTGAATTGAACCATTTAGAAAAAATTCGAAAATTCAATCTAGTTTGAATAAGTTCACGGTTTGGTCTTTCGTTCTTTTTTTTTTTATTTGCCCAGCCCTACCACCAGTAGAATGAAAAAATATTCAATAAATAATACACATCATTTGTATGTACATATAGCAGGTAGCTATTAATTATATTCCAACATATGGATGAAGCAGTAAGTTGTTTCAAAAATAATTGTACCATACGGCTACGTGATAAAATACCATTGTAGTTACACAACACATCCCTACCGACAATTTGATCAGTCAAAGATAGACTAATTCATCACGTGTGTATATATATGGTGAGTAATTATTAATTATATTTTTACACATAAATGAAGTAGTAGGCAATTTCAAAAACAATTACACCATATAGCCAAGTGTTAAAATACAATTGGTAGTTACACAACACATGCTTACCAATAGTTTAATCAGTCCAAGATAGACCTATCCATGGGTTAGATCTAGATTAGTACCTAGCTAATATGCCACTAGAAGGTGTCGAATCGGGACTTGATTTGGATTGACAGTTTCAAACCCTTACAAGATCCAGTAATTCCCATTGGGTCTTGTTAAAGAAAAAAAAAAGAAAAAAAGAACGAAAAAATAGAAGAAAAAATTATAGGTTAATATCACAAATCATACATGAACCTCAAAATATGCAATTAGATACATAAACTTTGAAATTGACCAATTTAGTACGTCAACTTTAAAATTGATCAATTTAGTGCCTGAAAGAATTTTTGTGCATATTAATAGTATCTATATCAAGTTTTTTAGGTACTAAATTGATCGATTTTAAACTCCAAGTATATAATTGTATATTTTACCAAAGTTTAGTACAATTCACGACATCATCACAAAAAAAGCAATAAGTAAATCACATTAAATATTTAAACTATTTCTATTTAAATAGTAAAAATCTATTACTTATTTTAATATTTGATGTGTTGCTATTAATAATAAAAAATAAATATACCTTAAATATATGTCTATTTTGATTTTTTTTTACTTATTCTTATATGAAAGTAGAATATTTTCCTTAACAACGTGAATTTTTTAATCTTATAATATTCTTCTTAACCTTTAATGTATTTTTCAAACTCAAATTAATAAATATACATCTATTATAATAAATAATTTCAGAAACTTTTTTTTCTATCTTATTCTTCTTTGTATCATGCCTTTTCGATTTTCTTTATATATATATATATATATATATCATTATTGTTCATGAAATATTACCTTTTGCATTTTGTATCAATTTAATTTTATATTTTCAATGCGTGTCTTTCAAAATTACCTTTTTGATTTGTTCAGGTGCATGAAATATTATCTTTTCGTAGTATCTTTTTGGCGTTGCAACGTTTCAAGAAAAGTCAAATCATTTTAACCCTTCTGCTATCAAATTTTTTTATCTCTTTCACTACTTACAACCAATAAAATAAAATAAAATTGATGAGTAATATAATTACAAGGTATACAATTCATTATAATAATCTTTTATCTATTTTTTAATGATATTAACCTTTAATATCTTAATTTTATTTTATGGAAAATTATTGAGTTTTAAATATCAATTTATTTACAATATATATTATACATTTACATGTTCTTTAAAAATTTTAGCATTACTCTATCTTATATCTGTTCATATAATGCCCTTTTGATTTTTTTTTTATATTATTGTTGTTCATGTAATATTACATTTTCATATAAGTACCTATAGCCTTTTTTTTTTTCATATATCTTATACCTCTTCTTTTTTTAGGCCGGATATCTTATACCTCTTCATATGATGCCTTTTGAATTTTTTTATATTGTTACTATTTATGAAATATTATCTTTTTTTTATTGGTACCTTTTGCATTTTGTATCTCTTTAATGTTACCTTTTTCCTATTATGCCCTTTTTATATTTACTTATTCGACTTGTTCAGTTTCATGACTTATTATATTTTTATGGTACCTTTTTCAGTGTTGCCAGGCTTCATGAAAAGATATTGAAATATCTCAAACCTCTATCTAAGTTATATATTAAATAAAACATCTAAAATTTCATTGCATGATTAATTTGAATACACATATAATATGCTTGTTTGAAATATAGAAATTATAGTGGATAATTAGATAATAAAATAAGATGTGTTGGTATGATTCATTAATTGTGATGAATCGTGTGTTTGATTGAGTTATATAAATTAGAGTTAATATAATGTTGTATGTTGTGTGTGTTAGTATAATTTGATTTTATCTTGCTTAGTAAATTTTACGCATATAATGCTCATGTTTCACAAAACCAACCTAAACCAAATCCAAGCCAAACATAGCGGAAATTTTGGCTCATTTCAAGCCCAAAACCAAGCCTTGATTAAAGCCTAAAACTCACTTCTTAATCTTTCTCCAAATCTACCCCAAAAGTCAAACATAAAGGGACAATATCAAGCTTATTATTGTCACAAATTACAAACCAAAATAGATTAAAAAACATAACACAATTCGTGGGAAATTTTAAGCTCATTTTCCTAACCTTTTTAATCAAGTTTCCTTGCTTATCTCACGAAGAGTTCTCCTCCATTCACCAACTATAAGATAAGGTAAGTTAATATGCCATTTTATGATGATTATTATCTTTTTTTTTTTTTTTTCTGTCAAAATGAATCTCATGGTAGATTTCAAGTAGTATTGGTATGTTGAATTGTTTAAGAAAGCTTTTGGATGCTTGAAGTTATAGCAAATAGGTTGTTGTAAGTTTGAAAGTTGTTTTGAGTTGAAGTGTTGGGGTTAGATGAGTTATGTTATGAGTATGAGTTGTTTTAAGTAAACATGAGTTGGTGAAACCGGGGATGAAGGGTTTGATTCATGTTGAGTGATGTTTGATGTTGAGAAGTGGACTTTATAATTGTTTTGTGTAGTTGAATGCATGTAATATGTTGTATGAAGATTGTATGGAGCTTAAAGTAAGGTTAGAGAAGTGAAAAACGTGTAAATATGGAGTTTGAAACAAGGGAAGTTTGAAAAACTCCAAACATCCTATCAAACGGCCTGTATGGAGGGGTGTTTCAATTTCTATGTAAAGATTTTGAGTTGAAACAGTCATTGAAACGACCCATATGGAGGGGTGTTTCACTTCATATCATTTTTTAGTAAAGTCTCTAGGTTAAAACGACCCTTGATACGACCCATTTGAAGTTCCTCTATAGCGACGATGTTTCGTATTTTCTCGTAACTTTTTCATCCGACCTTGGATTAAGGTGATTAAAATTGCATTGAAAATCTTAAAAAGAGATCTACAACTTTCATGTTTTAAGTTTTTGTAAATTCAGAAACATATCAGGGCTAAAATTTTGATTATTTACAGCTACTACGTTTTTCAAACAAAGTTAAAAACTTATTTTACTAGATAAAAATGTGTAGTTAAGTATAAAATGAATCTTTTTGAGCTAAAATGAGATACGTAAATGATATTTGATGTGTTACATTTGTTGAATGATATGATTAAGCATGATTTTAGTGAATTTATAGATTTAATAGATAATTTGATTTCACATAGAGTTGGATATAAACGAACTTAGTTAATAATATAAGTTCAACTTGGCTTAATGAAATTGAATGAACCAAAATGAATTAAATTGATTAAGTTTAATCAATTTAACCAAGATTAATTTAAAATAGACTTAAGTTAATATGAATCTTAGTGATAAAATGAATTAGTTAATTATTTTAGTCTAACTTGACTAAATGGAGTTAAATAAGTAAAAATGGATTAGATTAATTAAGTTTGATTAATTTAGCTTAATAATTGAACAAAATGATTAACTCTAATCGATTTTCTTATGATTAAGTTAAAATGGGTTAATAACTAATAATTGGATTAGATTAATATGTTAAGATAAACCTTAGTCTAATATGAGGAATATGTTGTTTCAAATGCTTATTTGATTTGAATATGAATGATGCAATGATGCTTTTGTAATAAATGAATCTAATCAAAGTGAAAAGAAATACTTTGAAAGATAAAGAAGAACTGTCTGTATTTTGGCAAGACGATCTTCACAGCTATTGTGGGATTCCAAATTAGTATCTGATCAAATAAGGTAATAAAATGAGTTTGATATAAATGAATAATTAGACTAGTTTCTTATGTGAGTTTAATTCTTGAATTTACAGATATGAATACCTGATTTATCTTCTAAGTTGGCTTCTAATTTCCTTTTTGAGCCTATTTGAATTTCCAATATAAAGTATGCAGTTACTTGCATGTTGTATACTAGGATAGACATTTAAAATGGATTAAAAACACGGCCTAAGTATGGAGTGTTGTTTTGTGCGTGTACCATTGAATCTGGTTTGGTGAGTAGCAACCTTATCCGAGTGGACACGGTAGTTTAGTTGTTAGGCCACCCTCTACCATGATGATGGTATGTCATGGTGCCATGGAAATTCGTATGTGGCTCGATTGGTAGCCGATGGGGTATACGGTATTGGTGTAACATTTTCTTAAGCTTAGGGTGATATAATATGGTTTAGTTCACGTTCATGGGACCGATTGAATTAGACGATGTTATTGACTAAGACTAAGTAAAGAATGTGTAATGGCTATGAACCCCAGACGATGCTACTTTTCTTTATCGGTTATATCATCTAGGAGATATATGTATTCAGACTATCTATATCACACCCCTGAGCATCGTGTGGTTATTTAAGACCTGCAGATTCTCAGTGGCTTGTTTTGGATTGTGAGTGCTTCAGTGTTGATCTGTCTACTTTAAATAAAAGATAATAAATTAATGTTGCTGCGTTACATATAGTTAAACTCGTGTGCCACTTGGTATGTGATTTCATTATCGTATACTGAGCTTCGACTCGTTATTGTTGTTGTTATTGTCTTTTCTAGATTCTATGTTGAAGAATGATGAAGATGATGATGTTGTTGATGATGGAGTTGTTGTTGTTGAATAATGTTGGTGATGATGATGTGGTTGATGACGATGATTATGTTTGACTTGGGTATGGACAATCTGGGAAGTTTGAGAGGAGGAGTGAGTGAAATAAGCTGATGGATTTATTTCTATTTATTTTTATTTTTTTTTATAAGTTGGATTTATATTTTCAAGTTGTAATTTTATTTAAGGGGCTTGTGGAGCCTAAATGTTTTGAAATTGTTGATCTACTCATAAGAGTAGATTATAAAATGATTTTATAAAGTTTTGTTTCTTAGAAAGTTGGTTTGCTCCAGTAGGAGTAAAACCCTCTATTGTGTTTTTATTAAAGTTTGGTTTTCTGAACTAAATC
This sequence comes from Combretum micranthum, assembly GCA_024138025.1. Classification (NCBI taxonomy): domain Eukaryota; kingdom Viridiplantae; phylum Streptophyta; class Magnoliopsida; order Myrtales; family Combretaceae; genus Combretum; species Combretum micranthum. Next base: position 176,026 of record JAMXBD010000963.1, on the reverse strand, counting down.
CATTTATTTTAGAAATCTAAATAAATGATTTTACAAAATTAAAATCAGTTAGCAATGTTCATGATAAACACATCATTCAAGAAAGCTTGAGCGTTAAATACACAAAGTATTATACATAGTGATAATACCTTAATTAAATTTAGGGCGTTATAGAAATATCATTTTATCTCTTTCACTACTTACAACCTATAAAATAAATTCAAACTTATAAGTGACATCATTATAATGTATATAATTTATAATAATAATCCATTATGTATTATTTTATAATATATGATCTCATAAGTATTTTTGCTATTATAACTTTTAATATCTTAATTTTATTTTATGAAAAGCCACCGAATTTTAAATATCCATTTAAATTACAATAAATATTATACATTTACATGTTTTTTAAAAATTTGTGCATTACACAAGGTTCTAGCTAGTTCTAAATAATTCTTAAAGAAAATAGGCCAAAGATTATAATGCTTTTTAACCCAAATTTTATTATAAGTTTTAAATTTATCTTATTTAATGCTAAAATTTATCTTTTTTGATATTTAAAAAATCTGTCATTAAAAAATAATATAAAATCAAACACGGCTAGTCCATGGACATGGGTTGTCATAGGCCACAAGTCCATGAATTGGCTCATAGACTTGCTAGGTTTGGGACTCGCCACCAAATTGTAGGGAAGGTTTTGGTTATTGGTCCTCAAGTGATGGTGTGTGAACCAGTTGGTCAACAGACCGATGTTATTGAACCTGAATCAAGGTTTAACCAACACATATTAGGAGGTCAAATGTTAAACCTCGGTTAATGAAAATAAATTTTCAAATTATATAAAAAACCTAAATAAAATTTATGCAATTAAATCACTAATTAAGTTCACTCCATCGGTCTATTTATGAAATTGAAATTACACAGTACATAATTATTTGGATCATTACTTCTTTTTTATAGAAATAAAAAGAGACATAGATTTTCAAATATTTTAGAGTGTGATTGGTTTATTGGTTTTTTTTTTAGTCTATTCGGCATTTGTCTATTTGGTGTCAAGTTTTTGTGAAGAAACAATTTAAAAAATTAAAATTCAATTACTGATATATAAACTATACAAATATCGCCTAGTGGCATGTCCCTAGTCTCTAAAGTGAGAGGTCCTAAGTTTGAAGCCTCCATCCCCAGTTGTAATGGAAAAAAAAAAAGTTATGAATGTACTTAAGTTATAAAAAAATTAAATACAAATGAAAATTTCACAGTTTTTTTTAATCGAATCAAAACAAAAATACATTGGATTAATATTATATTAATAGATCAGTAATATATAATATAATTTTATAATTTCAAAGGAGAGGATGACAAATACGAGCAGAAGAGAAAAAGAAAGATAAAAAAAAAAAAAAAAAACAATAAAAGCCAAAAAGTCTCCCTAACAATTGCCATGATTTGAGATAGGGCCCGGATCGGATGGCCAGGAGAACGTCTAGAGCATATCACTAACAAAGGCCAAATACAAAAGGTCCTCTTGACATACAAAAGCTGTTAAAAACAAGGAGAATTTTGGAGCTAGTAAGAGAAACTAAATCTGCTTGCATATCTTCTAGTCCCGTTTTTGCGATGGTGTTAGCTCGAAAAGTGAGTTCCCTTGGTGCATAAAAAAGCTTTCCACCATCAAGACGTCGAGTTTATCCTTGCAAGACTTAACCAAACAGCAAACGGAACAGGGTCCTACATTTGATCATTAATAAACTTAGAAGTCAGAAGAGAGTCAGTATTAAAAGTGTTGTGGTGTAGACCCTTGTCTACACAGATAGATAAAGCCTCAATAATGCTAATTAGTTATGTTTCTAGAGAGGATGTCTAGGCTATTTTTACATAATAGCCTATTATAATTATGTTGTTCTTGTTAACACAAATACCTCCAATTGTTGCTCGATGCTCTTTGCTTGGGACAACTGCATCACATTCAAAGATCACATTAGTAGGATAGGGGAGTAGGGGGAGGGAGGTTGGAATTTGCATGACTTGCTCTAGGCAGGAGGTTTGTTTTTTCTCTCTTCCGGATGTTACCTATCATCCAACACCTTTGGCTCTTGATAAAGCTAGCCGGGGTAGGTTAGGACTGGCAAAAATTCTATTGTTTCAATCTGTTCACATCCCTTAAAGAGAGAAAATAAAAGTGCAAGGCCAAGGTGTCTTAATAACCCTCCATATATCTCATTTGATGTTTGTATTGAACTTGATCCAACTGTTTAGGTATTGATGGAAGGTACGATGAAATCTATAGTCATCTCTTAATCCCTTCCACTACTGGATTATTATAAGGCATTGTTTGGAAATATGCTCTGCCGTCTCATCCTCTGTCTAGCAAAAGGGACAAGATTGTTCTGTAGCCCTGCCACGAATTCTAAGGTTATCCTTAGTAGGGAGGGAACTATTTACTAATCACCATATGAACGTTTTAAATTTGGGTGGTTCAAGAATATTCCAGATCTATTCTTGGTCCCCGTCATCCCTTCCCTCTTTGCCTATGAGAGCCATGTAAATGTCTTTGATTTCCATTTTTGTTTGGTCCCCAAAGTCCCATTTATCTTCCATGCTATCATCATTAGCGTCCTTTAATATGATGTTACCAAGTCTGTTGTGGATGTCCTCATCCATTGGGTATTGGAGTACTTCTTCGTTCCACACTCCAATTCCAATCCAAGCATCTCTAAGGGTGATATTGTATGCATCTTGGGTGAGGAAGTCGTACAGCCAAGTGTTGGTCTTTCCCTTAGTATTCCATTTGCCTCCCTATAATGAAATATTCTTCTCATTGGATGGTGAGAGGAAGGCATTGTTGTTTAAGAACTCCGTTGCTTTGCCTAGTGCCTTCACTAAGGGGAATCTACTTTATCTAGCAGTACTATATCCAAGCCTATCAATATGTTTTGTAAGTAGCGATGCCCAACGATACTTTGTAGTTTTTATTCTCCATGCCATTTTAATCATCCATGCTCTATTCTTTTGGTGAAGATCCATGTTGACAAGGCCTCCCTTGATTTTTAGATTTTTTATCTTAGTCTAATCAACCTAGTGGACCCGTCTTTTCTCTTCGGTCGATCCCTATAGAAAACTTATTGTGATTTTTTCTGCTTCATTGACAATTTTTTTGTTAGGGGCATTAATTGTGCATAATAGTTTATTACTCCTTTGAGTTTTATGGTGATAACCAGGCATCTTCCTTCCATGCTTAGGAATCTCAATTTCCATCCTGAGACTTTCCTTCTGAGTTTTTCTACGATGAAGTTCATGTATGAAGCTTTAAGATTCCCTCCCTCCTTCCTTAACTAAGACGCCTAGGTACTTGCCTGAGTTAGATTCTAGTTTATTCCAAACAGGTTGGCTATTTTAGCCTTTTCCTCAGTCAAAATATTCTTTGAGAAAATGATAGTTATTTTTTTTTTTTGCATTAACTTTTTGTCCAACCAAATTTAAGAAAAGAGTTATGACATTTCTTATAATGTCCACATTTTGCTTTGTAGCATCCCCCATAAGGATAATGTCATCAGCAAAGAACCAATGGGTGAGGGGGAGATTAGTGTCTTTATGCAATATCGGTGTCTACCATCCTTTATCTTTTCAGAAGCATGCTACTTTACTTAGGATCTCCATTGCTAGGATGAAAAGTTATAGTGAGATAAGGTTACCTTGTCTAATGTCCCAGCTAGCTAGGAAGGCCTCTAAAGTTGACCCACTGAAAAGAACCTCAAAATTGGTAGATGCAAGACAACTCCCGATGAGATATACCTAAGATTGTGGGAAGTTTAGGATTTTAAGGGCACTCCTTATGAAGTCCCATTCAAGTCTATCATATGCCTTCTCTATATCAAATTTAATCATTGTCCATTTCTTCTTTCCTCTCTTTCTTTTCATGGTTTACAGAAGTTGTTGAAAAACAACTTGGTTATCTGTCACAGATCTTCCAGGGATAAAACTTGCTTGTCCAAGACTGATGAGATTGTTAAGCATGGGTCGAATTTTGTTTAGCAGGATCTTAGTGATCACTTTATAGACTGTCTTGCACAGACTAATGGGTCTAAAATCCTTTAATTTGGTCACTTCATCCTTCTTTGGTATCAACGTAATGAGGGTGTTGTTTAGTTCTTCTGGAATGGTATTCTTATGGAAATAGTTGTGCACCAGCTCATGCACTGAGGGTCAAACTATGTCCCGACACTTCTTGTAAAAGTTGGCATGGAAGTTATCTATTTCAAGAGCTTTGTTGCTACCGATACAATTAAGAGCTTCTTTAACTTCAACATTTGTGATTGATTTATCAAGTTCCGTAACTTGTTGCTGTATCATGCATACTCCAATGTTTTCCCAGGTGATCAGGTTATCTTTGTTTATAGTCTTTTCTGACCATAATAGATGTTCGAAATATGACTTGACATGGGATTTTAAAGAATCGTCTTCTGTTATATAATTCCCTGCTTCATCCTGTAAGCTTATGATCCTGGATTTTGATTGGTGGGTCGGGGTTAAATCGTGGAAAAAATAGGTGTTCCTTCCCCCTTTGATGATACATTTTGCTCGTGCTTAGTTACCCAGAGTTTCTATTATTGGTTTAGGATATCTTGCCATTCTAGTTCTAGATCCTTTTCATAATCTAGGAGGTTCTTGGAGGTTGGAATTGAATTTCCCTTCTGATCTAGTCAAGTTTTATCCCCAAGCTCTCTTTTTTGTGGTGGACATTACTAAAAATGTCCTTATTCTATTTCTTCATGGCAGTTGTGAAAACTTCAAGATCATTTGGTAGCTTAAAGCCCGACGGGATCCAATTTTCCTTTACAAAGTCCTTAAAATTTGGGTGATCTAGTCACATGGGTTGGAAACGAAAGGGTCATTTTTCCGTTAGGCCTCCTTTGATACCTTAATTGGTGGATTGGGGGGGGGGATATGGTCCGAAACTGTTTGATAGGTAGAATAGTTTGGTTTTCGGAAACCAATTCCTCCACAGTCCATTTGCCCAGGCCCTGTCCAATCTGCATTGGATGAGCCCACTAATGTTTTTTGGTCCCTATTACTCCACATGTACTTTTGAGCTTTGCCCTATAAAACTTTGTTCGTGCATGCCACAACCGTCCATACAGTTTTTGTATAGGTGGGCCCGTTGGGGGTTTGTCCGACATCCTCTCCACTTTTCTTCTTTTGTCAAGACATCATTAAAATCTCAATCATTAGCCAAAGATCAGAGATTGACAAGATCTTTCCGTTTGTCTAACCTCAAACTAGCGTAAATAGTTATGATATACCAAAAATGGAAAGAGTTTATTACCTCGATTTCTACATAGATAGCTTAGTTGTATGCGACAGCTTCCTCCACGTGGATAAACTCTAAGTTCCATAACAACATTATCCCACTATTGAATCCACTTGCTTCCACACGAGTCATTTGGGGAAACTGTAGTTGTCTTCTAAGGTTTTTCGCCTTTGAGCGATCTAAGTGTGTTTCAGTTAGGATGAGTATCTTTGGGTTGTATCCTGAATACAACTCGAGGATAGCTTGCCTCCTTCTAGCTAAACCAGCCCCCCTCACATTCCAGGCTAGCACCTTAAAAGGAATATTTGAGCAGTTGGATGATAACATATTCATAAGATCCCATTCGACCATAGTTCCGCTTAGCTAGTAGCAGCCTGACCCATCTAGGTTTGTACTATTAATTTCCATCTGGATTGAGACTGGACGGAATTTCACTCTGAACATTAAAGTTGTTCTCTCCTAGCATGGCATCATCTATTGACTTGTCATTCTGTGATCTAGGATCTGTTCGAAGGGGATGAATTGGGTCACTGCCAATGGGGTTATCTCCATCATGATGTATACTTCCACTCCCTTTATAGTTGCTTCTAGGCTTCCAAGACACTCCATGTCCGTATTTCTCTCCAATTTTGACATCTCCACATATAGTCTCCCTTTGTTTATCGCTTCCACTTGTCCCACTAGAGTTGCAAGGATTCTTCCTCTCGGTGGGGTCATTTTGAAGGAGATGTTTGCGACTAGTTTCCCTGCTCGGTTTTGTCCCAATTGGGTTTTGTCGATCACCTCTGCTAAGATTATCATTCGATAGTTCTCCGCTTGGACTTGGAAGATGTGCTGACATGGGTTCAGCTGAGGGGTAACAGATCTGTAGGATATGAGCTACATCAAAACCTCCATCTAGTAAAGGAATTCCATGGCTGTTTAAGCTTGTTGTGAGGTGGAGATTCTTATTTTTATGTTTTTTCTTCCATTCGGATGTTAGTTCACTGTAAAAGCCTTGAAAGTATTATTATTTAGGGCTAAAAGCTTTCCCGATGGAGGGTTAGTCCCTTGAAAGATCGTGCCAATACTATTAAGTTCTTGTCATGGGTTTCGGCTTATGCAACTGCGTCTCTTTCCGAGGTAGAGTTGTAGCCACCTGTTATGACAGGGTTATGGGTCTTTTTCATGTGGTCAAATCTTGATTTGTCCAATCGTTGACATGTCATTCTAAGGGAGTGTTTGGTTCCCATTAATTTATGGGACTAGATTAATTTATGGGACCGGACAAGACTAAATCTATAGTCCTTTGTTTGGTTTTTTATTTTGGGCTTAGGACTGGACAAGAGGCTACTAATGGACTTAACAACTTTTTTAAAAATTGTCCCATGTGGATAATGGGATAAAGGCTTGAATCACTGGACAACTAACCCTGCTTTTTCAAAAAGCCTAATCTACCCTTCTTCAAACGAGAGCAATTACCTCTCTACTTCTTATTGTCTGGAACTAAACCTTAGCTGTTGCTCAACTTCTCTGCTTACTCCAACACTCTTGAGCCTAAATCCTAACTCAGTGAGTCATTGTTCTTGAAGGCTAGCTTCGTAAGTCTCTCTCTCTCTCATTCTGTCATTTTCCATGGGACTAACCTGTTATTGTCTGTGCTAAATTTTTCTTTCAATGATGATGAGTTTGCGGTGTAATTTGGTACCTACAAAATACATTTTGATTCAATAAAATTTACCAAATTCAGTGTAATAGTGCATAAGTGCTTGCATGGCTATTGACTAAGTTTCTAATGAAAATTGATAGCATAATCCCATATCTTCCTGTTCTTTATTCTTTGATACCCTGTTTTGCGTGCGAAATGAAAGAGTACTTATTTTACAAAATTGCTTTTAAGGGATTAGAAAATAAGTAAAAGTGACGTAGCCATCAAAATTTTTCGAGAAAACCGACGGTTTGTTTTTTCTCTAACATGTTTCATGATGGGTGTGCAAAGGTTTTCATGACGCACGCACTTGTCTTGGGTTTGGTGTTGGTTAGGAAATTTCCTAGAAAAACCAAAGCTAAAGGTTTGAAACCTTCACGGATGAATTTCTGAGAACTTATGTTTGCTCAATGGTCAGGCAAATGGTTGAGTTCGGTGGAAATTCTTGAGATAATGTCAAAGCCTACATCAAAATTTTGGCTTTTTTGTTTTTCCCCCCCTTTAAATCATCGATTAGAAATTTCTTTGCATTATACATTGTCAAACTTTTATTGTCCAAATTTCCCATCTTTACAAAGATGATGAAAATTGTAAATTTGATTGGTAAGTGGAATTTAATAAATTTATAGTTTCTTGTAAAATTTGACAAGTAACAATTTAATTTGGGGTATGTTAATAGTTTTCTTTTTTCCCTTTTATATGCTGACATGTCCATTTTTCGTTGAAATGTCGGCCTCTTTCTTTGTATTGTTTGTTTTATCTATTTTCTGCTTGCATTTCATTATATCTATTCTTTAGCTATTATGTGTAATTACTTGTCTCGTGCATACTTTTTGTATTTGTTATATTACTTTCTTGGTATCTTTGTTAGCCAACATGAAAGGGAGTTGTCCATGGTTGATAGTATTTAATCAAGTCAAAGGACTTGAAAAGTCTATTAGACCACATTGATGGTTGTCTAGTGAATATAGGTAAGATCTACTTTCTATTTTTGATTAATCCACATTAATGCAAGAAACAAATTTGGGGTATTGCCACAGATTTCTCCATGTCAAGGTCATTGGTTATCTCATTTGGGATTAATATACTCAGTAATCTGTTTTGCCATATGATCTTAAATATAAATGATACAACACCAGAGAATTCATAGCAAAACTCTTCAAATTTGCAGCTTCTTCTGTAGGGTCATGGTAGGGATTGGATTTCTATCTTTTGTTATTAAGGTTTTGGCTGTCTTTGCTTATAGTTGTTTCCTAGAACCAAGTTACACATTTGACAGACCAAGTTTCCTCATATCTAAAGTGTCCTAGATCGTCTTGTCTCTAATGGCATGCTCTTATGTATGAGCAACTTTTCACGTCTATCCCACTTTTTGCTTTCTTTAACTCATACATTGCTAAATTTAATTGGAGGGGGAGGAAATTGTCATAAAGAGAATCCTGATTGGTTGTGTGGCTTCTAGTTCAATAGATTGTTTAGTAGGATTAGTCATTCTTGTTCAATAGATTGTTTATATTCAACGGAATCGAGTGACAATTGTCTTGACAGTCATTTAATGGGATTTATTTTATGACTTAGAATTTTCTTTGAATTTACAACATAGATAGTAAGGATAAAAAATATAGGCATAATTGGAACAAGATTGAAGAAGAAACATTACTTTTGGTTTTAGAAGAGTTGGTTGCTGAGGGTTATAAGGGAGAGAATGGAACTTTTAAATATGGGACTCATGAAGAAATATTGAAAAGGATGAAGCAATGCATTCTAGAAATAAATCTTAATATGAAGCAAATTGTTAGCAAGATGAAGATATGGTCAGTTAAATTATCAGAGGTAGTTGACATGATGAATACTAATGGATTCGGTTGGGATGACACCAAAAAATGCATTGTAGTGGATAGCGACCAAGTCCTTGCTGAGTATATGGATGTACGCTCATGTTCTTTTTCATCAATAAAGTATGATGGTCTCACTTGTTAATGAATAATATTATTATTGTCATATTTATGGTTTTGAATCTTAGTTAGTTTATGTGGATGTGATTTGGCTTTAAATTCTGGCCACACTCCATGAATTTCTAACATGAATTTGCAGCAAATGGACTATGGAATAAAGGTTGATTATCAATCATCTTTACTTGGATTGGTTTAAATAAAAAATTGCTTTCTTTTCTAGATCTATCAATACTTGAATTAGAATATCGCTACATTTGAGAAAATGGTTGCCACTTGTGATGTTCTAGTTTTATTTGTAACTACAAGCCAACAATATCTTTTATTTTGAAAAATAAGTACACCAAATACTCATACCTTTTTTTTTGTTTTATATTTGCTAATAGTATTTCTTGTTGATGTGCAGAGACACCCAAAAATTGACAATCATGCCAATAAAGAATTTAAGAAATTTGAAAGGTTGCAAGAGATTTTTGGAAAGGATAGGGATCATGGTAAAGCAGCCGAGACACTAGCAGATGCAGTGAGAGAAATGTAAACTGATGGGGTAAATATAGAAGAAGATACGTAATCAGTTCAATCTCCTGAAACCTTCAGTCATGGCTATTGCCACTCATTTGGAGCGCCCCCTGCAAGCATCGCAAGGTATAATATGCAGTTGACTTTGTTTTTGCATTTGAGAAGATTATTAGAGATGTTAGTAATGATTTTGCCACACTTGCAAAGAAAATAGCAAATCCTCCAAGGGATGACATAGTAGAAGAATTACAAGAATTAAAAACTTTGGGTTTGATTGCAGATGAAGAGTTGGATGTGATTATGAAAATGGCTTCAAATCCACAGTACGAAAAATTTTTTTAGAGGCTTCAAGGATAACAAAGGGTAACATTTTTTAAGCGACTAATTGGATGAGTTGGGTAGTTGATCGATATTTGAATAGGAGAAACTCTAGTAGAGGATTTGTTGGATATTTCAATTTTAATCATTTTATGGTGTCTCTTTAATTGTAAATGTAGCTTAATTTTTGGAATGGACATTTACGAAGTTCTTGCTTTCATAACATAAATGAAATTTGTCTTTGTTCTGAGTTTTTACGCAACCATTTGGAACTTTTCATGCAAGAATTATAATGATATGTTTAGATCATTAATTCAGCATAAGATTTTGATCCTAACAAAGCTATTGTATGTAAATTTAAGAGGTTGCATTTATTTATAGGTTCATATTATCTTGTGGAAGATGGTATCAATATAATTAGAACAATAGAGGTTAATGTGGAATGGGCTTAAATAATAGATAATCTAGTATAAGAAATGCATGATGAATTGAGGGCATGTTGTAGAAATAAGAAAGTTGCTTTTTTGGTTAATTACTTGTACTTTTTTTTTGTTATTGTAAAATTTCAAGTGTTGAAAATTGCTTGACATTACAAATTGGATTATGATAGTTATTGTAAATGTATATTATTTTTAATGATTTACCATTAATTTAATAATTAGTTAATATTTTTCAATATTAATATTCCCTACTAATGTAATAATTAATATTGATCTAGATATAATTATATTTCTATGTAATTAATTAGCTTAATATTGGTAGTATTAATTTAATTAATTTTGTATTTATTAAATATTAAGATAATTAATTTATTATATTAATATTTAATGTTTTAATTAGGTAGCAAATTTTTGTAAAAAAAGGTTTAATCATGCTTTTTATTTAATATAATATGTAATTAATTTAAATTGTATATATAAATTAATCTTTTTAAATTGTATTTGTTAAATAATATAATAAATTAATTAATTAAATATATTACAACACATAGGTATAATGGTCAAAATATAATTTCCTTTCTATACTTGTACATACCAAACATTGGACAGCATAAAAATTCTTGTCCAGTACCATACATTTCAAACGTGGTACAAGGAAATTGTTATATCCAATACTCACTGTTCCGTGCTCCAGTTCCTCTTGTTCTGTTCTGTCCTGTCTTTGCAACCAAACGCAACCTAAAACTTACTAATTCTATTCTACGGAGCCTTAGAATTGCTTTTTTTCCTTGAACCTCTGCTAATATTCTCACTCGAACCCGAATCTTTCTCAGTCCTGCAGCCCGACCTTTTTTTTTTCCTTTTCCCCATTAGAATCCAATCCCCATATGGGTTTGGGTTTTGTCCCATCGGGTTTGGTTTCTCTTGGACTTGTTTGGTTTCCTCCATGTTCTTCCTTTGTTCTCCTTGCTTATTTTGCGATTCCATTTGGTTGTCCTTACTAGCGGTTGCACACTACTTGATTTTCTTTGTCTTTAGATTTATGACCACACACTAGACTCGTATGTCCCACTCTTCTAAATATCGTGTAGATTTTCGAGAGCCCCTTGTATTGCACTTGGGATAGCTTGTTTTTTATAGCAATCGAGTAGACAAAGGGCTCATTTAGATCTATTTGGATGCATATTCTTACAAACTTTCCTTTGTCTATTGCCATAATATATGAATCAAATTTTAGAATAGGCCCCAAGGCCTTTAATACGTGCTTCTAGAGAGCTATGTGAATTGTCCCATCAAGAATCCTATCAAAACAATTAAGTTCAACTTTTAGACAAAAACTAAGAAGATATTGTTTATTACTGTGAATCTTTAATTTGAATAGCCTATTTAGTAATTTCCAACATGGTAACTATATATGCTCTGCAAACATCAAAAAATTTGTTACTTAGAAATATTAGGTCAACGAAGAGGACATATTGATTAGTAAATCCACCATATGATACTTTCGATCCACTAACCAAGTCCAAATTAAAGAAGGAAGTGTGTTTCTTGTCTCTCTACGTGTAAGTTTGTGAAGCAACCCAACCCCTAAGATCTTAAGGGCATGCTTATTTCACCATACACATCGCCTTGAAGCAACATGTGCATGGCTTCTGTTAGCTAAGTAGGTTAATAATCAAGTGTTAGTTGTAAAATTGTGATTAGGATTAGTAAAGCCACAACACATCGGTTGATAAATTGTCAACAATTGATGAACTATTATACAAAATACATAAAGAAGCATTAAGGAAAGAGAAACAAGAATTTAAAGTTTAAAATGGTTTAAGAAAGTAACCATACAAAAGGGAGCTAGTCTTAACTCGAATATGCATGTTTGGCACGAAGCCTAAAAGAAAACACATTTAATCATCATTACAACCATTTGAAAGTCTAGTAATAAAACTCTCTCTAACATCTCTTCCAATTCATGTAGGAACGATCGTCTACTTCTTTGTGTCATAAAACCCATACCCATGAGAATCACAGTGAAGGTCTACGAAGTGATCACTTTTAATACTTGAAATAGTAAAACAGGAGCAACAAAGCCGAATACATCGTAATCAAGCACATACATGCATGCCATGCACTCTTAAGCTAATGTAACAAGCACAAGTTAAGCTTGATTAAATTTTAAGCGAACAAATAAGTATTTGCAGCATCCCAGAAATACTAACACACACAAAAGTACCTGTGACTCTAGCTAAACAAAAGAGGTAGGGTTTCCTTGGCGGATCATGCATCGAATAAAGGTGTTTGATAAGTCCCTATAACTTATCAGAAAAGAAAAGAAGGAAATAGTCTCATCCAGTTCATTCCCTCATAGGCTACCACCAATAAGCACGGTCTATTACAACGGTTTATATAAGGTCCCATACACTGTATAACTTGTTAGAACTTCAAATGTGCTTCTAATTGATCGTCCAATCTTGGAAATTTTCCTATGAACTATCTACTAAGCCTAACCATACATTTCGTGGGGGCCTAAGCGCCTAAACTACCACACCATCCCAAAGTTGCGATCATGCTCGCAACCTAGTTTAATGGTGCCGTTTAATCCATCCATCATAAAGGTTTATACAAAGTCCCATACACCATATAACTCGTTATAACTATATATCTGCTCCTTGTTGACAATCCGATCTCAGAAATTTTCCTATCAACTATTCGTTAAGCCTAACCACGTATTTCGTGGGGCCTAAGCACCTATACTACCATATCTTCCTAAAGTTGAGATCATGCTCACAACTTAGTCTGAGGGTGCTACTTCCTAGAGTAAGTAGCCAAGCAACAATAGGCACTTAATTAGGTTAAGTTTAAGTTTTTTTCTCGGTTATTCAATACTATACTAACAAACAACATGCAATTACTATGTAACTATCAATTGGTTTAAGTTTGCTATCCCTTTTCAAGTTTGATATATGATAACTGTTCATAATTGAAGTAAAAAATGGATTAAAATTAATTATTATTTTTAATCCATTTGTGTTGTTTGTTACATATATGTCACTTTGGTTTAACCATATTGTAAATACCCGACCCACTAAATCCCGAGATTTAGAGTATCGAGTCTCCAACCACATATAACATTTTCACATTATATGTAAGGTTGTCCTAAACTAACAGTTTATGAAAATTGATTGATTAAAACTACTAAAACTTTATAAACAACTTTTAACAAAACAAGATTGCTAATAAAAGCAATCTATACATATATATACATCTTATGTACAAAGTTTAGTATCAATACAAGATACTACAAAAATTACAAGTTTTCTTAATACAAAAAGAACCCTAAGAGATCTTAAATTCGTTACATCTTAGGCTTATCTATTAAGCCTTCTATACAAAGACTTTTGCTTTAACAAAAAGCTTCTAAAAAAATCCAGGGTATTCGAGTCCTATTTGTCCCACTCATCCATGAATTTCTCAAAGTCTGACTCGTAACCTAAATCATTATATAACTCGTCTTTATTACCTGCAATGTAGCAAAAGTGAGCCAAAGGCCTAGTACACAATAACAAAGTACAAGAACAAGTTATCAAGCCAAACTTAAATCAAATGAAATGCATCAGTGGACAAGTGGTTATCTTATTAAGTTTTCTTTTACAAAACAACAGGAGGGTGTTCAAACTTCGGGATCACGCTCTGGGAATTTAGGGATCCTGAGTAACAGCAGCTGCTCAGGGGGTTGATATAAGTACTCTGAATACTTATATCTCCTATATCTATTCCATAAAGAAAATAGCTTCATTTAGGGTTCAAAAGTAATTGCTCGACTTTACTTAGACTTAGTCCACAATATGAGCCTAGTTCACAAGTTTCCATAAACTTTGAACTAAACCATGGTATTTTCCCCTAAGTTTAAGTAAACGTTACTCGGATACTATTCCCCCTATCGGCTACCCACTTAACCAAAATGAATCGCTATTGCATCATAGCGTACCATTGCATCATGGTAAAGTCATTGCATCATGACTTAGGTTAAGCGCCTAACTAACATGTCATTGCATCATGACATGTTTGCTACTCCTCAGACCAGATTAAACAGCGTAATAGACATCCAGTTCATCAAGAAATTAAGCCGAATTGAATTAAATCAAATTAGAGATGCCTAGTCCTAGCAAACAACAAACAAGTTATTGCATACTTGAACCCGATAGTGTATCACTATATTCACTCGAAGAGGAACTAACCGAAGAACCTTTAACTGAAATAAGAATATCAAAATAATCAATAATTGAATGTAGAATTCACATCTATATATATATATATATATCACAATCATAGATTAATTATACAAGGAGATTCAATAAGCTTTGCATATAGTTTTAATATTTAAGTCATGCATAAAACATGTTTATCTAGCTTATATATTTATCAAGAGATCATATATGAAGTAAGGATTGAAGATTGAAAAAGTTTGAATTTGAAAAACTCAGGGGATACGTGGCCTTCCTATGCAGGCAAAATTTGAATGAATGCCAGCAGCGTGGGAAATATACGCCGGCGGCGTTTCACCCGGCATTAAATATTTTGATTCTGTTCCAATCCAACACCGCCCATATGCTGGCGACGTTGAAGCCTTAATGGCCGGCGTACACTTTTGAAAAATAAACACTGTCAAAGTTTTTTTTGCAAAAGACTGCAGCGTTCAAAGCAGTTTAAAAAAAATCAATTCTGTTCGCTTCTAACACCGCCTCTACGCCAGCGGCGTTGAGGTGCCAAATGCCGGCATACGTTAAAAAACAGACCTATTTGAAAAGAGCTTATTTCCCCTGTTTTGCATTTTGCAAATTTCTAACCTATAACAATTTTAATCCTTCTTCAAGTTTATTTTTAACTTCATATACTATCTCCTATCTACACTAATCAATCCTAGCAACTTAAAACATTGAATCAACACATTAAATCACTTTAAATCCCATTCCACTCATCCTCAACTTCAACTATTCAATTCAACATTATTCCTTCCCAACACTTCATATAACTACTACAACACATAAACAAATTCACACAATAACAAAACACAATCCATCCTATATCAATGCATGAATCAAACAACTCAAAAGACCTTAAACTCATTTTACCAAAGATTTCATATAGATACCATAAGAAAGGAAATAAAACAAATGCTGTATTTGTATTAACTTACATGAGTAAGCCTTAGCTTGGAGAGATTTTTGATTCAACAAGCTTGGTGTTATTCTTTGGGTTAGGACTTGTAACTTGGAGGAAAGAAAAAGAGAAAAGGAAAGAAAGAAGATGAAAATTCGTATGGATTTGAAGGGCTGCCAAAAGAGTGCTTAATTAAGTAAATTTTGGACTTATTATTATCTTAAGTTTGACTTTTAAGGCATAATAGACTTTGCGTTGAATTTGGGTCAATTTGGAACTCATTTGAGTGCAATTTAGGCATGAAAATTGGGCTTAATTAAGTAAATTTTCTATCAACTATTTCTTAAACAATTCAAAAGTTGATTTTATAAATTTAAACATAACACAAATATATTAATGTATAAAAGACACAAATATTAATTATACTACACACATTAATATATATATAACAATGACATAATTTCATTACACATGCAAAATAACACATATGTAATGTTTAAGATATACTAACTTAAACACATTTAGCCTATTATCAACTTATCTACTCCAATATTAATATTACCAAACATGACTCTTATAAATCAACATACTCATATAGTTCAATAATTAAGACAAATAAAACATATACATGGAAGTTAAATAGAAATTAAATTTAGATCATTTCACATATTTACTTAAAGATCATGTTTTAAGGGTTATTTTAAGTCTAAGAAAAGAACCAAGTCATGTTTCGTGTGATTTATATGAGGATTGGCGAAGATATAAGAGGCTAAAAAAGTTCTGGGGTAGTCTACGGATAGAGTTATTAAGCTGTGTTCTTTTATAAGATTAGATACTTTAGCTCGTGTATTAGTTGTGGACCCCCTTGGTTTGGGGTTAGAAAGGTATATGAGATTATACAAAGGACCATATATTCCCTGTATGTTTTATGGGACTGAATGAGTTTAAGATTAGAGAGAAACACAGGAAAGATACACAACCCCGTGTTCTGATCGTGTTCTTCTAGAAAGCTCGATCCCTTTGAGTTACAAAGATTAGAGAGGAATATAGGCAAATACACGACCTCGTGTGCTAGCTGTGTTTTTTTAGAAAACTCAATTCCTCTTAGTTTTGAGATTAGAAAGGAACATGGGATGATACATGACCATGTGTTCCATCCATGTTCTTTTAGTTTTGTGATACTTCGTGCTTAGACCTGATATTTTTGTCGAAAAAATGTTTTGGAACACCTATTAGGGATCTTAAAGGTGTTAGATGGTTGTGTTCTTGCCTAGACTTGCCTATGTTATCTCATGTTTCCTTAATACACGATTAATCAAAATTAAAAGCTTAATTCATCTAGTTTTGACAACAACCATCAACTTCATTATGGTTTTTTCTAAAATTTTCAAAATTTCTATGCATAAACTCTTCATTTAATAGCTTTAACATTAATAACATTAAACTGCATGTTTTTTTCATTACCCACTTTATAGTTTAGTCACCTATTATCACCCTCTACCTCTCAAAGTCAATTTCCAGCAGAACTCCAACTCAAAACATATTCATTCTTCATCTTTTACATTACTAGAATAGTCTTATCTTCTTATCATCACATCTTCATAATACAAAGAGTTGATTTCGGGTCTTACCTTGTTGTTTCAATTGTGAGTGATACTCTAAGGCTAAAAAACTCTCCAAACTCAATTTTCTTGCTACTTACATTACATACCAACACATATAAGTTAGATTTTACACTTAAAAAACTATAAACATTGTATTTCAATACTTGAAAACCTCAAACTCATCTTATTATGAATTTCCTTAAGCTTATTGCTCTTCTCCTTCTCTTAGTTCACCTCCATTATCCACATTTCCTATTGCAAAGTAGATAACATTAACTAGTTAGTGTTAATCCTCCTTTAACCTTACTTAATTAACATTAAGTAGAGGCTACGGTCTAGAAAATCTCATGTTAGGTTTTAGTAGGCTTCCTAAAAAAGTAAGGGAAAAAGTAGTAGGGGAGGATTTAGGGTTTGTAGGGTGTCCATTTGGAGTGCCACATGGCGTGATCTCAACCCTCCATCTCCACTAGGTTTTATTTGGTAGTTTTTGTTAACCTAAAACCTTTAGTCAAACTAACCTTAAATTTTGTTTTAGTTAACCTACTAATATATATATGTATATATATATTTGCCTATTCCTTCTGTTTAAACTCTTAACCATGTTCCGGCTATTATATTTAAATTTTGAATTTTATGGGTGGTATTTGGACCATTTTAGTTTGTATGTCCTGACTTTTTAGTAGATATTTGAATAATTCTTAACTTATGTTCTTTTGGTGGTGGTTTCTTGGGGTCTGTTTGACGTTGATGGTGGAGGGCTTGATGCTAGTGATGCTTCTTCTTCTTCTTCTTCTAAGTTGCGTTGTGACCTAGATGATTCAATATGAGTCACCCAAATTTAGCTAGCTCAACCTAAAAATAGGCCGTTAGTAGGAATTGACCCACTTTTATGGCCTATTTTACTCAAATCAGAATGAATCGATGCGGTTTCATCTAGTTTCAATAACATTAATTTAGATTCATGGTTAAGTATAGTTTAATGAACCTAGAAAGACTCATAATTACCTAAACCTAAGCACTCTAACTTGTTGTATTTGTTTAACTTTGTCCGTCTAAAGAAGAGATTCATCGAAAGATATATGCCATCAAGATTGTCTATGTGGCAATATAAATCCTAATGAGATAACATCATAAGGATGATTTAATAATTTAGGGTAAATGTCAGATTTAGTACCTAAACTTTACAAGAAAATTCAATTTGGTGCCCAGATTTTAAATTAGTCAATCTAATCCCTAATCAAAAATCTTTTTACTATGTTTATTATCTCCTTAAACATTATTTATTCTATTTGTTGACTTGGAAGAGTAAACGTAAGTAGAACTTTCACTATTCCTCTTAGTAAAGTCTAATACTGATAGACTACTTCTTCAATGATAGAAAATAAAGCAAACGGTGTTCGTGAGGTATTAAAAACAATCATAAATAGTTTGATTGAATATTAAATTAACTATTTCAAAGTCCAAGACTACATCTCCACTTCCAACTATTTTATTCTGTACAAGATCCCGTAACTTGTACCCATACTCATCAAGTGTATAAATATGAAAAATACACTCCTTTGAACATGCATTGAGCTTTACTCTTTCATACTTAAGATTACAAAAAATGTCTTACAACCAAACATTCGTATGTGACCATAAGAGATATTTTTACCTATCCATACTTTCTCTAGGATATTGCCAACAAAAGCATAAGAGGAAGATAGATCGATCAAGTCGATGATTGTCCTCATTGATTCTCCGCACAATGATTTAGGTAATTTAGCATGAGACAACATATATGTAACTCTCTCTGTGATAGTGCAATCCATCCTTTTGATAATGCTATTTTGTTGTAAGGTCTTTAGAATCGTCTATTCATGTTTAATTCCATGAATTCCAAGATATTTGTAGAAAACCTCTATATTCACCATCATTAACCGTTCAAATATATTTCAATTGTTTTCTTGTTTATCTTTTAACTCTAGATGGAGTTGTTTAAATATACACACAATTTAATATTTAGATTTGAAATTATTAAGATATATCCTTAATGGTTTTGATGACAACAAAAAAGAACTAAATATATCCAATCAATTTAATTAAGTGTGCAGACTTTGTAACTGGATATGTTAGATTATATGTCAAAAGCATTGTCAGAACCTCTATCAGAAGCTGTGTTAGAATTTATGCCAAAACTTTTGCGAGAGGCTTTAAAATAGATGATAAAGTTTTTATAAGAGCAACATGAAAACCTTACTTTGTTAAATATAGAGTTTTTTGTTAATCACCCAGCCCTACTCATTAAATGTATTTGAGTAATGCATCTAATGCATTCCACTCAAGGATGATTAAAATCCATGGAGATAAGTTAAGTGATAACTTGGAACTTACGGATTCTAACAAGTCGTTGAAGAAATTTTATTTAAAGACATCTATTATGACATAATGATATTGGGCTTAAAGACGAATATTAGCTTTATTAGAGTGTGCATGGAGGCAGGTTATGCAGGCTAGCTTGCATAACCAGCAAAAAAATGTGGGTTAAGCTAAAAATTTTAGCCTGTTTAATGTGCAGGCTAAAAGGCTTGCCTCGCATAAGCCACATGTTGAAGTGGGCTAACCCGCTACGAGTGGAGTTGGCTCGCGAACCCGTACTTAAAAATCATATAAAAAGAAAGAAATAAGATCTTATAAAAAAGCCCTAGTACGTTATCATCTTTCTTTTCTCTTCACTTTACTTTTCTATTATTTACTTGTTCGATGTTGATTAAGTAATTTTTATGGGTATTATGTTTTAAACTTTCAAACTTTTGACATTATGTTCATTATATTCTCAGTCCTTTTATCAATACCTTCTCTTTTGAATCTATTAGATATTTAGATGCTTCTATGCAAAATAAGCAACACATGATATCAATTGATGATTTCCATGATGTATTTTCCCTTACCATGCTAAAGAAAAAAATTGGAATGTATTGTAGTTTCTATTACTGAGAATAAATCTCGTTATGTTGAGATAAAAAAAATTTCAAAATAGAAGTCTACAATTTTTCCATATATGATTAACATATATGATTAGTATGTAGATAATTGGTGAGATAAAAGGAATATATTCTACATTTAAATTATTAAAATTAAAATTAAAATTTGAATTCTTATAATTTTTTAAATAAAAAAAATTTAGCGGGTTCACGGGCTAGCCTGTTTAACCCACTAACCCGTACGGGAAGGATTAGGTTAAAAGTTTTGGCTTGCATTGCAGTGCGGGCTAAAGTGGGTTGACTCACATAATTAGTGAGATGAGGCACGTTGGGTCTGTGTAACCCCATTTGCATACCTTTAATCTTTATCAAAATAACCATTATGATAATATAGATAAGATATGCTACAACCAATTTCCATATTTCATAGAGCTACATATCGTGTGGTTAACAACATCGTCCATATATTTGCAAAAGTTTTTAAATTTGAAATTTTAAAGAGTAAATGCAGCAATGGATTAAAGAATAGGTAAAGATATTTTACTCAATGTATCAAGATAACAATAAGCAAATTTTGTGGGATATTGTCAATCTTTTAAATGTTTTAATTTCAATTGGATAAGATTTGTTATTTCAAAGATATTTCTTAAGTAGTCGTGATTCTTTCAAGGAAACCGTTATACAAAAAGGGTATATAAGAAGACAAAGTTCAAATTTTGAAGATATACTTATGCTCATAATTCTAAGCTCAATGCTGCCATACTTACATCTGCTAGAACTTTTGTTAAGAGTAGCTTACATTACATTTTACATTATGCTTTGCACTTAAACTTGTGAGAACTCAGTTGTATCTTTTTAAAACTATTCTTGCTCTTTTCTTTGAGAGTTAGATTAAGAGGATCACTCTAGTATATTGTAGTTCTTTTATTAACCTAGGTGTGAGGCCTGTGAGATAGAGTAAAACAACATTGGTGCTTATAATCTCTTAATTGATTTTCCGGTGTAGACAACTGGATCCTTAGGAACCTCTTAAATCCCAAGCCTTATTTATTTTATGCACTTTAATTTATTATTGTTTTATTACATTGCAATCGTTAACTATTTATGCATGTAAAATTAAAAAATTTGCAACAATTTACTCCTTCCCTTATGTTTGTTAACTAGGAACTACACTGAGCAACCACAACTTTATGACGTGTTCATTTGTAAAGATTACAAATAAAAAGAGCATAACCTACCGATCTATCTTGCGAATAACTCACACCTGTATGGACTAAATCATGTATAAGAGATTTCTTAACAGGTGAATTTTTGTGAGATGCAACTATATGCTATTTGCTAGCAAGACAATTAATATAGGTTTTTGGAGGCATATCTTTTACATCAAACAAACGTTACTTCCGGACAAGTATCTGTAGTTCTTTCTCACTCATGTGATCACTCTATTTGTGTCAAAGTTCTATCGAAGAATTATTAACCATGTTTGCATCTCTTTTAATTAGTTTTGCAAGCATTAAGCAAATGTTATTATTCTTCTTCCATTTAGCTACTATAAGAGTACCATTAGTGATGTTTAAGTAAATGGTATTATTCATCATCTAATTTTCCTACAGTTATAAGGCTTAAGTGACTGTATGTAACATATCTGACATCTTTAAGAATAAGCCTACAATCAATATTAGTCTTCAAAATGATATTTCTAATGTCAACAATTTTTTATGTCCATTTTCCCATCTTAACGTTACCATAATCATTGACCATGTAAGTTTAAAAAGATTCATCATATGACATCTCATGAAAAGAGATACCAGAGTTCAAAACTTAATCATCATCATGAAATGCAATATTAACATAATCACCATCCTAAGTAACAATAATCATGCCATTTGCTACTGCACCAACCGTGTTGTAACATTACCCTTTTTTTTCATATTTTGGATTCTCTCTTTAAATGTCTTGACTTGTCATAATGATAGCACTGAATATTTTCTTCTTGATTTGGATCTTCCCTTAGATTTTTCAAATCTATCAAATTTATCACATGAGCCGCTAGTCTTGCTCATACCATGTCTTTCATGTTCATCAATGATTAATGCTCGAGTCTCAGAACTTGTACCAAGTTTATTTCTTCTAGTTCTTCATACATCAAGTTGTCTTTCACCATTACAATAATGAGCTTTCCTTCCAAAACAAAACTACTAATTGACACCATAAATGTTTTCTAGCTAATGGATAGTGAACCTAATAATAATAATGCTTGTATCTTATCATTAAGTACCAAATTCATAGCAGATAATTAATTTGTGAGTCATTTAAGCGTTATGTCATATTGGATCCATCCTATACTTTAAATTCACATCTCTCCCAATCAATAAGGTTTTATTTAGTGTGATTTGTCTCTCATACACAGATTCAGATTTATTCCATAAAACATCAGCTCTAATTTCTTAAGCAATAGGATAACATACACTATAACCAGCACATTGCTAGATATAACAATGATATAGTTTGCATAATTTAAATTAGAAG
The DNA here is from genome assembly GCA_024138025.1 of Combretum micranthum. Taxonomy (NCBI): domain Eukaryota; kingdom Viridiplantae; phylum Streptophyta; class Magnoliopsida; order Myrtales; family Combretaceae; genus Combretum; species Combretum micranthum. Next base: position 153,567 of record JAMXBD010000963.1, on the reverse strand, counting down.
AAAATCTTAGTCCTTTTATGAATACTTTCTCAATATGAATAACAATGAATAAATAACAAAGAATGGAAATTATTACTCTAAAGTATTCTAGACCATAAATTCAATAAAATATTTCTTCACAATTGGGATCCAATAAACCATCTAGTTTTGAATAAAAATTTGTTTTAACCATGATTGGTTTTCTTCTAATTTCATAAAATGATTTCCTTCTCATCACAATTTGATATCAATACTCTGTTACGTCATGAGGGACTTAAGTACTTTTAACTTTTAGTCTTTTTGTAAAATAAACCGCAAGTCTTCACTTTCATTTTCTTAACGATGCTATTTTTGCCACGAGTTTCCAACAACATTAATCACTTCTTTATTATTATTGTTGTTGTTATCGTTGTTGTTATGGGTCAAATGTGTTGGTATCAAAACCCAATAAATTTGCAAGCATCTGCTTCTTCTTCTCGTTATATTTTATTATTCTTTATTTTTCAATCTAATCAAAGCCTAGGTTTTTAAAATCAAGTTAGGATTGTTTAACAAAATTAGGGTTTTTGGAATTCAATATAGCTTTTCAAATCATATTAGGATTTTGAAGCAACATCATTTATTTTATTTTATATTATCAAATCGGGATTCTTGATAAACCAAAGATTAAATAAAAAATTAGTTTTTTCTTGTGTTAAGGAGAAAATTGTGCTTTTGTGAAAGAGATTAGTATTTTAGTCAAAATATAAAATTATGCAAACTAAGATTCAATTTCTTGCCAAAAGTAGTTTTCATGATTGAATAAGTTCTCAAGAGTTAACAAATGTACACCTCATTTCAACCAAAAAAATAAAAAGTAAATTTATAAAATGGAAATCTTTAAAATAAAAAATAACCACCTAAAATATTTTGAAAAAGAAACCATGACTTGGCAACCCCTAAAATGAGTACGTAAGTATCAAATGACATAGCCATCATAAAAATACATAAAAACATTTTCCCTAAAATGAAAAGGAGCAAACATCTTCCTTTTTCATTTTTCTGCATTTTTTTTAAATCTTCGTTTGATCAAATTGGGAAACATAAGAGTTAAATCTTTTATATTTTGTAAAGCTTGATTTGTAAGTCTTTAAATTTAATTTTCAATGTTCTGGTACATTTAGTTTCCCATGTTCGACTTAACCGGTGTCCAAGAGTTATGGTGAAAGTTGACATACAAAATCACAGAAATAGGCCGGTTTATTCTCTCTTTTTTTTAATCTAGTTTTCAAAATATTCTTCCACCTAAAAATATTTATATATTGTTACAAAATTGCATAATGCGGCTGCAATTTTGTATTATGTTGCATAATCCAAAATTTACAAAGTAAGAGCATTTGATCTATAACTCATCTTCTTAGAAAGTAAACCAACAGGAAGATGGCTAGAAAATTATGATAGTAAACTAGCTTACTTGAATTTAACAAGAGGCATTTACAGTAATAATATCACTATTGATTGGAAAAGTAGATGAGGAAAACTTATGGAAGTCAGTAAACAACATCTCTAACATGTTCATAACATTAAAATATTCTTTTTATATAAGGAGAAACCTAGCCTATTTCTCTATCCAAACATATCTGCCATTGTTTTCCTTTTTTTTCATTTTTTGCCTTAAACTTTAGTCGATGAGCCTTTTAATTTTTTTTCTTTTTTTTTTAAAGGAAAAAACATCTTTGATCTACCAGTTTATTTTAGATAGACGAAATCTATAGCTAGCAAAATTAAAGGGAAAAATGTGAGATTTCAGGTCAATGATTTTTTTCCCCCTTTATTATAACGAAATGGTGAATTGAACTCTTACTAAGAGATCAAGAAAGATATTACTAAACCACAAGAACATTATTAGACTAATAGCAGTTTAATGGATTAATAATGGAGTTCCTAGTTCTTTTTAAAGATCCATCAAAGATCAAGGTATCACTGGATTAGAACACACACCAATGATGTGCACAGACCAACGTGTCAAATGCATCACTGTATATTACCAATAGTTGATGATGCCCTTTGAACAAACCCAAACTCCAATTTATAATAATCCATGTTTTTTGACCCTATTTATGCCAATCTGTATTGGTTTTCTTTAATGATACATGTGGTCTCCAACATGGAAGAGCACAACTGCATATTGGGGCCAACCTACAAAATATCTTGGGCATGTCATTTCATGGGAGTTGCAATAGACTCCAAGAAAACATTAGGATCTGTTTTGGAGACTAATTTTGCTCTAAAACACAATCCTGTTGCATAAAAACCACATAACAACAATTTCTGAGACTAGATTTTGTTTAGATTACATTTTACACCCAGCATAAATCAAGTGTAACCTGAACTTGGTCTGCTTCCAGGATTGAAAAATCATCCAAAAGAATATTCAAGTTCATCAAGTCGTAATCCGCCAATTTGCTCAAGTGTAGCGACCTCTTTTGTTTATTAGTCCTTACTGTTATCGCCATCTTAGCATCATTTTGTGTGCATTGCCTCCAGAAACTGTCAATACTTGCAGGGCAAGGGCAAGAGCAATCGTCTCTTTCTTTCAGCTTCTCTGAAATAATCTACAAGAACAAATTGTTACTAGTTAATATTGTTATTTTGTTGCTCACTAAAACATTCAGAAAAATATTGTTACCGTTAATATTGTTATTTGTTGCGCTCTAATACATCCAGAAAAATATAAATAGATCTTTCTTTTTTCCATATGCAGGACGAAATATTCTAATGTTCACAAGCTAATGAAGTTGCATCTTAATATATGTGTGCATCAACCTACTTCTTCATGCACTTCTACAATTTAGCAGGCCACCACTTTGGTCTTACAATTTTTAAAGCATTATCATCAAATACTTGTGGGGTTATAGTTATCAATATTAACATGACTTTAGAATTTGGCTTTTTTCATAAATCGCATCAGCCAAACAATTGTTTTTCTTTCTTTTCTCTTTTTAAGCCCAAACAATTCAGGTTGAATCATAAACTTATCAACTCTCAGGGGCATTTTCAACACCGTAAAACAAATATTATATAAAAGGTACTATAATAAGATGATGAGCTATGGCCTGTTTACATGTATCTACATTCAAAATCTAATTTAGCTAAACACTCCATTCCAAACGGTGCCAAACACATTAAAACAATACTAAGCCAACAAACCAAATAGGTTTAGAATAGAAGACACACATACCATGATGCAGTCCATTGCATACTTGGGATGCAGTTCTAAGCATATTTTCTTTGGACAGCAGCCCCACAACAAACCATCTAAAAGTGCAGCATAATCATATGATGGCTTAAATATATTTAACTGCACAGCTCTAGCCTATTGTCCTGGGCAAGGATAGGGTCTCCCAATTCTTGAATATCAAACTCTGCTGTCATACTCTACAAAAACATGTTTATAAAAAATACATCCATCAATTAGGCAGTACATATCAACAAGCAAATTGCAGATATGGGTACATTTGTCTTGTGAAAAACATTTTCCATGATTTTGTCAAGATTTATACAAAAAAAAAAAAAAAATATAAATGCAATATATGGCTGCAGTAAATTCATTAGGTTGCAATAATTAAGTGGCCTTAGCATACATAATTGGCAGCTGAAGGTAGTGGATTAAGACCAACAGTGGCATAAAATTAATGGAAAAAGAAGCAATTTTCAATTTCTTAAGCTGGAATCACTTTTAATTTTCCAATAGCATTTTATCATAGCTGTTAGATGCTATAACACACAGCCAAGTACTTTTGTTACCTCCTAACACCACATACCATGAACAATTACGACTATCAATTACTGATAACATCATCTAATATTACATACTATGATAATTTTTTATGATTATGCAAGTAAATTATATACATCCACACACACACACACACACACACACATATAAATGACCGAAAAATATTTTCTGCAAAACAATTAGATTTGTACCTTTGCTGAGACGAATAGTAGTTTTAGAGCCTTCATTTGTGTTGACTTCCCCATGAAGTTGTTCAATTGAAGAAAGAAACTATTACCAAGATGATCTTTTCCACTTAAGTCAATAGTGACTTCCCATTTACATTGAGCATTAACCAACAAGAAGTATGGAATAGTTTCTCCAATGTACTGTAATGAACTCAGTTGCGGGGTGTCAATCTTAGCATTTGCTAAATTCATGCACCTATTAAGAGTGAGGCTCTTGAGCTTATTACTTGAAATCTCAACCTTTTTCAATAAATTACAATATGAAAGTGATAAAACCTCGAGAAGTGAAAATTTCGAAATGAGTTCATGAAGTGTCTTGTCATGGATGGTTACATGAGTTAGTTCAAGGAATTTCAATCTTTTGCACATAACCGCATCAACATTGATTAAGGGCGAACATGCTACACGACTACAGTCTAAATCCAACCCTTCAAGACTTGGAATTTGAAGATCAATACTCTCCATTTCTTCAGAACCTACTACTAATCCAAGTCGCTTGAGATTAACAAGACCTGAGACATTAAAATGACGAAGGCCCTTGCAATTTGTCAATTCAAGTTGCTCTATAAAAGGGCATCTTTTAAAGATGTTCTCAAACATCATTTCATCTAGAATTACACACTCAAGATATAAAGTATGAAGACTCTGCATGTGTGTATCAATTTCAACTTTCTTTGGCAGAGCCTGATGAAACACCGCTTCAAATTTCTTCAATTTAACAAGTTTAGAGATTGACAAAGTCCTGAACCCCCAACAATGTCGGACACTAAGTTCCTCAATCAAGGGAACAAATTGGATAAGCCTTGTATTAGTTCATCATCAATTTGAATACCACCAACTAATAGCTTCCTCAAAGGATAAACCCTTGATTTTTCCTTTGCTGACAAAATCTGTCCTAGTCTTGGAGGGTTTATCCTGCAACCACATAACCTCAGAACATTTAAGGATTTGGCGGCAAGAACCTCATGTGGCAAATAATAGGGAAATTCCGCACTGTATTCAATGAAGAGATCCATTTCCTCAACATTTTTATCCACAGCTATTGTTATTAATGCATCAACGAGTCCCAGAATTTCAGGGCTAACATGATTGACAAAAAGCTTGAGCTTTGGTAGGCATACCTCCATTTGGCTGAGCCTTTGTAATTTCCTCTCGACAAAATTTATGAACCTTGCCATAGGATAAAAGTACGTTTGGTTAAAATCCCCGAAAGGAAATGTCTCCCATATTTGATTCCATCTTTTTGATAAAACACTCGTTTTAGCCACATCGCGTGATGGAAGCAGAGACATGATCTTGTGAATTATACTCTCAGGCAACTCTGAGATCAAATCCATTAGAAGCTGTAATAGTAAAAAAAAAAAAAAAAAACAAAAACAAAAAACAAATAATTTTAGGTTAAGCATCGACATAACTGATTCAAAAAGTGGTGATAGGCAGTGATGATAGAAAATGAGACAAAATGATTTCTTTCCTTTTTGAAAAATAGAAATCATTTTCCCCATTCCATTTAACATATCCCACCAGCACCTACCATTAAAGTCACTGAAAACCCACAATTTCTTAAGACTACCGTCGATGATTCCAAGGTTTTGAATATCAAAACAAACTGAAAAACATAAAATAAAGGTTTTCCTGTAACCACACCCTTTATTAGCTACAAACAATGTTTTACAAGAGACAAACGTATTCCCAACTTATGAAGAGCGTACATTGTATAATCAAATTAACAAGAGAGTTGTTTCACTTACAGCTTGTGAATTGCTGAAGGGGAGATCTGAAGTGCAAGACCGAGACCCTTTTTTCGCTCACGATGGATAAATGGTAAGATACCGTGAGAAAATATTATGAACCAAATAGGAAACGTAAGATATATATATCTATATATTTGGTTTGGTTTTATCTATAGTAATATATAATATATAAAAAATGAGATTGGCTTTTTACTTTGCCATTAGATTGGCTTATTAAAAGCACCATATAAATAAATATTTATAATATTATAATGTTAGGTTGCTTTTCATATACGTTTATATCATATTTTTTTTATTGGAACAAGTGACCAGGATTAGATGTGATTTGTTTAATCTTGGAATGGGAAAAAAAGTGTAAAATATAATTTGATTTTTAATGTCTTTGACTTGAACAAGTTTTTTAATTTTTTTTTTCCAAAGTATAAGAGTTAGGTTATTGATAACCTAATTTAATCATTAGAGTAGGTTGATATAATTTTTTTAATAATTAGGCTTGTAAAACAATTATGTGTACTGATGATTGTTTAGTATAACTACTTTAATAGTAATATTAGTATAATATAGGACGTGATAAGTACATAATCTAATAGAGTTTTTATTAGGTGTTATTTGCTTGATCATAAAGGATATTCAGAGTTGACTATTGACTATTGATGTGAGCAATTGTATGGGTGCAAGGAGATTATTAGAGTATTGAATACAGAACCACTTACTCTTTGAGAATGTTGATAATGAAGTGAAACAGTTCAAGCAAGTGACCATGCAAGATTGTGATGTATTAGTTGATTAGTTCTATTACAGTTGAATAAGTCTAGTTAGGAGGTTTAAAAGTAGATTATCAAGCTGTTGCAAGCTCCAATCAAATTGGACCAAACCGAATCGAACTTGACTTGAAGAGGCATAGGTATGAATCAATCCATCAATCCATCAATTAAATATATGTTTTATTTTTTTGGGCAAACCATCCGTCAATTTGTAACAAGTCGTATCGATACCTAATCTCGGTTAGACACTTTAATTACTTAATATATCACTTATTATTTTATTTCAATGGCACGATGGTTGATCGAAACGTTTCGTTGTAGAAGTTCCTTCTTTAGAAAATAATATAAAATTTTTATTACTTTCTTAGTAAGTAATTCTAGAAATATCATAAAAAAATGGAAAATTAAGAAATTTTAACCAATATAAAGACACACATAGTAAGCGTACATTCATCTACCTGGTGCACTTTATATAAAATGAGAACAACGAGAATATATATATATATATATATATAAATCTGAATTGTTCAGTAACTTGCCATACCAATCCGTTGTTAAAAAAAAAAAAAAAAAATCTTTTATTTCAATATACTGTCAAAATATATAACTAACATTTAGAGATGGTCAATATCAATTGTTATTTCATTTAGTAAACATATTTTCCGTAATCCCACCCCACCGCCAATTTTTCCGTGTACCAGTCATGTGTTTTCGTAAAAGAAGCGAAAGAAAAGGTCGAGTGAGTCGGTTTAACAAAGAAACATTCTCTTTGTCTAAAATCAGACACATCACCGGCACTCAAACGTGCTTTGTAAGGAAATTTGCTCGATCAATATTTCTAGCCTGTCATGGTACTTATTTACAAAAAAGATCAAGCAGCAGACGTCACTTATAATATTGAACATTGAATACTTATCAATTATATATTTAATATAAGATAGTATTTATAAAATATTGGTGATAGTTTGGTATTTATAATATAAGGTTCATATGAAATCTTTCATTTTAGTGTTTCTACGATCTTATTCTTCATTTATTATTTTAAAAAGCAAATAAAAATATATATAACCGTAATTTCTTCTTCTGGGCCAAAGACATTTGTCGATAACTAAGAAATACAAGATCACATGAAGGGTCTAATGAGTTAAAGACCTAGGTTCTTAAGTAATTGTACTAAAAAAGAATTGAAGGGTTTGACCTGGGTTAGGTATACCTATACGAACACAATTATGATGCAAATGATTCTACCTGGTTCATCTCGATGTTTACTTGAATAATCAGGTCGAGATCGAATTATGACTACTTAAGTAGTTTATTGAGCTGAGCTTGGTATATTTAGCTCGATTATCTTACAAGCCTAATCAAGTTTGAATTGAGTATAAATATTAATAGGATTGAAATCAAGTCTGAGTATTAATATTATTAAAATTAGAATAAAATGTACTTTTTTAATAAATCGAGTCTAAACGAGTTTAACCAAATCAAGCTTGAGTTTATGTAGTGTTATTTCAAGTCAAACTCGAGCTTACAATCTTAGACTCGATCGAGTTTGAACTAAGCTCGATCTTAGGTTCTGTATTGTACAATCTTGACTCAACTTATTTGCAACCATAAAGACAACTCCAAGCCTTTCTTTTCTTGTTTTTCACCTTTTAACAACATGTTCAATTCTGCTGAAGTAGATCATCCCTAATCATTTGCATTTTAGATAGGGAAATTTGCAAATTATCCTTTGGACTTTTACTTAAATGCAAATTCACTCCGAAATTTCAAAGTTTGAATCCTCTAAATTTTTACTATTTGGTATAAGAAAGTAAATATTTTTTTACGTGCGCTTTGAAAATTTAGGGAGTAGTTTCATACATAGATGAATGTCTGGGATTAAATCGCATACATATGAAAATTCAAGGGGATAATTTGTCCTTAACCATACCAATTATTCAAAGTGTAATTAATATAAAAATACACATTGAAAGTTTAAAGAGTAATTTACAACTTTACCTTCACATAGTCATATCATGCTTACTAGCTTAGAAGCTTAACATGGCTTGCAATTACTCTTATATCCTATAAATGGTTTAGAATGAAAAGAAACCAACGAAGAATAGAATGAAAAGAAATAAAAAATTGAATTAAAATTCATTTTAATATTTGGATACATCAACAAAATCATTAATTCCACTCTTATATTGACTGGATTATTAAAGTTAGAGACATTTATTTGAGTTTTTAGTGATTTTTATTATAAAATAAATGATATCATAAAAAATGAGTTACGGATGCTTGTATGGAGAAGTTTTATTGACGTAGTGATTTTTTGTTTAAGATCGAATAAAAAAAATAATAAAATGGGAATAAGGTGGGTCAACGTGAAGATCACATGTTTAAAAGGTCTAATTTTAGAGTATGGGTACAAAGAAAGCATAAGATGGTTTCATAAGAAATATGTTTATGGAATAACAAAACAAATGTTTTTTTTTTTTAAGTTCAATTGATCATCGTTTTTAAACACTTATATAACAGATTAAGGAAAAAAACAAAATGCAAAATAATTATACAAATCCCACTAGATAAAAAATAATTCCAGAAATAAATCATTTAAACTCGTTTTTTAAAGACGAAATCGGTGTAAAAAGTAAATATACTAAACTCGTTTATCTAAAAAGACAATGACAGAATCAATTTCGTCTCTTCAAGAAATTAGATTGATTTTATAACACTAGACTCGAGACAAGATCAGTCATTTATGACCTCGTTTCTTTAAAAGATAGGTTCAATTTACCTAAGATAGATATTATTTTCATCATAGTGATTTTTTCTAATTTTATTTTAAAAAATCAACATTTGTTTTGTCATATTAAAAATACCAATATTAATTTCCTTTTCCTTATATAACAGTTGCAGGCTTGCAGCAATGTTCGCTTGTATTTTGTTTTAACATATCCAGAATAATTGGAATTATATAATGATATTGCTTAAAAGGATCATCGAATCGTGGATGAATAATACAGGGTAGAAAAGTTTTTAGGTAAATAATACATTAATTGAAGCGGAAACCTTCCAGGATAGTATTAAATTTACCTTTAAAGGACAAACCGCTAATTTTAAAGAATTTCAACATCTATCTGTAAAAATCTGCCAAATATGTGAAATGAAACCCAAAATTGTGTCTACTACAAATCCCTTATCTCATATCATATGTTCCAATGAAAATAGGTTGGGATGGTTTTTATAGAACCCAAACTTGCCTTTGCCTTGGTCCGTTGTAGGGAGGGATGGACCTAAAGGCTTACTAATGTGGCCCCATTCTCTAAAAAAATTAAATATTATAAAATATTTAAATAATAAAAAAATACATGTTATATTTACAAAAAAAAATTTACCGCATTTCTTAATCATATTGTTCTATGTCATCTTTGCTTGTAGGGTTACTTAATACTCAACCTGAAATCATATAAGGATCGGAAATCAAAGCCAAAGCCCTTAGAAAATTACTAGGAGGTAATGATGAGGTTTAACAAGTTCGATATCCTATTATGATTAACTCATTTGCATCCTTAAGAAAGCGTAATGGTCATGAGATGAGAGATAGTGTTATTATAATGGTCATATTATATAATTGGAAAAATTAAGTACAAGTAATTATTTTTGAAAAAGAAATGCATTTTCTATTAGTGGAAAACACGATTGATTTCCATATGTATAGAGAGATATTCCAATAATAGGGCATTAATATAGATTGGTTTCTTAGTTTGATGGCAAGATCTATGAAGTTGGGTGATTTGAAGGTGATTCAGTTTGGTATTTCTAAAAGGCTATAAATTCTTAATAACAATTAGTTATTAGAAATGGAAATCAATCTGATGCCTCTTATTAGCAGGTCATTTTTTCATCTATATTAGAATCACTCAATAATAAACAAATTATGAGCCAAAATTTACAAATACAAGTCCTTTTCTTTTTATTCAAACATCATTTTTCTTTGTGGTACCATGATTTGTTGATAAATCAAGGTTAGTTACGAACTTATTTTGATAAGAAAATATATTGTACAAATGCTCCACAACTTAGTTAAGCTATATTTAATAACAAAACTTATTTTTGATATGTTTAAGCTTTATTGTGCATATATGTGCTTGTGTTTATATGTGTGTTGCTATCTATAGATTTTGCAGGAACAAATTCATATATGCACAAACTTGGTCGCGGGTCGTGTTGAGGAGTCAACACGTTAAATGGTTAGAGCGCGACAAACTCAAAACCAACACTCGACAAGCTCAAGTCTCAGGCTCAATGAGATAAAAGATCACAAACTTGGTTGATGGCTAAATTGAGGTGCAACAAGTTATGGCACCGCATACTCTAAGGCACGACAAGTTTGAATCAAGGCTTGACGTGCACGGACTTGGTCGAGGGGTAATTTGAGGTGTGACAAGTTTAGAGCATGACAATTTAAATTTGACCATTGCAGACTTTTAAATTTAACTGTTTGAGGTTTTTTTGAGGGTGAACAGCTATGTTTTTAAAGCATATATATATAGAAGAGAGAGAGAGAATTCGGGGTGATTTTAAGAAAATAATAAAGCTTAACTTGCAGATATTATATAAAAGTACTCTCTATTTGTGTTTTTTTTTTTTTTATCAAGTGAACAGTGCCATTCATGAGATTAGTGAGCTAATATAAGACACTATTCACATGTTTTGTTTTAGTGTTTTAGTAAAGTCTTCATGTGTTGAGACACCTGTGTGAAGTCCTATGTGTGTATGGGCATTTGTGAAGTTCTCGTATCGAGGCATTGAGTGAAGTCCTTTATTGTGAGGTAATTGTTTGTGATGAATGAAATGTGTGAAGTTCTCGTTGAATGAGACAGATTGTAGACCGTGGAGACTAGAGGATGGGTTAAACTCTATGTTAAATCTGGTGTAATCTTCTCCTTCCCTTATCTCTTTATTATTATTATCTTAATTGTGTGTAAAAGGATTAAAGAGATAATGGTTGGTTAAATGTGCTTAAAATTGGTTTAAAAACGTACCTTGTAGCTTTCGCTTCCACAATATGTGCACGTAATCAAGCCTAGCTATTGACAGTAAAAAAAACCCTTGGCCCACTCGGTCTCTCCTTGGCTAAAAACCTATCGGCCCTTGAAGGCCCAATAGGATGGCAGCTCCGTACATTCCACCTAGAGGAACATGACATCTCAGCTATGTGTTGTGGGACTCGACTCACCATCAAGCACTTACCTCAAAACTTCTCCATGGGCTTATTAGGTCTTTGGATTTGCCAAGTCGACCTTAACTAAACGCGACCCTCGGTCATCACCTCGGCTCCTCATCCCTCTCAATTGAAATATACATCATAGTCACATCTCGTGACCGGGGTGACACCAACTGCTCAGCAACACTCCATAAAGTTAAGTCCATCAGCTTAGGTACCTTTTTCCGTACCTAGTAGTGATCCTTGTACTAGCTATTTTGATATGATCCTAAAACCCTATAAATACCCCCTTACCCCTAGGAAAGAGAACAGAAAAACATATAGTACAGACAGAAAAACAAGATATCTACATTCTCTCCCATCAAAATCTTCTTCCTTTAGGACCTCTCCCAAGCAAGCTATCAAAAAGCCCAGATCTAAGTCAAGGTACCTCTCTAACAAGTCCTTCCGTATCAACTTTGCAGTATCTTAGATGAGCCTGACCTGGGCCTCCTTCCACTCATTGCTCTTAAAAAACTCTCTTATTACCCGCGTCTTCATCGATTCGGGAATTAACCAGCCACTCTATAAATCCATAATGTGACTGATGTGTTGGATCTTTAAGTTTTAAATTTATAATCTAATTAATTCTAGGCCCACACAAGGCAGTGCACCTATCCTGTAATATAGAAATTAACTCAGATATCGTCCTAAGAATTTATGGCAACTACTAGTAATAACCCGTTAACTATTATCTAGCCGAATCAATTGAGAGATGAATACTAAACTTTCTACTGATTCTAATTAAAAGTAAGCCCAAAAACCTTAGAAGAAAGATATGCACAAATTTCTCAAGATAATTAATTCACAAACAATGCCCTTAGTTTTGGTCAACCCTAGCCCCCTTCATCTTTAAAGATAGATTCAATTGAACGAAATTCGATCTTGAACTATCGGGTTTCTTAAATAGATTAATTACTCCTTTAAGTTAATTAAACCTTAACCCTAAATGCAAAAGTGGGAATTTCTTTCTTCAAAATTATCAATTTAGAATAGCATGAAGATTATGAACCCTAATTGATAGAAACTTGGAAAAACCCTATTTCTAAGTGGATTACTCAACTTCTTTGCCAATGAGAGATTAAACCCATTAATTGAAATCTTCTTTCGAATTAACAAGAATCAAGTTTGTAATAACTTCGGTCTAAAATCATCACAAATAACAATATAAATCATGAAGCAAACTCAAAATCAAACTTCATTCAATTCATAATCAAGTCAATACATGAAGGATAGGTCTTTCCAAAACCTAGGGCATACACAACTACTCTTCCATGAAGAGATTAACAATAATAATAAGCATAATGGAAGAAACATGAAAGATCATGATGATAAAACCCTTTTGTAGAAGTGATTGTTGCGAATCTCCAAGTCGTAGCACGAATTCTTTCTCAAAAAGCTCTCTAAAATGCGTTCTAGGGTTTTGGGTAGTAAAACAAGTGAATGAAATATGTTCTTTTAAGACAGGGTGCAAGTATTTATATATTAGTATGTACACGACCTCTACATGACCCATGTACATCGGAGTAGTGTACTCATTAACTTCGCGCATTTTTCCTTTTTTGGCACATGTACACGACTTATTGTACACAACTGGTGTATGTGGGGTCGTGTATCCTAGAACTTCAACTTTTTCTTCAATTTTTCTCCTCCAAAAGTACACTAGTAGTATAAAAATACTAGTGTATGGCCAGCAACTTCATAAAAGGCTCCAAAGCTCTTCAAAATCTTGGCTTTTTTCATTAATAATTCTTTGAAAAGCCAAATTGTTCCATGATTGTCCCTGAAACACAAAATTAGTTCAATAATAATCCTTTTCTTCAATAAAGAAATTAAATAGCATATGAAATATGCTCAATAATGCACCAAGAATAAGGGTCTTAGGACACTTATCAGCGACCCTATAACAACAACGACACATAAAGACAAACCGAAGCAAGCATAACAACGAGGCATAATACAATAAAAGGTTAAATAGCCTCATCTTCAACATCTCATAATATTGCTTCAACCATTGCAAGCTCTCTAATAACTTTCCCTTCTCCTGCATGGCTAGCTCCGTCTCCCATCTTTACTTTACTGTTGCAAGCTCCATGTCATCCAATAGGCAGGAAAATTATCCGCTTCTCCTTCACAGATTTCCACTTGTCTTCGAAATCACCCACTACCGTCTCCGCAAGAACTTACTTCCTCTTTGCATCGACCACATCAAATTGAGAGCGTACGATCTTATTCTCCACCTTGACAAGCAATCTATCATGATCATCGGTTAGTGCCATCAGCTTGTGTCGAGCCAGGATTTTTCAATTTCTGGTTTCATTTCTTTTAATCCATCCATATTAAACCCGAACCCACTTAATACAGACCTTTGACTTGGAATTAAAAGAAGTTTAATTTTTTAAAACAATTTTGGAGTCACCACTCGATTAGAATCGAGAAAAATTATAAGTTAAGATTAATAAGTTGGTTAATCTTAACTTAGCTACTAGTCTTCAAAAAAATTTGATTCAAAAACCAAACTTTATAAACCATAAATTTTGAATTCGGGGGCTACCCTATTAAAACCATATGGTTACCACTTAAAATTCATAATTTAAAATTTATCCTTTTAATGCTAAAAAAATAAATCAAATATCATAAATTTATAAATTTACAATTTTATTTACAAATTAATAACAACAATACCTAATATTTACAACTAACTAATTAATTCAAAATTTATAAGATAATGTGATGGAACAAAAAAATTTTTTTTTTAGATTTTATGTCGCCCCAGAGGTGCCTATGTACCCGCTAATCGAGATTAGACAATACGTAGTTCTTTTTTAGAAAATTTTAATTTGTTGGTTTGTTTTAGTTTTCAAATTCTTTTCATTTTAAGTTTTTAATTTTTTTTTTAAATTTCCAAGAAAATCAAGAAATTTTTAATATGAAATTATAAGCTACCAAATTAATTTGAATTTAAATAAAAAAAAAATTTCTAAATGGCAAAACCTTTTCCATATGTATTTCCAAATATTTTTTTTGAATATTTTTATTTATTTTTTATTTTATTTTACATATATATGTATTTAAGAGAAAACTTACATGTGATGATGATGATGATGATGATCAAATAATAACCTGAATGGAGCGGGTCGATTTTAGATTTAGGTCGGGCCTAGGTCGGACTTTGGAGCTTCAGTCAGTTGTTGGAGATGGTGGCGGTGGTTGCTCAAAAATCACCAATTGGGTGGTCTGGAGCGGCCAAGAACTTATGAATTCAATCAAACTAAGGATGACAAGCTATTTGACGATGTTGATTTAGATCAAAATCAGCCGAGGAAGGTGGTTTCAAGCTTCCAACAATGGCAGCCGGCTGTGAATGCTTCGCAAAGGTAATGTTTGAGCTTCAAGGATCAATCCAAGACGTCTAATAAGGAAATCAAACCTTCCTAAAGCTCACTATCACAATCAATTTGCTTGAAAATCTTCCAAATACAATGAATTCGAAAAATTTCAAAATCAAACAAAGAACTCCGATCTTGAATTTGAACAACTTTCGAGTGTTTCCTGAAGTTGTGAATGTATTTTTATGTGTTTGATTACTTGTTGATGATGCAAATAGTGGATTCAAAGTACTATTTATAGGATTCGAAATGGGGTGTGGAGGCCGTCGTGGTTGGTGGTGGTGGTTGGATTCGCGCGAATCCAAGCTTCTAGATGGGTTTTAGTAATCAAGTAACGGATTAGACTTCTAGAAAGAGGATAACATTAACAGAAAACAAGTTCTAGAAGCTCAAATTTGAATTTTCGAACGCTTGTTCTTCGCGCGAAAAATGACTTTTTTGCGAACTTCGAATCCAAAATTGCAAGCTAAAATGTGATTTTTCAAACTTGATTCTTAGTCCTAATTTGTAGTACTCCATGTGTACTTCCAGATCCCCCCATAAATTTGATGGAAATGAGCTTGGAAAGGATAAAAAATAGACTTGAAACAGGCTGATCACGAGGAGAAAACTGATTGCTAGAGGAAGAAGGAGATGAGCGTGCATACACGCGTGCCCATACGCGAGACACTTGCAGCTCGTGTAACGCACGCGCCAGCTGAAAAACAAAAATCCGCTTCCACGTGGATTCGAACCCAGGTTGCCTCTCTTGCATGTGCTTGTTTTACCGTTAGGCCGTTGGCCTGTGCCTTGTTTATTTTATGCATTTAAATCATATTTAAGGTCTTTCAAAGATGAGTTTAATTAAATAACTTAATTAATTAAATTGTTTAATTAAACTCATAATTAATTTATAATGGAAATTAATATTATTTCAAGCCCAAAACTTTGTAATAATTTAAAAAAAATTATTTTGTGGGCTTAAAATAATAATAATTTATTATAAATTAGACCTTAAAATGGGCAAAAATTAGGTGTCTACAGTTTGCTTTTCAACTACATTTCACTTTGCTTCACCTCGGTAAGTTCTCTCTCTAAGCTCGCCCTCTGTGCCATAAGCTTCGCAGTACCCACACAAACAAAAAACATATTAGAAAAAATGTGCACAACAATATTTAAAAAAAAAAAGGGGCATATCACCTCTTGATTCTCCTTCAACAGCTAAAAAGCCTTGGTGATGGTTACCAACGCCTATAAAAATAAAAGGATGGTCAGTACACAATATCAAGCATGAAGCAGTTTGGCTTAAACGACATCGTTACCTCATACGTTTTCCACGTAGAAAAGTCTACTGCAAGATCCACATTTGACAACTTCCTGTAGAACAGCCTCAATCGCTTCTTATCTTCAAGACCAATCTCCCTAAAAGAAGACTAGCTAATCCTAATGTCACTCCACCTCAGTGTTTTACGCTCAACAAAATCAAGAGGACAACCGGCAAGCACTCCTCTCGGGCTGACTTTCTACGACACCTGACCGAAGCTCGAGCACCTGAATCAGTGCTGGTACTCCCAGTAACCTCCTCGGATTAAGCAGGAACAACATGAGCTGGGACAAGCAGAGACGATGGTTGAGTTGAACCACACTCCCCCCAAGACTGATGCAAACGCAATAAACTCGCCACAATAGTATCCCCTTCACCAATGCCACCATCGATACCAACGTCACCAACCTTCAACAGTACAACTATTGAGGTCACTAGGTGTGCCCTTAGCTTCAGTATGACCATCCTCAACTCCTTGTTCCTACCATTCATTGATCACCGAAAGATCGACCTCAATAACTCGTTCCTCAACCTCAATAGTTTGCTTTTCAGCTCCTGTCTTCTTTGTCGACGGCCTCTTCTACTTCTTCAAAGGGCCAGCAAGAACATCATTCATGTCAACTACAACCATCGCGGGCTCTACAAAACAAAAAATAAACGAGTTAGGATAATAATGAAGACACTTGCCTAGGCGAGCTCCGCAGCTCGCCCTTATTGACCATGCAAAAAGCCTTCTTGCCTGAGCTCGACTTGACAGGTGATTGGGGAGAGGGGGAAGAGAGAGAGGTCGGTTACATGAATGACTACGCTACACCTCCATCGGTAACGGGTCTCCTGCTCACGAAGTTCTTAACCACCAGTGCAGCATCAAATAGTCTCCCACCTTGTGCTTTTAGAGCGCCCTCCAACATCACCAACCCATCAGCATCACGAGCCATTAAGCGTTGAGGTTTCTCAAGGCGAATGGGTTAGCACTACTCGAGCCAGAAATCGGAACCCCGCTGTATACTATCCTCCATCCTTACTATCCAGAACCCACGTTTCCAGTTAAACCTATTTTAACTAATAAACTTAGTAAAGAGCTGGGGACACTTTGGCTACTAGGCAAAGTACCACACCCCTTCGGCAACCTTTTGGAAAAATTGGCGAAATAGGATTAGGGTGGGCCACACTATGACACTAAGATAGATGGCCTCGAAGGCCACTAGTATCCACCAAGCATTTGGTAATAGTTGAGATTGACATAAATGGTGATAATTGAAAAACTCCTTCTGGAAAGGAGAGAAAGGTATCCTAAGCCTAAATTCGAATGCCTTTTCATATAAGGTGAACTGACGGCCACTAAGGAGAAGCATGTAATCTGATTTTTTGGCTTCACAATCACTTATTCTTAAGGGGTGTCACACCTCTCCTCGTTAAATACGGTCGTGATCTCCTCCCATGATAGCTCACTACAAATCCCAAGCGGGCGGATGCCATCTAAGTCGTTACCTCGGGCCGCCTCCGAATATAACGGAATGACCTTAGTCTTCTTGAGGCCATCAGAAGAATATGCGTCTATTACATGCCGGTACACCTCCATAGCTAACTCATCATAGGAAAGCATACTAGGAGCACCCCAGCGCCTCGCCACCGATACCGTGATGGAGAATCTTCTTAGCCTCTCTTCATGACTGCTAATGGAAGCCCAGCTTCCATTCTCTGCCCTTCGCCTATCATTTAACTCCGAACCTCCTGACCTCGACACGGTATCTCCCTCCTCTCTCTCCACCTCATGGGCAAGCTGTTGAACCCTGTCGACCGAGTAATGGGAAAAAGGTTGGATAGCGAATGTACTTGAGCTCAACATTATTGAAAGAAAATAAGAGAGAATTTACAAGTAGAACATGAGAAAAGCTTTGGGTAACTTTTTTGAAAAAATATGAAGAATGCTATGAGAGAATGTTGTGAGAAAATTCATACAAAAGATTAGTATTTATAGGAGAAGCGATAAAGGGATAAAGACCTAGACCCCTCGAGACACGTAAGTAGGCCTTGTAGCCTTGACGTCATGACCAATAGACGTAAGTATCAAGCCCATACGCAATTATTGTCAGGACCTTTCAAATCCATAGGCTCTCTCGGAAAATGTCGTACTCCCTTGAATTCTATGAAGCATGTTAGGTAAACTGCCCAGTGGAATTCCAACGGTCCTTGTAGCGAAATGTCGCTAAAGGGTGGACGCAACTCAACCGAAAAAAGAAGTTCACTCCGAGATGGACTCCTTGTAACCAATGACCTTGTGGATCCACTTGAGAACCAAGATAGTGGTATTTATGGAAAAAAAAAAAGAGAATAAACAATTAAATAATGTGACAAGTACATGGATTGTTTTTTGTTATTCTGCATAATAATAATAATAATAATAATAATAATAATAATAATAATAATAATAATGGATTACCATTCGGTACTTAAAATATAACTAAACATCACAATAGAACTTCACACGGAACGAGAGTTGTAATTGGATAGCTATTCTCTCAAGTAAATATGTAATGAAAATTCTCTACTTATATTATTTGGCAATTCTTTACGTAGATCTTCTTCTTCTTCTTCTTCTGTTATTTTGTCATTATTATTATTTTCATAAGTACTCTACTTAAGTCAAAATGTGTCCCAACCTGACCCTTCCCGTGTTATGTTTACTTTAAGTTAAGGATTCATCATATTAATTAAAAAAAAAAGATAAGCAAGCATTAGTTAATTGTGAAGTACTCATGGACCCATAGGGATAATAACACGCTTCACTTTACTAGATGGAATTATGAGGAATTAAATTCTAATTCAAAGGGAATGTAATAGGGTTGTAATAGCTATTACAATGTTCATTTGGTATAAAATGTAAAACAAATAATTATTAGAGTAATAGGTAAAATATTTATAATGCTTATTGTATTTATTACAGAAAGAGGATAATTGTATAGATGTTATTTTCAAGACATAGGTATTTATGACAAAGTTAGAAAATAGATCACTGAATGGCAATTCATGGGGTAAAGATATGAATTACTATTTATCATTTTACGTAGTAGCAATTCATTATAGATTGTCATTTTTTTTCAAGTGAATACTGTAATATCAGCTTTAAGTTGAACAAGAAAGGAATGAATAGCTATTCATGTTAAGTGAATGGATTGTAAGTTCTTGTATTTTAAAATTTTGGCAAATTAGTGTCTCATCTTTAGATTCTAGAAAATTAATGCTTTTACTTTCAAAGCATGTGCGATTTGGTATCTCTATTAGCTAATATTTGACAAGCATTTATTTTGATGACATGATAATGATAGACTAAATGTCTGTATTTTCAACTTTTAGTAATTTTTAGCAATTTAGGGTTGCATCTTTAGATTTAAAAATTTTTCGCTAAAAGCTTGCTATTATCCCATCATTAAAATAAATGCTAATCAATTATTATTCAACAGAGATATCAAATCGCATATGCTTTGAAAGTACAAGCATTAACTTGTCAAAATCTAAAAATGAGATACTAAATTGTTAAAAAATGAAACATAAAAATTGAAAATACAAGCAGTTGCCAGCTATTATTATCCTTGGTAAATTTCAATAAGGAAATCATTTAAACAACAAAATGCAACAAAAGATTTACAAAATTGATTTTTGGATACCATCAAATTAAATTATACTTACAAATGAAACTTATCGATATGAGAACAAGTAGCTTGCGTGTAGTAATCAAGCATAGAGTATCATTGTAAATAAGCCAAGTTAAGATGTCATAGTATTAGGTTTGAATTTAAGCTCGATTCAAATTTTTTAAATTCCAACTTGATTGAATTTAAAATTTTGAGCTTAAATTTGATTTGAAAATGTATTAAAGAAACCCAAACTTAATTAAACGTAGAGTTTTTAAGTTCGCGATCTACTTGAAGAGACATTAAACATAACTCAAACATGACTTTATTATGTTCATTTGTGATTGGTTTGAGGGAAAAAAAAAAGGAAAAAAATTCCCTTTATTCTAGTCATAATAATATTAATATCCAAATATGATTCATAATTGATTTATATTTGAATTCGATTTGAGTTCATTTAGGCTCATAAGTTAATTAAGTTAAACATTTTAAAGCATGCATTTGACTCGATAAATTACTTAAATTGATTGAGTTCAAATCAACTGTTCTTGAATAAAATTAAAATAGAAATAGAAGTCAAGTTATTTTAGTAGTTTCTTACTACTTCATTTTATTGAACTTGAGAGTTCTATGTGGATTTTGATGAGGCAATACAATGCACAATTAACCATTCATTTGTTGTAAACTATACTTAATTAGTCATAAATATAGATATATATATATATATATATATGCATGTTGTGCGTGTTTGTGGAGTTTTTCTGCAGGTTTTAGCAGAAATAGGAGTTGTTGAGGGCAAGCCATAATCATGTGATCAAGACGTGACAAGTTAAAGCCCAAGCTTGACAAAGCTCAAAATATGAAGAACTAGTGATCGAGGGTCAGTCGAGGGCTAAAAAAGTTAAGAGGTCGAGGCCTAACAAGTTAATTCTGATGTGCAACAAAGCTAAAGAAGCAAATAATGCTATGAGGGTCAAGTCAAGGCTTCAACGTATTCAAGTTTGGGTGTGACAAGTTATAAACCAAGGCTCGACAAAGATAAAAGCTCATAGTGTTAGCCATGGGTCACATCGAGGCCTCGACATATTCAAGTTTAGGCTAGGTTAGTTCAAGTACGTGTGAAAGGTTGCCTAGGGTCAAGTTTGGGTGTGATAAGTGAGGTGCGAGAACTATTTTAAGGCGCATCAACTTAAAAAATGAGACTAATGTGCCAAGAAAAGAGCCATTGGAGTGCATTTAATGCTTAGCAGATTATAGACGTTATGTCTAATGGGCTTTTAAATTTTAAAAGCTATTTATATATAAAGCCCAGAGATAAAAAAAAAAAAAAAAAGAGGTATAAGTGAGAAACAAAGTACCAAAATCATTTACGAGCTCTTTATTGCAATCAAACAAAACTTTTATTTTTCTCGTTCTCTTGTACATTAAATTTGCAAATATTTGTATATAGAGAGAGAACCACTCTAAGGCTCTGTTTTTATTTTGGCTATCGTATTAAGAGCATTCTAGAGAGAGGAAGGAAATAGTTTATTTTCTTTGTGTTGTAAATTGTTCTATTGCTTAGCTCAAGCATTATTTTGTGAGAAATGAAAGTGGTGATGAAGACCTCGATTAAGGCATTGGTGGATCGAGTAGAGTAGAAAGAGGGTCAAACTCTACATTAAAATATTAGCTATGTTTTCTTCTGTCCTTATCTCTTTAAATTACGGATTATATCTTTTGTTTAAGTTATCCATTGTAAATCTATTTATTTTTCAATATGCTATTTTTCAAAATTAATTATTTCAAATTTTTGGGCAAATACTCAATTTATCCCCTCTCTTGAGTATTCCTAGTGCGTTTTCAACTGGTATCAGAGCTAGGCTCTATTGTTTATGTGTTTAATCGCATAATAGAGTAAATATCATGACATCTAATACACTAGGATTTCTTGAAGGGTAAGTTATAAACAACCTCCACTTCTAAATGAGGTAATATCCCTACTGAAAGTGTAGGATGAAAAATATTTTGAAAAGCCCAAAACAGATTAATATGGAATGTTATTGAAAACAAACCTTTTAAAATAGAAGGAAAATCAAAAGCAGATTTTTCAGAAAGATTGGAAAAAAGCTTGATTTAAATGAAATTGCAATGAATATTCTATATTATGGATTAAATGAAAGTGATTTAAATAGAATTTGTATATTTTTTTCTACAAAAAAATTAAAAATGCTCCCCAATAAAACTATTAATGAGATGTACAACAGATTTATTAACATAATAAATCCTCTAAGTGTGCTTGGGAAGAACTTTTCTAACTTAGAAGTCAATTTTAAACTTCTTAGGTCACTTCCAAAAGATTGGGAAGCTAACAGAGTAGCAATAGAGGAAGTTTAGGATCTTAGTACCTTAAGTAAAGAAGAATTTCTTGGTGTGCTCAAAACCCATGAGCTCAACAACAAACAATGCGAGGAAGGCAATTGCCCTGAAAGCCACGAGACAAGAATCAAGTGATGAAGAGGACGAAGAAGAATAAGAGGATCTTATGTTAATGGCCAAGAAACTGAGAAAATTTATGAGGCTTAAATCCAAGAAGATGGAGGATGATAGCAGCTCCTTTAAGCATAAGAGAAACGATGTAATCACATGCTACAACTGCCAAAAGCCAGGACACATCCAGTAGTATTGCCCACTGCTTAAGAAGAAAACGAAGGAGGAGAAGAAGAAGGGTTGCATGGCAACATGGAGTGATGATGACTCATTAGATTCATATGATAAGAATGTATGCTTCGTGGGCTTGAACAATGAAGTATCATCTCCTTGTTTTTCTTCTTACAGTGAACTACATGCTATGTATGAGAAAGTTTGTTGTAAATTGTTGAAAGTTGAAAAGAAAAATAACATGCTAAAGAATCTAATGACAAAAGTTGGAGAACAATTAGAAACTTTTCAGATTGAGCGCAAAGAAGTTAAATCTAATAATGAAAGGCTAAACATTGAGATAAACAGTCTAAAAATAGAAAATGATCAGATGAATATTAAATTTAAAAATTTGAAAAGCAAAAATAATGAATTAAAAGAAGTAAATGAGAAATTAAAGATTGAAAATGATCTGGTAGATATTGAAATTCAAACCATAAAAAATAACAATATTGCATGTGCTGATAGGTATAGTAATGAAATCATTAAAGAACTGGGATATTTGAAAAATGAAAATAAACCTTTGAAAACCAGCTTGGATGATTCAAAGGCTACTATAGCCAAATTTACAAGCGGAAATAAGAATCTAAACACATTTTGTGAGAGCCAACAATGTGATTCAAATAAATTTGAAATTGGCTATAGAGGTCGAAATAATTGCAAGTCCTACAAAATTAAATTTGTTAAAGCTACTTATAGGATATGCAATTATTGTGGCATAACATGTCATATTGCACATAATTGTGCAACAAGAAAATATGTAAATTTGAATCATCGAAGCAAGTTTGTTGGATACCAAAAAGAGAAGTTTTTGTACCCCTTAACCAAAAAAGGCCCAAACTAAAATAGGTACTAAAGAGGTAATAATTTATGTTGGAGGGATCCTTAAGTAGCAGTAACAAATGGTACTTGAGAAGTGGTTATTCGAGACACATGATAAGAGACGTGTCCAAATTCACAACACTCCACTTGGAGATCATAGGAGTGTCACTTTTGGGGATAACAGAAAATTTATAGTCCTAGGTAAAGGTAACATTTTGTTAACCAAGATTTAATTATTAAAAATGTTTTACTTGTTGATAATTGAAAACATAATTTATTGAGTATGAGTCAATTGTGCGACAATGCATTTAAAATAACATTTTCTATCAAAAAGTGTTCTATTAAAAGAATTGAAAATAACCAAGTATGTTTTGAAAGATATAGACAATGAAATATTTACAAAATCAATTTAAATGTTTTTAAATCTTTAAATGAAACTTATTTATATTTTGAAAATGATAATAGTTGGCTATGTCATAGAAAACTAGGACATGCTAACAAGGACATCATTTAAAAACTTGTTAAAAAGGATCTTGTCAAAGGTTTACCAAAGTTAAATTTTCAAAAGGATAAGATTTGCCATGCATGTCAAAAAGAAAAGCAAAACTAAGACTTCTTTTTAAGTCTCAGGATGTTATTTCCATATTTAAGCTATTATAACTATTACACATGGATTTATTTGGTCCTATCCAAACCTTCAGTTTGGGAGAAAAGAAATACACTTTGGTTATTGTTAATGATTTTACTATATGCATGGACTTTCTTCCTTGCATCTAAAGACGAAACAAATAATGTCTTTTTTTAAATATTGTAAGAAAGTCTAAAATGAAAAAAGTTTTAACATTGTTACAATTTGAAATGATCATGGGGGAGAATTTGAAAATCATGAACTAGAAGATTTTTGTTATAACTAGGTACTGAACATACATTTTCAGCTTCTAAAACTCTACAACAGAATGATATAATCGAAAAGAAAAACAGAACATTAATTAAAATGGTTAGAACTATGTTGCGTAAAAATGATTTGCTAAAATATTTTTGGGCTAAAGATGTGAACACAACTTGCTATATTTCAAACCAAATTTTTATA
Source organism: Combretum micranthum (assembly GCA_024138025.1). NCBI lineage: Eukaryota > Viridiplantae > Streptophyta > Magnoliopsida > Myrtales > Combretaceae > Combretum > Combretum micranthum. The sequence goes on along the minus strand of JAMXBD010000963.1, from coordinate 128,893 downwards.
AGGTCAACTTTAAAGAAAACCCCCTTTGAATTTTGAAAAGTCAAAAGGCCTAACATATCATATTTTCATCCTTTTGACACAAAGTGTTATATTTTAAACAATGGTGAAGAACAGTTGGCAAAATTTCACTTTAAAAGTTACGTACAAATTTTCTTAGGATATTCTTCAACAAGTAAAGGGTATAAGGTTTTTAATAAAAGAACTTTAATTGTTGAAGAATCAATCCATGTTGCATTTGATGATTCCTTTACAGTTACATGTTTGAATGATGATGTTGTTTGTGCTGATTTAAATAGATTTTATTTTGAAAACAGTAATAAAGAAGTTAATGAACAAAGATTAAATATTGACATGCATGAATTTGATAATGCTGATTTCCCTAGGGAACATAAGTATGCTAAATCACATCCTAAATATTAAATAATTGGAGAACCTTCAAGTCATGTTCAAACAATATATTCTTTAAGAAATTTAAGTCATATGGTTTTCTTATCTCAGTTTGAACCTAAAAATATTAGTGAAGCCTTAAAAGATGAGTTTTGGATTAATGCAAGCAAGATAATTTAAACTAGTTTACAAGAAATGATGTATGGTCTTTGGTTCCTAGAGATAAAAATAGAACTGTTATAGGAACCAAATGGGTATTTAGAAACAATGTTGATGACTCTAGTTTAATAACAAGAAATAAGGCTAGATTGATTGCTAAAGGTTAAAATCAAGAATAATGAATTAATTTTGATGAGATCTTTGCTCCAGTTGCTCGACTAGAATCTATTCGAATACTTTTGGCGTTTGCTACTTGTAAGAACTTTACTCTTTTTCAAATGGATGTCAAAAGTGCTTTTCTAAATGGTTTTATAAAAGAAGAGATTTACGTAGAGCAACCACTAGGTATTGAAAATAATGAATTTCCTAATCATGTTTTTAAGTTAAGCAAAGCTCTTTATGGACTAAAACAAGCTCCTAAAGCTTAGTATGAAAGACTTAGTAGCTTTTTATTAAACAACGATTTTTCAAGAGGAAAAGTTGATGCAACTTTATCTATTAAAAATCATAAGTCTAATACGTTGATTGTGCAAATCTATGTTGATGACATTATGTCTAGACTGACAAATATGAGTCTTATAAAAGATTTTGTTGAGTCCATGAAAAATGAATTTGAAATGAGTATGATGGGGGAACTTAACTATTTTCTTGGTCTTCAAATCAAACAAGTTGAAAATGGAACCTTTATCAATGAAGCTAAATATATAAAAGATTTGTTAAAAGTTTTAAAATGGATAATTGCAAATCAACACAAACACCTATGAGCACAAGTATTAAGCTTGATAAAGATGAAAAAGGTAAAAATGTTTGTAAAAAGATGTATAGAGATATGATAAGTAGTTTATTATATTTGACAACTTTTAGACTTGACATCATGTTCTCTATATGTGTATGTGCACGGTTTCAATCTTACTCAAAAGAATCACACTTGAATGCGGTAAAACATATTTTCAAATATCTTGTAGGTACGATTGAAATTAGCTTATAGTATCCAAAATTTTCTTCTTTCAACCTAATTGGATACTCTGATTCTGACTTGGCTGGATGCAAAATAGATAGGAAAAGCACAAGCGGCACATGTCACTTTTTGAAAATTTTTTAATATCTTGGCACTCTAAAAAGCAAAACTCAGTTGCACTCTTAACTGCTGAAGTTGAGTATATAGCAGCTAGAAGTTATTGTGCACAAATTTTATAGATGAAACAAACCTTGCTTGATAATGGTTTAATTTTTGAAAATGTTCCAATTTTTTATGATAATACAAGCATTGTAAATTTAACTAAAAACTGATCCAATACTCAAGGACCAAGTATATAGAAATTAGACATCATTAGAGATCATGTTCTAAATAAATATATCAGCTTAGAATTTATTAATACAGAAAATTAGATCATTGATATTTTTACAAAACCCTTGAGTGAAGATCATTTCTACACCTTAAGAAGAGAATTGGGAATGATCAAGTAAGATGAGAACTAAGTATTATTGAGTCAAGTAGACATAGAACAAGATTTTGGGCTTAACAAGATGCTAAATATGATGTATGCCTAAAATCTTGGTCTATGCTTGTATTTGATTTGTTTATGTGCTAATCTATGACAATCTATTTTGATTGCTGCATAATTATGAAGATAAGTGCTCTAATATGTTTGTGTATCTTCTATATGTGAGCTTGCTGATTGTATGAAGTCCTCAAGTATTGAGGTAAATTTGTGATGAGGTCCTATTTGTGTATAGGCAAGTGGCAAAGTCCTGCATGTATGAAGGCAAGCGGTGAAGTCTTATTTAAGTATAGGCAAGCAGTGAAGTTTTACATGGATGTAGGCAAGCGATAAAGTCCTATGTGAGCATAAGCAAGTTTGCTGAAGTCTTATGTAAGCGTAGGCAAGTGTGGTGAAGTCTTATGTAAGCATAGACATGTGTGGTGAAGTCCTATGTAAGCATAGACAAGTCTGGTGAAGTCTTACATGGGTGTATGCAAATGTGAAGTCTTCTGTCACGACATTTGTTTGAGCTAAATATTGTATATCTATGCATTTCTCCTCGTTGTTAATATTAAATCTGCTATGGTATTGTTTTTTATGAGTACACAGGGGGAGAGAATGTGAGATGCACAATTAAATATATGCATGAAGTATGTTTGATAGGGAGAGAAATTGACATATTAAGCGTAATTTGTATTTTCCCAAAATTAAGCATCAGAAATCTGTTTTGAAATCTGGAAAATTGAAAATTTCCTTAGAACCCAAATGCTTAATTGAGGGGGAGTATACTGTAGTAAATATGAGTTAATTGTGCATAAATTGTCCTCATAAAAAATGGGGAGATTGTTGAACTTGAGAGTTCATTGTGGATTTTGATGAGATAAAAAAAATACATAATTAACCATTCATTGTTGTAAACTACACTTAATTAGCATAAATATAAATGTGCATATTATGCGTGTTTGTAGAGTTTTTCTGTAGGTTTTAGCAGAAACAGAAGTTGTCGAGGGTAAGTCATAATCAAGTGATCACGATGCGACAAGGTAAAGCTCAAGCTCGACAAAGCTCAAAATATGAAAAAGCAGTGATCAAGAGTCGGTTGAGGGCTAAACAAGTTAAAAGATTGAGGCTTGACAAGTTAAGTCTGATGTGAAACAAAGCTAAAGAAGCAAACACTGCTGTCGAAGGTCAAGTCAAGGCCTCGACGTATTCAAGTTTGGCATGACAAGTTCTAAACCAAGACTCGACAAAGATAAAAGCTCATTGTATTAGTTGCGGGTCACATCGAGGGCTCGACGTATTCAAGTTTAGGCCGCAACAATTCACATTTAAGCTTTGAAGAAGAGCGCGTGTGAAAGGCTGTCGAGGGTCAAGTTTGGGCATGATAAGTGAGGTGCGAAGACTTAACAAATGAGGTTGATGTGGTAATAAAAGAGCTATTGGAGTGCATTTAATGTTTGGAAGATTATAAAAGTTGTGTCTAACGGACTTTTGAACTTCAAAGTTATTTGTATGCAAAGTCCAAAAGATATAAAAAAAAAAAAAAGAGGTGTAAGTGAGAAACAAAGTGCCAAAATCATTTACAAGCTTTATTGCAATCAAACAAAACTTTTTCTTGTTCTCTTGTATATTAAATTTGCAAATATTTGTATAGAGAGAGAGAAATACCCTAAAGCTTTGTTCTTATTTTTGCTATTTATATAAGAGCATTCTAGAGAGAGAAATGAAATAGTTTATTTCCTTTATGTTATAAACTATTGTATTGCTCAGCTTGAGCGTTGTTTTGTTAGAAATAAAAGTGGTGGTGAAGACCTCGATTGAGGCATTGGTGAACCGTGAAGAGTAAGAAGAGAGTTGAACTCTACGTTAAAATATTAGCTTGATTTTCTCTATCCATATCTCTTTAAATTACACATTATATCTTTTTTTTAAGTCAATATGTTGTTTTTCAAAATTAATTATTTCCAATTTTCAGGAAAATACTCAATTTAACCCCAACAATTCATAGTGCGTTTTCACATTTTATAACTTATAGCATCCATAATAAGTGCCGACAAGGGGTTATTACACATGATAGCCTATCCTACGTTGGCAATTTTCTAAAATTATAAATGTAAAACATATTATCTTGGAAGAAATTATATGATTAACGATTCGACTAAATAAAAATTACACGAATATAAATTACATAAGATTGATTATCAAAATACTAATGCAAAATCGCGTCTACGAGGCGTGATTCTATTATTAATACATGAGTTGTATATACAATATGCGACTCACGTGTTAATACATAAAGTTTATCATAGAAATATGATTCACTAATTTAGTGAATTACATTTTTAATATACGATTCATTAAGAAAATATGTGAATTACATTTTTAAGATTTGATTTAGTATTATATAACTTTTGCTAAATGGCATCTTAAAAAAGTGACTACTTGGTAAATTTATTAGTCACACATTGAACATATGATTTAGCATTGATTATTTTATAATTAAAATCATCTTGTTTATGTTTAGGAAATTTTTTTTTTTAAGTTGATATGTTTATCATCTTATTTTCTTTTGACTTTTGATATGAGTACAAGCAATCTGATGGGGTTTGCATAATGCCTTGTCATACCTTCATACAATAATGTACAAGCTTTATTCAAAAATTCAATAAGAGATGAAAAATGTTATTAGGCCCATATTATGTTCTGGCCTCGGGATGTCAGTAGCGTGGCAGAAAGCAAGACTGGGCTTGAGAGAATTTTCTCTGGGCCAGGTATTTTTTTGGGCCAGAAGGGCTTAACGGAATTTGATATGCTACAACTTTTCCATTCAGATTAATATAGCCCAAAAGTTCCCAAAGTCACTCTGTTGTCTGCCCTGTATGGCCTGCGACTGTGCCAATAGCATTTTAAGATAAGCTATACTATATGTGTCTGTCATGTTTTTAAATGGAACAGATTATTTCAGTTATTTAATAATTTAAATTTATATTCAACCTAATAATAATACTAAATACATAATACGTCATTTATTATATATATTTCAATGATTGGATGATTAACTCAATAGTCATCATGATAAGATTTTTTAAGTTTTTCTAGTTTAGTGATATTAACACTAATTTCTAACTAGAAATATTTTGGTTCCAATCCCATTCGCTTGTCATCATGTGAACAACAAAGGAGAAAAATGTTATGAAATACTCAATAACGTAAAAAAAAAAAGTTTTTTTTTCTTCTAATATCAATTACACGATTTAAAAACCAAGTAAAAGAAGATAAAATATTACCTCTATTTAGTATTTTTAATAAATGTAACTGAGTCATTTTTTTTTTAGCATCTTTCTTTATATTTAAACTTTTTTTTTGCCGGTATATTTAAACCCATTTACGGAAACAAATTTTCAAGGAAAGAAAATACATGGTTATTAGTCAGAATCCTCTAGTAATTTCACCAAAAATGCAATGTTGCTCCTACTTTGCTTATTAGTGTTGGCCTCTTAAAGTTTCGAAGAAATTAAATGTGGATCTTAAGCTTAGGAAGTCATGAAATCGTAGCATAAATTAAATGTATGCTCTTATGCATATTAACCGGCATCGCCATAGAAGTTTCGGTTATATGTAACAAATCATAACATTTATTTAGTAGCAAAACCTAGTCTAAATTTAAAATCCAGGGTATTAACTTTTGAACTAAAAAAATATATATGTGATTTCACCTGCATAAATCTTCTGCATGAATGTACTAAGAATGAGATTGTTTGTGCATGATTGTTATGTGAAATCATTTATTCTAAAGAATTGAGATTATAAATACGATTTTAATTACTAAAAATACCTCTAAATGTTAAAATAAGAAAATTTGAAATCATAGTTTTATTTCAATTCATTCTTATATATCAAATCATACCCAATCTTATCCAAAAGATTTTTTAAATTTGAAACTAAATTATATCCTTTTTTGTTAGAGAATCCAAATTCATAATTTTTTTACAAGATCCTTAGAACATCACATTAGCACCTTAAGGAATTCTCTACCTATAAATTCCTTGACAAGGCATTTAAGGTATTTATTCATAAGATTATTCGTGTGTTTCTTAATGTCTTTTTATACTTTTGAGGATCTTATTTACATTTACACAATATTCCTACTTTTACGTAATAAAAATAAAAGTTTACGAAGGAACTTGATATTTGAGATCTTTTGGAATGGATTTAAAAAAGTTGAAAATACTCTACATTTGCAACGATTCTGAAATCGTTTACTTAAAATCTGTGTTGTGTACCTTGAATGTAAATCCTTGCTATGAAATCTATCTATAAAATATAGTTAGGGTTAGGATAAATACCTTATCTTACAATCTTATCTTTATACATTTTTTTCTTTTGGAGGTACAAGCTTTATTCAAAATTTAAAAGACAAAAAAAAAAAAAAAGATACTTGGCACAATTATGGTTCTTAGAATTTGAATTGCTCTGATCTTTTTATTGAGATTAATAGCGCAATAAGGTCTCTAAAACCAATTTCTGGCCTGGTCGGCCACTTGGGAGAAGCAATTTGGCCCAAACGCGCTCAAGATATTTTTAAACGCTTTAAAAAAATTGTTTAACATAGGCCATATAGATGCGTCTTTTATGAATTTTAAGTACCATATAGACACTCAAATTTAAAAAACCGGCAGCACTAATGGAAATGATTTTTTTTCTTAGTTGACGGATGATTATATAAAAAAAATAGGAAAATATAAATTAGATACTTGACCTTTTGCACAAAAAATTTAATTTTAATTTTAGTTTTAAAGTGATTTATTTAATATCAGATCAAGCTTTTTTATAATTATTTTGATTGTCTCACTATCACTGTATGCTTTGTTTTTAACATGGAAAAGTCAATCTATTGGTGTTAGATGATGTTAGAAGAAATAGTGAAAATTTAATGATATTTTGCCTCTTTCATGCAATAAATAAAGTAAACAATGCTAAGGAGACCATACAAATAATTATAAAAGGTTTGATTAGGCATTAGATTAATCATTTTAAAGTTTAGGTATCAAATAAAACTTTTATACAAAATTAGATAGTAAATTTGACATTTACACTAAAAAATATATTACTTTATCTATTCAGTTTGGCTTAGAAGAAATAATATTCTTTAGTTTCACTTGAATCGAATCCTTAAGCTTGTTTTATTAGCTACTGGAATGATGCAACGGCCCTTTCTTTTAGAACTAAGAAATACAGATTAGTTAGATTAATTTATAATTATCTATTATTCATTAAAAGTAGTAGTAAGGTTGTTAAACTCGTGATTCCACGTAGAATTATTAAGGATAGTAGAAACAAAATATACTTAAGTTTTTACAATCTCTGATAGCGTGAAAAATTACAACTATTACAAAAGTCTAAAAAAACTTAAAAACATAATGAATGTACAAAAAATAAAGAAATTGTAATGACTCTTAATCTATGATATTAATATCCATAAAAGGCCAGTCAAGTCAAAATTACTTTTTTTTTTTTCATTATATTGTTTGAAAGAAGTTATAAGTTGAAAGAGAATCAAACTTGTCAACTTATCTTAATTCTTAGTTATATAAACGAAATAAATAAATTATCTTGTAAATTTTAATACTATAACTAAACTTTAATGAATTTTATAATTATAGAACAAGGGAGGTAAGGGAGGGAGGGAGGGAAAGAGATAGCGAAAGTGTATGAAAACAAAATTAAAATTTAATAAGAAAGATGTATTAATTTTAATATTTGATGAGTTTGTAAAAATATAATATATTTATTTATATTTTTGCTTATTTCACTCAAATAAATAAAATCGATACATTTGGTTAAAAACATAAGATTCCATCTAATTCACGGTAGATTCGATTGAAATTGTAAGATCTTACAGAAAAAACTATTTCATGCACGAGTCAACTTGAAAGAGCCTCATAGAATTGTAAACTCATAGAATTATATACGTAAAATCTCGATTTTAACAACTATGAGTAATAGGATTTCTATTTTTGTTAAGAGATGTAACATAAGTATTTAATTATTTAAATCTAGAAGTTTATAGGTAAAACATATCAAAAGTTATCAATGTTTAAGATAAGTTTATTTGATATATGAACGTTTCTAAAGATTAAAAATACAAATCAATATTTATTAAAGTAAGTCAAACAAAATATCCATAAATAACCTTGAAGAAAATTAAAAAAAGTTAATTAAAAACTAATTAAAAAGTTGATAGCTCAAATTACTGTATCAAATATTAATACCTCATTTGATTCATTTTGTAAAACGTCAATTTTTTTTTATGATTATTTAAAATATAGATATCTTAAATGAACCTTCCTTCAAACATTGATATCTTGTACCAAAATCTATAAAAATGTCTCTCTAATTTAACATTTCAATTATTATTATACAAGCAATGCTTAAGAAACAACCAGTTATTTATGAAAGAAGTTAGTAAAAGTGCTCCTGTAATTTCACCGAAAGTGCAAATTTGCCTCTAAAAGTTGCATTAAAGGTTCCAAAGATTTCCAATGGAGAAATAAATAGCATATTCGAATCACGAGATAGAATAATCTCGAAAGACGTAAATAATATAAATACATCTTTATTCAAAATTGTGACTTTAAATATGAAATTATGCTGGAAGAGGTAAATAAATGTTTATTTCCTTAATCATGGGAAGAATTCTCATTCTGCAGTTTGTGATAGTGTCTTTTCAACTTATCAAAAATAGTAAAAAAGAGAATAATTTTTATAGTCTATCTCTATGATATCAACCAACGCATGGTGTTAAAAAAACAGCAAAAACAATTGCATGTTAATTGGTATCCGTATAGAAACTTTTGCATATATGTAATAAAATCATAACATTTATTTTTTAGGTAAATTACACCAAAATATCACAATGTTTAATATTTCGAAAAGTTCAAAAGAGATCATAACATTTGAAAAAAATATTCTGAAATTTAATTAAATATTTTTCTTATTATACATATTAATGGGGCCGTGAAATAAGGGTTTCTAGGTTTTAACTAAATATTTCTTCTATTGACATGTGCTAATAGTGACTTCGATTGACTAGCTTCTCTAAACATTGTGACCTCATTTTGAACCACTAAAAAATATTCTGATCTAAAATGAAATTACTCATTAAACGTTGTGACTTCTTTTGAACTTTTCAAAATATCGTGACCTAAAATGTACTTACCTCATACATTATGACATTCTGGTGCAATTTGCCCTTTATTTTTGTAACAAAACCTAGTGTAAAGTTGTCTAGTATTCTAACATTATTTTTACTTGTAATCACTAAACATGTTGTAACTCAATGAGTTGAATACCAACTTTTTAATATGATGAATTAGACATAGGTATAGTTCGGTTCCAAATTGAAAATTAAATCGAAACCATCAATAGACTGAATGGTTAGTTCTAAAATTGACTAAGGAACCATCGGTTTTTTTATTCCTAAGCGATTTTTTAGCTTAAAACTAGATGAACCGGTGGTTTGGGTTCTAGTTTAGGTTTTGGAATCGTGCCAATATCTAGGATGGATTGGCTAAGAATCTAGATATGATTTGGTTGCACCAATCATTTGATTTCATGTTTTTATCATTGCATGAAAAAAAGCATGTATATATAAGTATTGCTTCTATTAATCTTCTAGATATAGGAAAAAAATTCCAGGTACGATTATGTTTTTTTATATACAAGCTTCAAAGTCCAAAAGTATCAACAATTATGAGAAAGATATACATGTAACTGTATCTACCTTTTTCTTATTGTATGCACAAAGAACGGAAAAGAGTGTGATGCATACTTACAATTGTACTTGTGTTATGACCCAACAATGAATAAGATAGAGTCTAGATAGGATTACATAATGTAGTACTTTTACATGTAACAGAAAATAACAAGTATACAACTATATCTGTAATAATAGCTGAGTAGATCCGTTAAAAGTAGTTAAGATCAAACAAAAACAGTTGATGATTCAACAAATCTCAAATGTATATGTATAAATAATGAACAAGATGAAAAAAACGGAACATCCTTGAATTTAGAAAAATCTAGAGTCTCTTGAGACTAGAAGCCTAACAACTCGAATGGCCACAACAATACACACACAATTTCTTAATCTTCTTTACCACTTGTACCTGCATAAACATCATATAGAAATTAGCATACATTACATATGAAGTAATCGAGAAAAATAGGATTTGTATACTTACCCGAAGAAGATTCGGAGTGAGGTGAAGTAAAAAGGAGGAGTAGAGTTTGTAGAGAAGTTTTTATATTACGAGGTCATGGGCTTAAAAATTGTAGGTAGGTTGTAACAATTGGTGCTCTTATCTCATCCTGAACTCAAGTGTGGTTTCTTGATTGGACCTCGCATGTTCTTGAGCTTACATGGTAGAAATTTTGAATAACTCAAAGTATGTAATTCATATGAAGGAGATAAAGAAGATCTTGATGGACATTCAATAAAATTTTAGAAAGATGAATGCAAGAATGGAAATAAAGGAGTTGAATTAAAATCAAGACCATAACATTCATTCAAATCAATCAACAATTGATTCATCATGTTCAAGTTACATTAATGGGCAATCAAGATTTTCAATTCCAACATGTGAAGTAGAACATATCAATTCACTAGTAAATGATATGATTTTTTTTTTTTTTTTTGCAATTTGTAAATTCAACATTGGATGGATTGAAATGGAATTTACCTTTCTATGAGTCATTTCAAGAAACTTCATTAGCATCATTGTTTCTTGCCATCATAAACAACATAAAAGATGAAATTTCAAAGTTATATGTTTATGATCCAATTACATGGGCACTTCAAGTGGAATATATATATAGAGGAACAATATTATGCGAAGTTAACATGTTTTTCTATGCAAGATTCAATTAATATGTGGTAAAATGTGTGGATGAATTCAAAAATTTTAAATCATGGGATCATTTGGTGAGGGTGCTTTTCAACATTTTGGACCTTTTCAATAGTTAGAGGGTATATTTTGTTTTGTTGAAAATCATGAAAGAAAAAAAGATTTTAATGAGATGGAGAAGAGGGTACAACCACTGATACAAGTGTTGTTCATCATAGATCAAGACTAATTTTGATGAGAAAGAGAGTGCAACTGTAGACAAAGATGCTACTGATATTAGGTATGAAAATTTAGATTAGCAACCATATATCAGTAATGAAGAAGAGAAGGTTGTGATACCTGAGATTTTAGAGCAACATAATTGTACTTCTAAAGGATCTCAAGATGTTCCAGACCTAATTAGACTTGAGTTAATAATGAACTTGCAGTGGACGTTAGAGTCTATTCCTTAAATGATTGAAGGTGGAAAGAACAGAACATCATAGTTGATGAATTTGCTGTTATTGTCAATAATGGGGACTGTAGGCTTGTAAATGAATCTATTGTTATTGGGACAAGACAAATGGGCAAAGGTCAAGCAGTGGAGCTTGCTGGAAATTTTTCTAATTTGGCTTAGGGACTGGTTATCATTCCTATAATGCCTACTACATACACAATCAATAGTATGGGTAGCCATCACTTATCATTAACTTCATTGTCATCATCGCCAATCTTGAAGCATGTTACAAGGAGTGTTTATGCTTGGGATAAGAAGAATCATGCTATTACAGATTTTGGGTATAATATGATGACAGCAAATAAACATTTGCAACTTTTCATATATGAATGTTACTGTTTGAATCGCTGACTACTATTTCAGAATCATGGGGGTCAAAATCACAATTGTGGACTTCACGGTGGTGTTGCAACCAACATGCATAGTGTATGGGTAGATGACATAAAGCAAAGACCTTAGATTTATCATACTCGCAATGGGACAGCTCAAGCTATTTCATTTATTTAGAAGTATCAAGCATTAAGCTAACAGATCAAGGACAATTTTGGAACATTAGGCCACTAGATTTATCCAAGATCAGAAATACAATAAGCAACATAAATTTAGTGTACTCTGACATTTGATTTGAGCTAAGGGATTAGCAACATATTTTATGTGGATCATTACATATCTAATGACAATTTTAACCTAGGGGAGGTTATGTTTATTTGTTTAAAACCAACCAACCAAACAAATTTATTGGTTTCAGGACTATTTTTTGATGCTTTCTAATCAATATTATGGACTTTTTATGACATTGCAAGCTAATGCAATAGGCCATATTATTGTCTCGTTGGACTTACTTAAGGATCTGCTTGTAGCTATGATGGGAGATAAAAAATGGACTCAATAGGAGTCAAAAGGAGCCTTCGATTTTAGATAGTGACTGGAACAATTTACCGGATAAACATCACTAGGGTTTTTGTTTGTGGAGTTCTTGCTTTCTACTAATATATGGGACCTAGGTGGTGATAGATGAGTTAAAATGGGATGTTTTGATTGTTTTATACAATTTTTTTTTAAATTTACCTTACCTTGAGACAAGGTATAATTTCAAGAAGGGGAGAAATTTGTTACAATCCAGTGATGAACAAGACAGAGTATAGATAGGATTATATTTTAGTACTTTTACATGTAATAGAAAATAATAAATATACAACTAGATCTATCATGGTAACTAAGTAGATATGTTAAAGTTGTAAAGATCTAACAAAAACAGTTGATGATTCAACGGATCTCAAATGTACATGCACAAATAATGAACAAGATGAAAAGATTGGAATATCCTTAGATTTAGAAAAATAGACTAAGAGCCTAGCATCTCCAATAGCCACAACAAAACTCACACAATTTCTTGATCATATGTACTACCCATACCTACATAAAGTGTACATTACATATGAAGTAGTAATTGAGAACAATAGGATTTGTATACTTATTTGAAGAAGATTTGGAGTCAGGCGAAGCAAAAGGGAGGAGTAAGGTTTATAGAGAAGTTTTTATATTATGAGGTTTTGGGCTTAAAAATTGTAGGTGGCCCATAACAACTTGTTAGGTTAAGTAGTAAAATCGAATCGAAGGAAATTAGTAGAAACAATAGGGATAGCTTTACAAGAAAGTGAATAAATTGGAGTAAAATGTTGTAAATTTCTAAATATTCTATATTTTATTTTACTTTATTTTTTATATTCACTCATTAATTAATGGTGATCAATTTGCTTGGTTTGTCGTTTTCATGTCGTTTTTTGCATTTATTTTTATCATTTTCAAATAGACCATTTATTAAAAATAGATACAGATGAAAAATATATATTTTACTTATAAACAAATAAAATAGATATGATACAGACAATATATAGATTAGGACTATATACAATTAAAAATATGACAATCTAAACTAAACATGTTGTCTTCAGCAATACTGATTCAAATAAACCCCATTAAAAAAGTGGATTTTATGGTATAAATGAGTCAAAAAGCATATGATATAATTAATGAACTATTCCCATTACCAAACATGCAACGTAATAGTGCAATAGTTTTAACTAATGAAACTAACTAGCTCATAATGACACATACCCCATGATTCACTTTAAGAATATCACATTCAATTCACATTGAGGAATTATATCATAAATGGTGGTACTAAAAATCTAGCAAACACAAGAAAAGATTAATTAAGCATTATGAGTCACATGAACTAATTAGTGATCTATAAATAAATTTTTTATACGGATAGTTTTATAAAAGTTGTTCACCATTTTCTCGCTGCTTGTTTATAAATATTTTAGTACTAGTTCATTACTTATCTGGATACATTGTGTATGATGCTTGCTAATTTTTTTTTTTAAAGCAAACACCTTATTTCAATTATATACGAAAGAAAAACACTACTATTCTATTTTGCAAATACTAGCACTTGGTAGCATAAAAAAGAATTAGGCTTATTGAGATATCCTATATATACATATATATTATGTGATCATGAGTTCAACTGAATTTATATGAATCCCATGCCTTCATATTTAATAGCATATACTCGTTATTCTTACTTATGAATATTTTATGAAATCACTTGCATGTTGTTTTGTTTTTATCTATGGTGTGGTATATCTACATATATATATATATATATATATATATATTACAATTTTGAGGAAAGAAGAAATCAAATTTAGTCAATCTCGTTGGAAGACCTACATTCATGTTATATGAATTACAATGCATCATTAGTTTAAATCTAGTAGAGATGAAAATAATTATTAGGCATAAACTTGTACGTTAAGCCTGCACAATGAATACAGTTAGTAATGCATTAATGGGTTGTTCAATATAGTTATTCCGATGCTTAAGTTAGCTTGCATTCTAAAAACGTAAATGTTAAGAAAGATATATGAATTTTGAAGGATATTGCTTCTTTAACGGTGTACAATGGATGTATATATAGTAACTAGATCCTAAGGGCGATATGCGCAATGCAGAATCATGAGATAGTATATGGTTAGGGAAGGTAATCAGAGATGTAAGATGGAGCCAATGAGCATGTTTAGTTGTGCCCCCCACATGGATTGAGCCATTGAGCCATCGAATCACATTTAGCCGCCCCTCTACATGGAACAAGTAAATGTTGGGAGAAATGTGCCAAATGATCTTAACTTGGGACTCATTGGCTTGGATATAGAATTTGATAAGCTAATTTACCAAGTTGAGAAAGTGGGGACTCTTGTAAAGCTCGAAAATGAGTTAGAGTAGATCAAGCTTAGGTCTAATAGGCCGACTCAAACAAGTAACGGATAGAATTGGGCTAAGAGGCCAGTGATCTATAATTTAATCACCAACACAACAATTTTAATTAGCAATGATTTATATCTGCAATTTACTAAAACGGATATAAAAGATTCTCCTTCCTTTCTCCACGATTGGTATAGGGTTGCGCTACTAATCCTTTTTTTTTTTTTTTTTTAACTCGTGTTATTTCCATTCCAATCATAGTTAATCAAGCCAATATGCAACTAATAAATACTTTCTATCTACTCATTGAAAAGGTTCAATTAATTTATTAAGATTCATTATTCCACTGACGTTTCTTTCCAATCAATCAATGTGGGATCGCTTAACTACTATTACGACAAAAATGGATGGGAGAATCAAAATCAATGTAAGATCGCACTTTTTTATTTTATTTTAAAGAACTCAATAAGTGCACAACACAACATCATGAGGAGTGAGGATCACGACCGATTCAGGTGAATTAAGAAATTACCTGTTGGGCATTTTTTATAGTTCATGGTTGTTTTATGTCCGTTTAAAATGTAATATATTTAAAAAATCATACGAATGAGCGAGGAATGAAACTTGAAAAATGAAAATTAACATGGTCCCGTGATAGATAATATAAGGTCAAATTGAAAAATTTTATAGTCTCGTTATTAATTTTAATGAGATCGATTCTTTCAAGTATCTAATGGCTCACATTATATCTAACTAAACTATAAAAATAATTAATATACTAATTATTATATTATTTTAATGATTAGATGATCGACTGTATGGTTTTCGTAGATAGAATGGTTTTCGTCGATGGGACTATAGAAGCTTCTATATAAGGCAAAAATAATTAATGTTTTGAAAAAGAAAAACTTTGTTGGATTTATTTGTAGAAAGAGTAAATGAAAATGGTAGCAAATAAATATATGTTATCGACATCTTTTAGGTATTTTACTTCGTGATATGGTTATATCAGCAATCAGACCTCCATCAGCTCGGTTTTTTGTTATTTTATTTCCAACCATTAGCTTAAAATCAATTCTAAAGACACTGAAATAAAAGCTAGATGAAACAAGTAACATAATTTTTTTTTTCCTAAAGTTAGATAGCAGATTAATAATTAAAAAAATCTTAAAAATCTACCTCGTCTTCAGATAAATTATCCACTATTGGTTCACTCTGATCAGCCATTTATTCCCTCCGGATGTTTAGTTAATTTCAATTCCTTGTGAAAGTTGTCCTCTGTACTCAACTGCTCTAGGATCACGAGAAGAGAAATATAGGCTTATTTAGATTGTTAGATTTTTATCGGTATCTATTATGTATCAAATCAACATCTATAATTTATCGGTATCATATCTGTATCAGTTCAGTATCGGTTTTATTTGGTCAGTTTGTAAGTAAAATTATTGATTTTTATCAGTACTATATTAATATCTATTCAATATTAGTTCGGTTTGAAAATGATGCCTGAATGGTACTAAACCAATATACCAAAACAATTATAGGTTTAACTTGTGCGTTTTCTTGAGTTGCAAGTACTTTGACGATGATGATGTGGTATATTAGAATAATTGCATGGAAAGTGTTTGTACTTTCACTTTTTATTTTTCAAATTTTGGCAAACGAGTGCCTGTAGTTTTAAAATACTCACATTTTAGTGTCTGTGTACTTTAAAATAAAGAGCCTACGCTTTCTCTTTTTAGCAATTTAGACTCTAAATTGCTAATACTTTAAAATTATAGGCACTTTTTTGCCAAAATTTAAAGATCAATCACCATATTGTCAAAAAGTAAAAGTACTAGCACTCTTTATGCCATTATCCTTGCTATATCTTATTTTGTGCTTTCGAGTAGTTTATAAACACTGTAATTGTATTTTATGTGTGTGATTTTATAGTAGTATTGCGTGAAACTCTATTATATGAATTTAGTTTTTAAAGAAGTGACAGACATCCTTGTTTCTTTTATAATCTTATTTAACATCCTTTTTGAAGAGCTTCACGGATGGTGATCGGGACAAAGAATTTAATTAAAATGCTAGATTAAAAAATAGGGATGTTTATAAATTATCCACCTAAACTTTTATCAAGGTGTGGATTTACTCTCTCAGTTTTCAAAATGGGCTTGTTGACCCTTGAAACTTTTAAAAATAGACATGATTAAAAATAGTTAAAATTTACCATGAATTGAGGTTCGAGGGGGGGAGGGGGGGGTGGGGGGTGGGTGGGGGTGGGGGTTGGTTGTGAAGGGGAGGTGTTGTACATCTATATATAAATGAAAGTTTAGGGGATGAGTCTGCACATAGGTGAAAGTTCTATGGGGTACTTTGTAACTCTTCCTGTTTTATTTTAATGAAAAATATCAAGTGTTCTTAACTGTGTTAATTTTTGAAAATTTAAGAGATCAAAAGTTCATCTTGAAAGTTTAGAAGGTAAATTCACACCTAGGTAAAGTTTAAGAAGATACTTTATAATTTCCCTAAAAATAAAAAAGTATTACTAGATGTTAAGTATTTTTTTTTTATTCTCAAAACATGTATCTAAAATATTAAATATAAAACCATAGTTATTTAAATAAAAATTAAGATAAATATTCAAAATTGATTTGATACATAAAACGGTTTAATTTAATATCCAATCAAAACTTTTTATTACTCTTTTTACTTCTTTGTACTGTTGATTTTATTTATTGACTTATAAAAGACAGTACTATCATTGAATATTTTTAACTTTTGCTATTAATGTATAACACTAATAGATATTTTTTTTCACATGAGAAAGAAAAAAAAAATGCTGGTGAGGTAGTAAAAAATAACATGAAAAGTTTAATTGGGTATTAAATTGACAATTTCAATATTTAGGTATTATATTGACCACTTCAAAATTTATGTATTATTGATTTTCTAATATAGATCACTGGCCTCCCGAACCAAGTTAAACTAATTAGTTGCTTAGGCGACCCAAGGAGCCAATGTCCAACTCAAAACAGTAACAACCAAAGCCTTATTAGGAATCCTTTCATTCGGTTTAGTATACCAACTAAACTCCTTTAGCACTCCATCAGCAGTTCGTCCAATGTTTCTTGAATGCTCTCCTGACTGGGTTCGGTATGTGTGAACATGGATTAGTGGGTTTGCCTCACTTCCATCATAACTATCGTCAATTATCCATAGCCTTGATCTTACGGCAACACAACTGTTGAGGATTGATTGATCATAATTAACCTTTCTCTCCATGAAAAGGGTAATTGCCTCTCCTTCTCGACTATCTATCATCTTTGGATTAATATGCTTGTTGAATTAAGCATAGACCAACGTGCTACTAATTTTGTTTTATAGGCCCATCATTTATAGGAATCTAGTTTGACCTTTCTATATTCAACTTCTATCATATTAGAAGTAGGAATAGGTATTAAATTGAATTTCATTCAAAGTTCAAGTATCAATTGACATTTCCAATATATATATACATATATACATATATAGGGTTGAACACATGTTTATGGTTGATTTAAATACAATACACAAATATAAATTGTACAAATTTTTTTTACCAAAATAGTGTTCCTATATCGCATCTTGGAGTGGAGATACAGTATTTATACTTGTATCGCATCTTTGGATAGAGATATAGCAACCTAGAACAAAAAAAAAAAAAAAAATTTAGGTGCTTGAGCATCGCATGTTGATATGCAATACTCGTCTGACCCTGTATCGCATAGCCAACGAGCAATACATGTATATTTATATGTGTATCGCTTGTTGGTCATGTATACACATGTGTGTATCGCTTGTTGGTCATGCTATACACATGTAAGTGTATCGCACAACCAAAATGCGATACACTTATAATTTTTAAAAAATCTGTATCGCATCACTAAGATGCGATACAACAATACTACTTTTATAATTTTTTTTTAATATTGTTTTTTATGGAATTTTTTTTTAAAGTACATGGCACATGTATTTCCTCTCTCTCTCTATATATATAACACAATACAACTTCTCCAAAAAAAAAAAGAAACTTACCTTTTTCTTTTTGTTTTTCTTTTTAATGTTTTTCACACATTTGCACTGATCATGCAAACACTTGTATTACTTTATTTTATTCTTCATGTTGCGAATAAACTTCTCTTAAACGAAGGTTCCTACCTATTTCGGTCGAAATGCGGGTCGAACGCTGTTTTATCCAGGCGAACAACTGCGTCTGTCGCACGCGCAACCAAACATAAGTAATCACGTTGTTTAGAAATTCAGGGCGGTTTTTTCCCTCTCCCTGTAGAACGGATTTATTATTAATTATATATGGCTATTCAATAGATGGAATAAATTTTTGTTTCTAAATTTTGATTTAGTACAGATACAAGATACTATAAAATTTTAAATGTTGTAAATCACTACCCTTAACTTTGATAAATTAATAAATAATCTTAAACTTGTGATTAACACTTCTTAAATTTATCAAAGTATACTTTAATATTTACTAAACTTTTATTTTAGTATGTTTTTATTAAATAAAAGAATTCAAGTGTCATTTATCTCATTAATTTATAATAATTCAAGGGTTATTCACGAAATTCCAAAAGTTTAAAATGTACATTGAGAGATTTTTACAATTTTGTATTAAATTTTTATCTAAATGTTAAATATAATTAATAGAATTACGCTGGAAATGGATGATCCGAAACAGTAAGTAGTATTATCTATTTACGAGTATCTGTATTCCCAAAGAGCTAATGAAAAAGTTAACATTTTTCTCATATGTTTCTTCTTTTTTTTTTTAAATAAAATATGTAATCATTGGGTAAGATTTATTAACTAATTGCTACGAAGGAATCTTGTGTTACATGGGATGGCGAATTTAAAACCTTGAAAAAAAGTATCATAGACTTCACATGAGTCGGCTGGGGTTGGTCCCATTGGTTGCCATCCCATGACACCAAACACCATGCTTTTATTAATTAACATATTGGCAACGTCACCTAACACGAACAAATGCATAGAATCATCAAGAAGCATGTTGCAAGACGCATTAGTTGACGTAAGCATTCATCAGCTTAGGGCTCAATAAGAAAAAGTTTACGTAAAAAGGAGTGTTCGAGTATAGGTTGAGTATAAGAGTGTTGCTAATGATCTTATAATGTAATGAATTTTTTTTTTTTAATCTCATAAAAAGTAATAGATTTGATTCATTATTTTTTATTGTAATGATAAAAATAAATAAATAAATAAATAAATAAATAACCTGTTTAGTACTCTATAAGAGTCAACTCTATAAGATTTAATATAGAAAATTAATTTCAATTTTTAAAAATATTACTATTGATTAGAAATTCTTTGGTCAAAGCTTTATTAGCATTACCAAATAAATAATAATTAGGTTCCATGGTAGTAAATGCCAATAAAATGCTAATATATATGTAACGTACATAAATCATAGAGAAAATTATCTTTTTGACAACTTGTTTTTTTATTATGTATTTCAAAATTTTATTAGTACATACACCTAATATATAACACTTATTTGAATAATTTTTTCCCTCATTAATCACTTATTAATAGGACTATTGACATATAGCATAAATAAGTTAGACTGACTTACAGAATTTTAAGCCCAGTCTAATTTTTATTCGAGTTTGAGATAGATTATAGTTATGTTAAGTTAGAGGGAAAACTACTTGAATTGTTTAATTGACTTAGAGTGCAAGTTTCAAGTTATTTAGTTTAATGAATGGATAAATCTAATGAAACTCAAATTGAGCTTAACTTTAATTAAGTTTAGGTTGACTTTAGATATCAGTATTAATTTATTAGAAAAACGTAGTGTATTTTTTATATGAAATGTAATAGTCTCCTAATAGAGCCCAATAGGAATTAGTAAAAACTATCATGCCACATTTGAACCTATTATATGATAGTTTTCTTATGTGCTAGAAGTCACAAGATTATTTAACATTTAATTACTACCGCTAATTATGATACATACGTATTTTATATTATGAAAATAACTATGGAATCCCGTCATTCCACATATTGGTAAGGACAAAGAAAATTGATATCCCCTAATAAAACATTAATAAATAGCTTACATATATATAAACCTAAATGGTAAAGGAGATCCTATTCATAATTGAGTCACTACTGTTGATTCGATTCTTCCAAATTATCTTTCCGAGTGTTTATGGCAACTATCTTGAGGTAAGATAATTCCTGTTCACATCAATCTTATCCTATCTTGCTCTTATAGAGTTACCAACAATCCAATCAAGAGGAGGGGGAGAGGCTAAGCGAAAACATAACTTGGTGATATAAAAGTGCAATATTCTTATTGTTGCTTCAAGTACAAGCAAGTTATCAATTATACGCTATGCATGAACATATATATATATAATGCAACATCGCATGTAGTATTTGGTAATCGGTATGGAATTTAGGGTATAATCCCCTTTGACATTCGGTTAGGGAATTCATAATTCCGTTAGTGTCTAGATCATCCAATATCAATAAACTTATATCATAAGCTCTAGGGGACCTTAAATGTTGCCATTTCCTATGATAACTTAAATACAAGCCTAAGTTCAATTGTCTAAACAATTATCTTACCTCATGGATACCTTAAATTGAGTCCCGAGGTAGCACATGGCACCTTAAATGCAATTTTAGGCCATGATCTCTACAAACTTACGATAAGACCAAAAATGATGGTTTAAACATGGTTTTGCAATGCACGAATTTTCCTATTCTTTTAGTTCATTGCATGATGCTGGAACTAGAATACATATAAGAGGATCCGAATAGAGCTCATTATTGAACAGTAACAATAAGAGCTGATGCAAATTCTATGCAACACATGTCCAATTTTAAATATGATTTCGGTAGTTATTAATATATTTAAGAGTAACCAGCCTGTTTGTAATTCAATCAATATAAAAAAGTGCCACAAAACAAATCTCTCGTAGCTAAGTACTTTATAATTTCAAACACTACAAGATAGTACCGAAGAACACAACACACATACCAAAGCGCAACAAGCAATTAAATCATAATTACCAAATACAATGTCCTTTGTTATCTTCCAAGTTAGTATTGACTTTGGTGAATGCAAAAAGAGCATTATGTGGTTCTCAAAACATTTACTCTTTTGGCAAGGTAACTATTGTGTAACCTTTAGGATTGTTATTTAGGGATAATGCTAAAAATGGTACCTAAACTTTTACAAAAAATTCAATTAGACATCTAAAGTTTTGTTTTGAACAATGTACCTGAAGCGAGTTTTCACATACATTTTTCCCACATGAAGTTTGGTTTTGAATAATTTCATATCTAAAGCAAGTTTTGATGTACGTGTTAACTACCTAAAGCAAGTTTAATTAAGTAGGAAAAATTATACGTGAAAACTTGCTTTAAGTATCAAATTGTTCAAAACTAAACTTTAGGTGCCTAATTAAACTTTTTGCGAAAGTTCATGCAATAAATTATTTAAAACCAAATTTTAGGTATCTGATTAAACTTTTTATGAAAATTTAGCTACCAAATTGTTAAAAACCAAACTTTAAGTATCTAATTGAATTTTTTGCGAAAGTCCAGATACCATTTTGACACTAACCTTTATTTAAAGTTCATCATCATTGTTGTTGAACCACTTCCATCGGGTAATATATGAATTAGAATATAATTCTAAAATATCTAATGGTCTTACCTTAACTATACTGTTATGTTTTTGGATGTTCATAACTAAGATTCTTTTAGTCTTGTGTTAAATCACTCTCGGCATAAATTAAATCATTATTTGTGTAGTTCAACATATAATTCTTACTATAATTTATTCTATTTCATCTTATTTTTATTTTATTTTACTATTTTAAATTTAATTTAAACCAAACAAGGGTTAGGGAACCAAGTGTTAGAAAGTAGATCGACAACACAATTTGGTTGAATCAATTGGATGGTGCAAGATGTATAAACAGGCCGGTTGTCATCTTCTTCTATTTATACTTTCATATTAATGCGATTGACTGCATAACTCAACTACAACATGTATTTTGCATCGGACAATCATCAAGTAGCATGTAAACGACAATATAAAACACCACACAAACAATAAGAGCAACAGATCATTGAATTTCCCATTCACGTTAGCTTTAGTATGAATGAGTTAATGTAGTCCTTGAATGGATTCATGGGTCTGCTATTTTTACCTAAAACATATAGAAAGAGGTTTTCTAGCTTAATAATTTCAAATATATAAGTCACCATCAAAGATTAGTTTTCAAATTTGGAAAATTTGCAAAACTATTGAATTTTATGATTTTTCTGAATCCACCATCGTTCTTATTTTCCCATTACGGGGATGGTCTAAACCTTAGTCCGGAATTGGAGAGTGCATTGCAAGAGCATCATGAAACTTGCAAAATTGAAAATGGTTGAAGAACGTGAGAGATGTGGGTTTTGAAGGTTTGAGGAGTTTATGGAGGTTTTGAAATTGTAATAAAAGGAAAATGGACTTAGAAGACGATGTTTACATTTGGTTTGCATATTTATTTTTGCTGTTAGTTCAAAAGTGGTAGAAGGCTAATTGGATATTTGGGCTTGATGCTGAAGTTAGATTGCATCCAAAATGTCTAGAGGATAAGTTAAGGGTATATGGTTTAGCGATGCGACATACTTCTTTGGAAATGTGCAGAGAAGATATTTATAGGAAATAAACTCCTAGTGGTTGCACATGTTGCAAAAATCATGGAATATTGGAGGTTGAAAGCAGTTATTAGGGATATGAAAGTTAGACTACTAATCCATGTCTAACCATTTCCTTCATTGAAGCCAATGATAGTAATGTGGATCATGCTAACTGAATTGATTCAGGTTTGTCCAGCATATAACTCGTAAGGCTAACCTACCAAGCCAAGGGAAAATCAGTGCTCCTAAGACCCTATAGTGAGTCAGAATAGGTTGATCTTGAGTCCAATAGGTTAGCTTGAGTGTACAATTGATTGGGTTGGCCTAGATCCCTAGTCCCATAATTTATCGTCAATAACTTCAATGTGAAGGTAATGGTTAGATGGGGAAGCATAATTGATAATTTCCTTTTATCCAATTGGTACGGATAACAATGTTCTCTTATAAAGACATGTCCTATAATACTTTTGTAAAAATCTATGTGCATGTTAAGTTAAATGCCCTGGACATTATTGTATACTTAGGATTTCTAATTGGAGGCTTCTATATCTAGTTATATTACACATAATAATTTATTATTAATTTTAGAGTTAAAGGGTTAAATACTTAAGGTTTTAAGTATTTTAAATCTTGATCAACTATAAAGCCAAATTTTAATTACCTTATTCTATATTCTAGATGGTGTTATAAAATTACGGGGTTTCATATGAAAAGTGTTTACATAAACTTAATCGAGTCAAAATTGAGCTTGTCACAATCCATTTCTAGTTGATAAGCTCAAATTTAAAATTCTAATGTTACTTTAGCTCATGTTTGAATATTTAGTTAAGCTTAAACTTGGACTTAGCATCATCTTATTTGGATTCTCTTAGACCATTATTACAATACTTATAAGCATGTAGAGTAAGCATTTGGAATGTGTAATCATTTTATTATCATTTAATAAATGTTGATAAAATATGTTTTTATGGCACGTTTATTTGATTTTATAAAAGTAAAATCTTCTTTATCAAATCTATTCAGTGCTTAGCTAGTGCAATTGTCATTGTATTGTTATTATTGTAAAATGAGCGATTGTAGTTCCTTTTGGGATATGAAAATGCCATTACTGCAAAATAAGTATTTGTAATTCCTTTATGAACCTTAAGAGCACATTTATCTCTGAGTTGTTTGGAGGATTGCTTAATGTGCCACATCAGCTTTCTTTGTTGAATAATTGTCCATTTGATCCTAGAGTTACACGTTTAGAGGTCTCATGCTATAATTACTTCTAGAAGGTTACATGATAATTCATTTTGATAACAAAAATGAATGAGAGAGAAGAGAGAGATTGCTTAACCAAGTACCTTTCAAGAAGAAAAAAAAGTGTTAAACAATTATCTAAGCAACTTATTTTATTGTCGACGAAAGTTGCTTGGTATAATGACAGTACCAAGCAACTTGCAATAATGATGTTCTAAGAATAGGCATTCTTTGGTTTTTATTAGCATATTATTTATGGACTTAAATGAACTATAATGAATAAATAGCATTTTTTTTTCTAATTCAATTACAATGCTATTTCTACTTTATTTCATTCTGGAAATTAAAAGTATCATTAATTTTTTAATTTTTTCTTAAGATAATTTCCAATTTAGTGTCATATGCTTCTAGAATTATTGGGGGAAAAAAATACTTTTAGAATTAATTAGCTATTGAATTTGCAATTGCATCCACTTTTGGGTGCAAGGTGCTTTTGACTAATTTATTTGCGCCAATGTTCTTCCCTGTTGTAAAAAATTCCAAGATATGTGCATAGTTTTCTAAAAGATTCTAGAATATTAAGGGAACGAAAAACATCAAACATGCAATCGGCCTTCATTATAGTCAAAATTAGAATTTCGTCTTATAAGTCTTCTATTTCCGTGTTATAGTCCAATCAAACGTTCCATACATTCTATAAATATATAATTTTAGGCCTCTACAATCTAGATATCTCATCATATTGGACTAGAATCGAAACTCAAAAGAACTGACCACGATAGGTCCTTGCTTGGACCTATCCCAGCGAGACAGATAGGACTCGTCGTATGGACCTGTCAATCCAAGTCTGCCCTCAAACCCACCAAACCAGCGAATCCAAAGAGTTTTCTCGTAAAAAAAAAAAAAAAAAAATCGGCAAACGAGGTTCCAGATCCCATTTAGAAAGACTGACAAATTGTGTCTCCGGGTTGGACTTAAACCTACAGGGAAATGTCTAGTACAATCACAACATATAGCACAAAAAGTAAATAAAACCTTAAACAAACATTTAAAATATTAAATATTCAATTAAATATCATCATACGGGCATCTATTTTTTGGCCAAACAAATATAGGCAACTTGATTAATACACTTAAAATATACAGTATTTTAATTTCCATACAAATATAAATCGAGTATGGCGCGTTACGTGTTACTTGGGACCAACAGAAAGAGAGACCATATAAAACTTCGAGATGTCTTTCTTTCGGTGCACGTCGTAAAATAAGACTTTTTTACTTTGACTTTTCCAGCTAACAAAAATTGTAAAAGTTGTCAAACTTCTCCTTGACCAGCGAAATAATAATTACGTCTATATTTCTACGTGACTGATTTAAAACATCTAGACCTGAGTTAACCTGTTTGGATCGCATAGATATACGTATTTTATCTATATCTGATCTATATTTATATTTTATATATATTTAATTTGTATTTGGCTTGCTTGAAATATTTATGAGTAAAAATATCTATTTTTTATTTATATTTGATTTTTAACGAACAGTTTGAATACGATAAAAATAAGATACAAAAACAACTAAAATAAGACAAATATTATAGAAATTCGGCAGGAACTTAGATGTTTTAGAGATACTTTAAATTTGATTATACCCTTTGACAGAAATTTTAGTCCCATTGCTTTTGTCTAATTGTCAAATAACTAGATTAGAAAGGTTAACTAATCTATTAAGTTGATCTAAACTTTTTGAACCTGATCTTTTGATTTTAAGAAAATGGTATACAATAAAAATTTCCACGCGCATTACATGAATACAATAAAAAGAAATTAACAAGAATAATTAAACGCAAAACTTTTTTTTTTTTTCCAATTTTTTTACTCTAGATACATGAGTTAGTATGATTTATATTTAGTCGTTTCCCAACCAAGCAAAATTATAGAACCATGCTTGGGTTGAGCATATGTGCTAGGTCTCTATCTTTTGCGGTGTCTTTGTGACATTAGGCTCTTTATAATTTACGCTTTAAATCTTTACCTGATACTTGATTTGCACTTTTCGATTGCTTTTATTTGATTGATGCAACGATTTCAACTTTCTATTATATTCTGCTTTTCCTTTAAAATAAAAAAGAAATACAAGTCCAAGAAGTACGCATAAACCAATAAATGAGATGTACTCTTCTTATCTAATTATTTATCAATTAAGTAAAGCAATGAAATTCGTCGTTAGTAAGAAATCAAGCTTGAACTTGACTCGAATAAAAAACTTGAAGTTTAGACTCGATTCGAACTTGATTGAGCATTATTTTTAAACTCGAACTCAACTTAAACCAATATTCGATAAGCTTGAGCTTGACTTGATTAGGTTGATTGTTCTTATAGAAATGCATTAAACTAAATAATAAATTGGAATTACCATTGGATATGAAGAGGGAAAAAGTACAAAATAGGTTTTAAAAATGAAAAACATAAGTTTTTTTTATTTTTTCATAAAAAATATAAAAGAGTTTGAATAGGCTTGCCAAACAACTCGAATAGAGTATTTTAAAATTTGAATTTGATAATTACTTGTATAGCTCAAACTTGAACTTGATTCAATTGCAATGGAGTTGAATTCGATTATTGCTGAGTTGAATTTGGATAGCTCGTAAGTAGTTTCAACTAGTTTCCAGCTTTATTTATGCTTTTGTCTAGGGATATAAGCGTTGAATTTTTGAATTTGATGTATCTATAATTCCTAATGTTTACAGGGAGTATCCTGTGCAACCACAAAAATTTAATTTTCAAAGTAGTTTTTTGTATTTAAGTGGAAATTACAAATTGTCTCCTTAAAACTTTTACCTAAGTGTGTATTGACCTTCCAAACTTTCAAAGTGAATTTTTGATTCTTTAAACTTTAAAAATTTGGCATAGTTAAAGACACATAATATTTTCCATCAAAACAAAATGAGTGAGTTATAAAATATCCCACTAAATTTTCACCTATGTATGAGTTTACCTCCTAAACTTCATATTTCTGTAGATTTACTCTATAAACTTTTTATCTATTTAAGATTTACTGTCCCTCTCCAAATTCATGGAAAATTAACTATTATTAACTGTGTCAATTTTTGAAAGTTTAAGTGGTTAAAAAATCACTTTAAAAGTTAAGGGGTGTATCCGCACCTTGTTAAAAGTTTAGAGATAATTTACAAATTCCTTTATATTTAAAGTTTACAAGGGATATTTCCATAATTTACCCTCACCAAGGAATAATGTATAATGGCATGACAACAAAATTTCAACATACATGATAAAAGAAATAATTGTTTTTAATATAAATATCGCCTGTGATTTGCACATGCTAAATATATCAAGATTTCATTACTATTTACATAGCGGGTATACATAACAAATAAGGGTATGAATGAATTGGTTTTCTTTTGAGTTTTACTAAAAAGGAAATCAATTCATAATTTATGATTGGTTTTTTTCCCATCTCAAATAAACCTTAAATAAATTAGATTAGCATTAAAAATTTTCCAAACCATTCTATAGTGGTTTAGTTTGGTTCAAATTATATCAAAATTTTAATTGAAAAAAAAAAGCTTTGTCTAATCTTTTAAATTCATAAGGAAATTCATATATTTAAAATTGAAAAAAAAAATTGATATGAAAATAATTGATACCTGCTAGTAAATATTGACATCAAACTAGGGGTTATATGTAAAGATTGATATGAAGATAATTGATATCATTTTATAGATAGAATATGGAATATATATGTATAATTATGGAGGGAAAAAGAAGATTGTTCTAGGGAAAAGAAAAAGACTTCTCTAAAAAGTTGAAATTGTAGATTATAACAAAATAAAACATTACATTCAATAGATATAGGCACGATTTAGTTTCTGAACTAGGAATCGAACTTGAATTGCCACTGGCGGTTCTAGAACCGAAATCGAACTAGCCTACTTGGTTCCCAAAGCGGGGTGGAATCATAGGTTCCATCGGATCCTGTAAAAAAAAAAGTGAAAAAAATGAAAAAAAAAAAAGAAATCGAGACATATAGAACTAGAAACAAGGATTCAAATTAAACTTGAATAGTCATGGCATAATATTTGTAACATAACTATTTGTGCTTCACACTTATCATTTATAATAGAAATGTTTCTATTAATAAAACATTTATTTCACTTTTCTTTAATTTTTTTTCATTTGATATAAGCATTTCTAATATTTATTGTATATGAGAGTTATTGCTATATAAGCATTTTTTTTCTTAATCTTCTTCCCTAAAAAAAATTTTAGCTGCAGTAGTTCCTGGTTTTAGAACTAGAAGCTGAAACTGGAACAACCAAAACCAGCTCCTTTGGTTCGGAATCGGTACCATGTCTTGATTCAAAATACACAACCCTCTATCAAATCACTTAGTCTTGATTTATTCACCAATATAGTATTTTCACTATCTAATTCATAGCAAGTCATAATTCATAATCCTTCATAAAATCATAGTTATAAGTAAGATAATAATAGTAGTTAGATGATCCTATATATTAAAAACAAGAGATGTTAGATATGATATTTAGAAATTAATTAAGTAATGATAAGAGATGTTAGATGTGATATTAGAAATTAAGGGTTTATATTTTCATCAAATATGGTCATTTTGATATCTTATTTTTATTTTTTTAAACTGATGTTAGTAAAAATAAATATCGATAAAACTGATAATTTATTTATAAATAAATCAAATAAATATGATACATATAATAAAATATAATATAAATAAATTACAAATCTAATTTGATGCGATATACTTAAAAATAAGACAATCGAAACAAACCGTAACTTAGTAACGATCGAACCCAACTTGAAAAACGTGAGAAGTCCTTCACGTGGCTTTACCCATAAATAAGGTCATGTTAGGTTTTATGCCACATGAGTCATACATATAACACAGCCCTAAATATTATAAAAAAGTAAGTAAATAAATAATATATAAAAAGAAAATCTGAAAATAAGAATACCCGACAAGAAGAGAAAGAGAGTAGCCACCTATAATCTTGGTATTTAATAATCCCTAAAACTAGTTAGAATAACATATGAAATATTTATTTGTTTACGATTTATTGAAAATTTATTTGGATAAATTTCAATTATATAAAAATAATCGTATAAATAAATATTGAATGTTTAATATGGTTTTATGACGTAGTGAATATTTTAATTACATATGATTCTTTGTAAAAAATAAAATTGATGCGATTTAATATTTTAAAATTATACGATTTATATTTATATAATTTTATTCTCTGGATTTGTAAAGATGTGTTACATTTGCAAGTTTCCATTTTAATAGCCGATGTCTATCGCCCTTTGTGATCAATTCAATTCTCCAGTTGCTTTTGAGAAATTTTATCAATAAAATCCATTTTGATACATAGATATATTCCATTAAAAATAATGTAAACTATATAACGGTGCTCCATAATGATGTAATACGACAAAACTAAGGAGAATAATTTTATAAGTCATAATAGAATATGTGAAGAAGATTCCCCAAATGGATGGTCGGCGCATCTTTCACAAATCTATGTATATTTATATTTAAAGGTCTAAAGATACTTATTAATAATTTAAGACTAAATTATTTATGTTATTTTAGTATTGATTATATGTGACAAATTAACAATAAACATTAAAAATTATCTTATTTGAATACCAAAAACTATTCAAACATAAAATTCTATTATGTTACCATTTTAACTATTTATAGTCTATAATCATATCCAATTGTATCGTATCATTAAAATATTTTAGATATATTAATTATAATATTATTTTAATAGTTAAATAATTAAATACGGGTCCATACGGGTGGCATTCAACATGTCCGTTATTATTTTCCGACCGAATCATGTTTCGCGATAAATCCAACTCATAATCGGTCCACCTTTTCCAAACCTTTTCTTCTGGCAGCCTCTAGAGACTGGACTAGACCCTTCAAAACCCATACACAAGTCATTCCCGAAACCATTTTTGGTTAATTCCTTGGTTTTGAACCTTTTTTTTTTTTTATTGTTTTTTGTTTCTTTTTTCTAAATTTGACGATAGATTATCTTGCAAACTAACATTTATTATGCATTTAATGGAATCGGTAGTCTAAGCATTTGATAAATGATAAGTAATGCTAATAATGGCCAAATTAATCAGATAAGTAATTCGGGTAATATTAATAACCACTATGCATGTAATGGCTGGGTATATGTTAGCAAAACTATTTCTAGAAATACCCGCAAAGGATATATGGAATCATAGATGATAATATTGTATATTATAAATTACATTTTCTAATCTATAAAAAATAGGTTAAATTTTTACATTGTAATTCTCATACCATAATCATCATTTTATTTATAATTATAAAATAATAAAAGAGAGATAAATATAGGTACAATAACTTTCCAAATATTAAGATATTTGGGAAAAATAAAAGACAAAAAAATAACAATAGGTTTTTTATTATCCATTAATGCGATTCAACCAATACCATAATTATAAGATAAAAAAGGGAGATATAGATATATGACAACTTCAAAATGTAAAATATGAAAAAAGATAAAAAAAAAAAAAATAAGGTAATGTTATTTAATGATTAATACAACAAATGGATACTATAAATTTAAAATAAAAAGAAATGAGATATAGATATAACTTTCCAAATGCTAAGATATAGGTAGAAAAAACACTAAATAAATATTAATCCCATTTGTTGATCATTAACATATCCAACGGATACATAAAGTATACAGATAGAAAAAAAAATCTAACATCTTTAATCACATTGGTCGATCATTAACACAATCCAATGAATATAAATACACAAAAATTTATAAATACACCAACAAACTTTTAAAATCTCTAACAGTGCTAAATTACGAAATCTTTGCAAAAAGATTAATTTCAACCCTACAGTTCTTCTAACAACTTAATTTATACTTACAAAAATACAGTAAAAACATTTTCAACATCGAGGAGGATTTTCAAATAAATCTTAGAACATGAAGCAAATTACTGTGCAAGTCATCGATCAGCCAAAACGTGTTAGTTATTATTAATTTCAAAATCCCAGGGTCAAACCAGCTTGCGCCGTCGGTTTAGTCCACCATCAACGGGCTACATATACCGAGACCTTTTCTCTCGTTTTTTCACACTCATTGGTGAATATTTTGACGTTGTCTTTTCCAACTTGAATAGCTTTTTTATTAATTCACATACGCACACATAGAATTTCATGGGATCAATTTCTGCTTCAATAACTACTCCAAAGTTCCGGTGCTTCGATTCTTCCAACTCTCACGGTGAAACCATGTCAATTTCACCAAACAGCATCACAACAACGGCTCCTCCGGTTCGAACCGCCGGTTCAGGACAATCTTCCTGGTCGGAAGATTGTCTCGGAGAGTTTGGTTATGTTCTTGAAGATGTTCCCCACTTAACTGATTACTTGCCTAAACTCCCTGTAACACCTCTTTCTCTCCCTCTCTTTCCCCCCCCTCCTCGATAAAACTGTTCAGTCTATCATCTGACCATTGAGATAACTGTTACGATGGCTGTTGAATTAATGGAAATGGGTACTTTCTTTGATCAGATGATGAACCTGGTAGATGGGACTATAGAATAACCCTGCATGTATATTGTGGTATATATACATACATATATACTTGTATTGTACGTACGTGCGTGTATGAAGTGATCGTCTGCACGGATTATGTTCTGTCAACTTATTCTGGTGCTTGCTTATCGGAAATTGGCTTCGAATCCTCAAATGGTGTTTCGTGTGAGGAAAATATGGATTAAATTGGGTCTGCTTGCATGCTGGGTTTGATTGTTTGTTTGAGCATGATCATGTTTTTTTTCTTTTAGTTGTAGTTTCCAAAGATGTTTTCTGCTTCTTACATTATAAAAATTTCTACACGTAGTAGCATGTCTTGTGAGTGTGTCTTTCTTTGTGTATGTGTTCCATGTGGGGATCAAGTTGTGCTTTTGGAATGTTACTCTTATTGCTGTTCATGGCTATTTTAGGATACATAAAAAAGGAAATTTTCTTTTTTGGGTTTTGATATTTCTAAGTAGGATTTCCCATTTACGTGGATTCGACAGGGAAGTTATGATTTTTTCCTTTCGTAAGTTTGTC
Source organism: Combretum micranthum (assembly GCA_024138025.1). NCBI lineage: Eukaryota > Viridiplantae > Streptophyta > Magnoliopsida > Myrtales > Combretaceae > Combretum > Combretum micranthum. The sequence continues at coordinate 96,059 of JAMXBD010000963.1, read as the reverse complement.
TTTGAGAAATGGATCAAGCTTTAGTATTTCCTCTGATCATTGGGAAGTTAGTGAAAATTTTGTGATGTGGGATTTAATTGTAATTTGGTTGACATATTGGGAATCAGCAGTTGGACCAATATTTACAATCACTTTGCGGAACTTTTAAAGCAAGATTTGATTTGTAACATTAGTTCATTGGTCATGAATAAATGGGGGTGATCGTGATTGTAGAATATAAGTTGCTAAAATTAGTGTTAATTGTTTATTCATTTGGGTTTTTGCAGACATATCCTAATCCATTGCAAGACAATCCAGCCTATTCGGTTGTCAAGTAAGTGCTAGTACTTGAATTCCAAGCTGATTCTCATTTTTGATGCTTTGTATTTACTCTTATGCGAGTTTTCTTAAATAATTTTGTTCGATGTTGGCGTGAACAGGCAATACTTCGTCAATATGGATGACACGGTACCTCAAAAGGTAACAGCCAAGAGATGTGATGCAAATATACCCTGCAAAATAATTAAAAGCTGGAGATGTAGTTTGGCATGTCTGTGTGTAGGAGAGTCCTAAAACTTGAATGTGAGACTTATAGATAGAGAACTATACCGTATTTGATAGGCTAGGGCTTTTAGATCAGATGGTAGATAATTTACGGCCATTTCAGCTCTCATTTTGAGCATTCTATTATTGCAATTATTTATATAGACACATTTTTGTCAGATTGTTGTTCAGAGAGACAGTGCACGGGGGATACATTTTAGACGGGCTGGACCACGGCAAAAGGTTAGTGTGCTACCATCGTTCCCTTCAGATTCTTGCTTTTCGGACTAAAATCCTAAGAATTTATATTATCACAGGTGTATTTTGATTCGGATGATGTCCAAGCATGTATTGTCACATGTGGAGGCCTATGCCCTGGTTTAAACACTGTAATAAGGGAACTAGTGTGTGGATTGAACCACATGTATGGTGTCACCAGGATTCTTGGTATTGAGGTAAATGCAGCATCCATTTTAGAAATTTAGGACGCTAAAACAATGAATTTTTAATGATATCAAAATTTACGTATGCAGGGGGTTATCGGGGATTCTATGCCCGAAATACTACTTCTTTGACTGCCAAGAGTGTGAATGATATACACAAACGTGGTGGAACTATCCTTGGTACATCAAGAGGGGGGCATATAACCTCAAAGATTGTTGACAGTATACAGGACCGGGGCATTAATCAGGTAGACTATTAGTGTGAGCTTACATATTTATAAAGAAATCCTGGCCCTGCATGAAATAGAATTGAATTATATCAATGTAAATATTTCAGGTTTACATTATTGGAGGAGATGGAACTCAGAAAGGTGCATCGGTTATTTTTGAGGTAAGCACCCTTTCAAAAAAGGCAGTTTTGCCCTGTCTCGGTCAAGATTGATGAGTGAAATCCTTCTGCCAAAATTTACTTTATGATGGATATTTTATCTGTTCTATTTGTGTACACTCTGAATATTTTTTTTTCTTTTCTTTTTTTTGCAGGAAGTAAGAAGACGAGGCCTCAAAGTGTCTGTGGTTGGTATTCCGAAGACAATAGATAATGACATACCGGTACTTAAGCTGCCCTCATATTCTAGGCTATGTTTTTGTTTCTACCATTTTCTAAATTGAGATTTGTTTTTTGCAACTTAGGTTATAGACAAGTCATTTGGTTTTGATTCTGCCGTTGAGGAGGCTCAGCGGGCTATCAATGCAGCTCATGTTGAGTCTGAAAGTATAGAGAATGGAATCGGAGTGGTGAAGCTAATGGGCCGCTACAGTGGTAAGTGTCAATTGACATATACAGGAAAATCTAATTGCATCTCAATTAGAACTTAGAAGACTTGGCATCTCATGCTGGCCTGCCTGGACAAATAATTTCTCTCACATTGCAAACATTAGGAGCTGCTAAACAAATATTTACATGGTAAATTGGAATGTGATAAGGTGATCATGAATAATAGCAGTTTCCTTCCTTCACTAGGTCCTCGTGTGTATCAGTCCAAACTGTTATTTGCATCTCATTGGCATGCTATTCTTTGGTATTGTCAAAGTTGACAGAATTGATATTGTCCTGCAGGATTATTGCAATGTATGCTACTCTTGCTAGTCGAGATGTGGACTGTTGCTTAATCCCTGAATCACCTTTTTATCTTGAAGGCCCTGGTGGACTTTTTGAGTACATTGAGAAAAGACTCAAGGAGAATGGTCATATGGTTATTGTGATTGCAGAGGGCGCAGGACAAGAGCTATTTTCCGAAAGTATGCGAACCATGCACCAGGCAGATGCTTCTGGAAATAAACTTCTCCAGGATGTTGGTTTGTGGATTTCTCAAAAAATCAAGGTAAACGAGACAGGCATATGAACAAGTGATCGCATAATCTTTGTTTTGCTAATGTGTGCTGTGATTATTACTTAGTAAATGTTGTCTCCTTCCCTTATAACATCGTGTTTTCTGTTTTTTGGCAGGATCATTTTGCTAAACACCCAAAGATGTCTATAAATCTCAAGTACATAGGTTGGTATGCTGATACATTGCGTCTTTTCAATAATTTCCGGATCAAATCACAGTTTTGTAGTAGTCACATCAGTATTGACATAAGTTACAACCTATAATCTCTTGTCTCGCAGATCCTACCTATATGATTCGGGCAATTCCAGCAATGCATCTGATAACGTATACTGCACACTCCTTGCTCATAGTGCCATCCATGTGCGATGGCAGGCTACACGGATTTACCGTCGGTCTTGTTAATGGGAGGCATACCTATATTCCTTTCTATGTAAGCTTTTCTTTAGAAGTTTTACAATTCCTTAATCTAATGTGGCTCTGTTTGGTCTTTTTCTTCATATTGTTGTTAATACTGGCATGTTGTTTCACAGAAAGGTTTTCTGTACATTTTTTGAACAGTTTTTTAACAATAGTTTTGAAACCATTGAATATTTGCATTCAAATATCTGTTCTGAAGCGTACATTATCACTTGCAGAAAATTACCGAGGCGCAGAACAAGGTTGTGATTACAGACCGAATGGGCAAGGCTTCTCTCGTCTACCAATCAACCAAGTTTCTTGGATCCTAGAGATATCAAAGGAGAAACCAAAGATGAAAAGCAACAAACGGATGCAGTAGTTGTTGAAAATCACCTGCAAGAAAACAACCTCTAAGAAAGTGACTTAGACTTCTCAGCAATAGACGGTATGGGTATGTAGTATGTATAACAGATTGAGTCATTTAGTGGTCGTTTCTATTAAAGTATAGCTTTCCCTCCTCCCATACGCGTACTCCTACAAGGAACCTTGTATATGTAACTTCCTTGTGGTGGTGTATGCGCGATAGATATCCTAAAAGTTATAGCATCTAAAAGCTACTCACCGCGGGTGTGCTTTTTATCTGATTATTTTTGTCAAGACAGAGTGTTTCTCGATGAGCATGTATCTCGAATAAAATCTCTCCTTTCTGGGTTCACTGTTGAGAATCCAGTATTGTTTTTTATTTTTTGATACCTGGATCATTTGCATTGGAATCTATGATCACGTATTTTCATATCATTATAACGACAGTATGATTAAACTCTCATTAGAACCAGTAATTTCGATTTGATGGAATCCTATTCAATGAAAGAAATCAAAATGAGACTAGTCTTGGTTCATCAGGTCCTTCCCTCGAATTAATCTAGTAGCATCATGGTACCAAGGAAGCTTTGAACCCATTCAGATTTCATAAACATCTTTTCTAACTAAGTGTCTTGGGCTGCATATGAAAAATTTGGTACAAAGGCTTCTGCTATGAGCCTGGGATAGGATGGCATGTTTTGTGAAATGGTGGTGAAGCTTAATTCATATCCCCTTATTGTATCGTTTAAGTATTCCATCCGGTGAGGGTGGGGCACATAAGGTACCGTGTACATGGAGTGATTGAACCCATTCCTTATGCTAATAATCTATTTTGAATCCTTGCAAATTTGGGATTTTTAAATGGTGCAAAAATTTAAAACATTATTACAAACTTTTATGATAGATTTTGGACCTTTAAAAGGTTTTTAAGGAAGAGGTTTTTAGAAAGCTAATTTGGTAACCCAAATTGTGCCTTTCTAGTGTAGTGAAAGTAGAGATGGAACAAGGGAGTAGGGGGTCTAGCTATTCATAAAATGGTTTTTTTTTATTAAGTTTTATTAATTAGTGCCTAAGAATTCATTAGGCTTACCAATGTGAAAATACAAATTGATCATGTCAAAAAAAAAAAAAATCATAAAATTTTTGTGAATTAAAAAATTATTATTTTTAATTGATTCTTAAGGCATAAAAGTACTTTTCCATATTAGTAATCCCTTAATTGTTATTTTTTAGTTTGCCAACAAGGCATTTTATGAATGTCCTAATTTTTTAAATTTCCAACAAATAAAATTCTTTATGTCTATCAAAGTTTAATGGACCATTTGCGACCTCTAAAGTTAAAAGGTATACGTGCTTAGGAAAAAACTTAAAAAGTATATTCAATTTCCCAAGACACTTAAAAAAGGACATGACAAGATCCAACCTCCTTCATATGCTGCTCCTGCCAGTGCCCGATGGGCTGCATGAAAGGGCGAGTCCATTGTGACCCACCAACAGATCAAAATAATTAAACTTAGACCCTCTAACATCCTGAGTATGCCTATAAAGATGAAAGTCATTAAAATGGCACCAAAGGATGTCACACAAAGATGTGAAATAAGTGAGGTCCTTGTAAGCCATTCATTGTGTCAAAAGGAAGCATCATTTGCTTGCATTCTAGGAATCTTTCTATGCTGTTTGCCTGTAGATTGTTGATGGCAAAAAGGAGAACACTATAATGGCTAGTAGATCATCAATGATTTTTTATTTATCTTTCTTCCCTTTCCATCATCCTTAAATTTGAAACCACCAAATGTGTATTTTCTTGTGTTTATATAAAAACTGGGCTTCATAGATTCTTGTCAAAATTGTCTACTTCTACAATTAGACTGATATCCAGCCAATGTAGTTCATATCTCAATTCCTATTATCTCCAAAGGCAGAGGCCTCAACTACAATTGCTTAAAAATGGGAATATTAGCAAGTATAAATTAGCTTTAACAAATGAGGCACACCACTTTACTCTCAATTTACTGAATTTTGTTGAATGGCCAAAAAGCCCACAACTATTTGTAACAAAGTCTGCTATTAATAAGAATGGGATAAATATATTGGAAATTCTTTATATATCTTTGCTCAAAGTCAATAAAAAATCTTCTACATATGTTAATCTAGTCATCTAGGTCCTCCAAGTTTACATACCATAAAAGTTCTTTATATATCATAAAAAATTAATAATAATAATAAAAAAGAGGTTTATCTGGTTTGCAATATAGATTTTGGGGTTGGGACAGAATGGTTAATTTTAAGACTGGGTTTAATTATTGTTGGTTGAATTAATTAAGAACTAGATGGGACGAAATGATGGATTTTAAAACTGGCTTTAATTATTGTTGGCTGAATTAATTAAAAACGACTAGGTAAGAGAAAGCCCAACACCTTATTCTCATTATCTACAAAATAAACTAAAGGTTCTTCACTATAGAGTGATACACATATATTTTCCAAATTATTTGGGGTTTTACTTTTGAAATGTAAAAAATTTCATAATGTACACCTCTGCAAATAAGGTAAACCATTCCTCGGTTCCTCCTCTTTACCTCGATTAAGTGGCTAGCCGTGTGGTGACGTTGAAGATTGAAGATTGAAGATAATATGTTTGTGAGAATGAACTTTTGTTTTGTAATCTCAGAGCCAGACTTCTCCTAGGGTCGGATCCGAATTGGGATCGATTAGGATCACCACCGGCAGTTTGCAAGGGAGAACCGTCCTGATGGGGCAGCTTTGAATTAGCGGTTGGACCTGCCGGGGTGGCAAGCCCTTGCCGGTTCGCTATGTGGGACCCGCCAGAACCGGCGGGTCCAAACTATTTAACCGAAAAAAAAACAACCAGCAAAATTGGGTAACTAAAATTAGTGACTAATTAAGAAATTTTTCCTTAAGAAATAAGTGTAATATAATAAGTTTTTTTTTCCACACATTGTATTTGTATTAGGAACTAAAATTTATAGTGGATTTTTTTTTTTTAAATTCGTACGGTTCGAAACCGTGAGACCTGTCCTCCTGAGTCGACAGGACCATGGTTCATACTCGCCCCGTACTATAGACAGGGCGGTTCCAGGTCCGTAAAAAGTGGAATTGGACCTGGCGGTTTAGGTCACTATTTGGACCCAAATTAGAACCGCAAACGTCTACTCATAGCTAAATCTTTTTTAAATACGCCCAAATCCTAATTGTACATACAATCACCTAATACAATAGGAGTGAAATAGAATGGTATTTTTTACGTTGTATTTGATTGGCACAAAGGAATTGACATTGTATGTCTCTATTACTGTGAACTAGCTATTCTCTTATTTGGTTTTTAGAAAATTTTATCATAAAGAATGTCTATTCTATATAACATGTAATAAATAAGGAATCCTTATTCATTTTATTCACAAGAGGAATAGCTATTCCTTATGAAAATAATTTCTCTCTTTTTTTTTTCAAATATACTCTTAATTATAAAGCGGATGAATTGCTATTCCATTTTAATTTTATTCCATTCCAGTAAACTTAACGTGATGTTATAATAATATAATATGGTTACCATTAGGTATGGATAGAGGGTAGTTGTTCTTTTGTTTGGTTAATAGAATAGATTTGTTGTTTATTTGTTTGGATGGCAAAATAATTTTGAGGAATCAGACCTCATGTAGTTGATAAGAGTACCAAAATACCTTTCTAAGCAATTTATCCTAAATTGTATCTTGTTTTTTAAAATAAAACCTAATGTGCAAAATGTGTGCATATATATAATTAAGTCGTAACAAAAATAAAATTTTAACATATATAAACATTTTAACAGTTTTTATATTGTGTCATTTCTATCAACATTGATAACTGATAAGTTAACATATCAAACCTTACAATAAAATTAACATAACTTTATTTTCAATTCATTATTTTTATCTCATTGGGCCTCATTCCTTTTTATTAGCGGATTCATTTATGTCCAGCCCTTTCTTTTCTTTTCTTTTTTTTTTCCTACCTAATGGATACAAATTTTCCCATAATGAATTTTATATAACATATATAAGGGTGTACATATTTAACATTTTTCATATATATCTTTATAACATTATCTGTATACAATGTCAAAAATATATGTATGTAATGTTATATACCAAAATTTCATATTGTAATGTAATAATACTATGTGAATAATATTATAATACAATCTATAAACAATGCTTATATGTAAATAAGTTATATATGTAAAAACCTACATATAACATACTATACATATATATAATATATATAATTGTATACATATTTAAAATATTATATATATTATAATATTATCTATGTAAAATGTTATAAATATTATCTGTATAGTATCTTTTAATAATAATAATAGGATTTAATCGCCCCATATATATTTAGTGTAGCTTTATCTTTTTTTTTTTTTTTCTTTTTTCCTTCCCCTCAGATAAACTCTTCAATTTCGGATAAAATGAAAATGCCAATTAAGTGGGATACAATCATAGAAGCGAAGTTACGCAGAAATTAGGACATTTTTGGCGCACTCGAGACTAAGATATCCTTTTACAAGTTATCCTTTTATCAAGCTTTTGAGTAATATACACGAGACGCGAGCCATGGAGATCAGCTTAATTATCCAACCTTAAACTTCTGTCCGAAATCGGGGATACCGTTATCTATTGGGACAAGCTTTGTCCGTAGAATAGGATGCATTGCGTTAATGAAGTATGTCTGAAGTAATACCACTTTCTTAATGTCTCTAGATATATTATTATTATTTTTTTCTCGTAAGAAATCTTGGGTAACAAATAAATGATTAACTAATAGGACTTTTAATCAAAGCAAATAAAGAATCAAACCGAAACAAGGTTATTAGTATAAGTAATATACGGTTTTTTGTCATTCAATTTGGTATCGAACAGGATCAATTCGAAACATAAACTACTTTCTATTAATATATAAAAAATAAGTAATATATATTATCAACATTTCATTCTAATTTTGTTATATATATATATATTGTTCAATGTCATCTCTCATCTTTCAAGGGGACTTACACATTTTCACTATCACCTAAGATGCAACATCCCCATGACATAATGCTATATAATCTTAATTCTTCTGTAAATTTTCCTTGAGTTGGACATCAATGTTTGATTAAAACTTTAATCTTAGTATTATCAATTAGGATAAAGTGTTTGTAACCCCTCAACCGTTAATGGTGGTTTGATTCGAGCGGTACGTCCCATTTAGGGTTTGAATCAAATTATTATAATTATGGTTGCATTTAGTTTGGTCCTTGAGCAAAATCACCACACTTGATTGAAACTGTCCAGCTTAATTTATATAAGCTCGCTGGCCCAAAAACATAACTTATACAAACCCGTCGCCAATTATTTTGATTTGTGTTTTAGATATCAAATTATTAATCTTACTCAATTTCTGGTAACATTAGATTAGAGAGACGTGGGAAATTAAGATTATGAAAAGTTGTAAAAACTTTTGTGTTGTATCATCTAAAATGCTAATGTGGCATCAACTTACTAGTCGGCGTGTGAGTGGAAGTCATAGTATGCCTCCCTTTCGATACATAGGTTTAAGTTTTTAAACAAGTTTATTTTAGTTACATTTATAAGTTCAATAATGTCGAATGCAATGGATTAAAAGAGTAGCTATTCCTTTCGAATTATATTTCACACAATGCTTTACTCACGGTTTAATCTATTTCACGAATCAAAATTTAGTATAATATCTTTTTATCTTACAGTGTTTGGTTTTTACTGCGGTATGAGATAAAAGAAAATTGTATGATACAATAATACTTACAAGTTTCTCATATCATGCTTGGTGTATTAAATATACTATGAAATATATATTTTATGTTTTATGTTATTTGTCATAAACAAGTATTATAGTTGGTGGCAGTGATTGTGTGAGTGGTGATGATAATTTAGTGGTAGAATATGATGATGGTGATGAAAATTTGTTACTAGTATTATATTATAATAGTAATGGTGGTGACGGTAACGACAATAGTGGTGATGATAGTGGTAACGTGGTGTACCCTTTATTATTATAATGTCCCCGCAGGATGCATGGACGCTAGAGCACTTTGTGACTTAACATAGGACCAAGAGATCAAGATGAACAGAGTTGACCCTTTAAGGTCGTGCGTATGGCTAGATACATGAAAATCATGAAATGACATCTAGGAATAGCACAGAGATGTCAAATGAGTGAGCTCCTTGTTAGCCCTTCATTTAGTCAAATGAAAGCATCATTTGTTTGGAGTCAAGGAATCTTTTTATGTGGTCTGCCTGTAGGCTGTTGATAGAAAAAAAGAGAACACTATAATACCTAGAAGATCATGAAAAGGAAGAATATTCATCATCCTTAAATTTGAGACCACCAATTTCTCACTGTCTAAAAAGATAATTACAACAATTTGAAATACTGGAAAAATGTAATAGTGATGTATTTTTAATTAAAAAGCTAATGAAACTGTGATAAGTTGATTTATGAAAAAAAAAATCAATAAGTATTGCACACTAAGTGTAATATACACGTAATGAATAACTATTAATAATTTTTTAACACGTAACTGCATGGGTGGTTGCTATTTTAAAAAACTACTCACCATGTCATTCATATGTTAAAATATAATTAGTTCCACGTGTATATACAAATAATATATACTTCTCATTGAAAAACATGGAAAATGTTAGACATCATCTTTTTGAAGTTTTGTCTTCATAACATTCCTTCTTTAAATTTTATCCCTCCGCCTCTTAAATTGGTAACATTTTTATCATACTATAACCCTATATATGTTCTCAATTCTTTCTGTTTTTATGTATCTGATCTGTTAATTTATTGTTGACTTCTTTTCCATAAAAGCCATTCCATCCATATAGTTTATTAAGTTGATCCCAAGTTTCGTGACATTTAACTCAACTAACTCATCAGTTAATCAACTCAAGTCAGCCCTTGAGTTTAAGCTAAATTTTTATATCAATATAATTTTAAATAAAAGACTTATATATATATATATGTATATAGATTGAATTAAGTGAGTTTAATAAAAATAAGTTTGAAGAGATACTTAAAATTAAATTTAATTCTAAAGTTTTAAATTAGACAGAAGTTCGATCTCGAGTAAAAAGCTCGACAGAACATATCTTATTAATTCAGCAGCCTTGAGTCCATGATCCTTCGAATTTATCATCGCAGCTCATCCTCTTTTCGGTAAGGACACAAAAATTAAATAAAGTTCATTCTTCCATTATCCTGTTATCAAGCTTACTCATAAGCCAGTAAAATAATTAGTAATGTAAAATTATTAATAAAATATAGATAATTAAAAAAAAAACTTATATACTATTTGTATTATTTATTCAAAATGTATTATGTACAACGATACTTGTTTATCATTCATTGGAAAACGTGATGTATAATGCTAATCTTTTATCTCTAATTACTCAATTGTTAAACTTTTATCTCAAATTGGGACTATGTAATCTATTGGCAGTAGCTTATATCCATAAAAAATCATATATTTCATCAACGGGGCACGTCTTCTAGAATTTACCGCTTACTCAATGTCTCTAGATCTTTAAATTTTGTTGTAAGAAATGTTGGGTCAATATAGTGCGATGGGTTGAAAAACATACCTATCATATTTGAGAAAGGAATTACAAAAACACAAATCAGAAAAAGAAATTTATAAAATTATTATCACTATATCATATGTTGAAAATAGTACATGAATTTACACAAGTATGCATTTCTAACATGCGATATAACAATGTACTCTACCAAACTTTTACAAATGGTTATATTATATGACCAATATGCGATATAGATATAAATATGTATCGCATGTTGTTTATGGGATATATGTTAAGTAATTATATGTGTATTGCATGATTAGCATATAAAATATATATATAAATTCTATATCGTATGTTGATAATGTGATATAGTTATGGTATTATATAATTATTTTTATTTAAATTCTATTTATATAATTATTTTTTAAAATAATGGTTAAACATAAAATAATCTTTAATCCAATGTGTACAGATATGCACAACAAAAGCTATTAAGTAATTAAGTAGAACAATAATGAAGAGAAAAATATAAAAAATTTGCAATGGCGTCGCCAGCTCATGCGTCATTACAATAAAGCAACCATCTGCTTTGATCTCATGCATTAAGTAAACGCTGCTTTTGCATATTTGTTTTGGGTGAATTTTTAAGGTGCTTTAAGATAGTACCGCTACTAATGTTGTATTTTAATTTTTTTTTATAAAAACTATTATAAAAAAATTTAACTGTTTCGATTACGAATAAAATAAATTTGAACGATTAATAATGTGATGAGAAAAGCTCTGTTATAATCATCATGTAATCTTAGAAATTTTCTGTCTTTTGGTAGCAATAGGAAAAAAAAAAAAATCTAATATACACCATTTCTGTATATGTAGATGCGGTTGGTAGGTACTAATTATGTTTTATCACATGGTTAGACTAGTGCGTGATTTTCAAAAAACCTAGCGTGTATGTTTTATAAACATTGTCATACGTTAAAATGTTTATACTTACTTATTACATATATATTATAAATGATATATATTCTACAACCTATTGAATTGTCTCTTGTTGGAATAACACGAATAAATAAAGGACTTGTAAGAAATAAAAGTTTTCATAGTTTTTCAAATGATTATTTATTTTATGAGAAAATAGTGAGTATTCGTAGAAAGGTAAATATTGAAACTAATAAAATGAATTCATAAGGGCAAAAATGATTACCTTATAAGGTAGAGATAAATTACTATAGAAATTTAACTATAACAACTATTGAAGAGTATTGTGAATGCACTTTCAAGTTTACTTAATGAAAAATTATGCAATTTTCCAATATATATTCACGATTTGTTGGATATATATCTAATATTATGTAAAAGATATGTGGAATTAAACGTGTAAGTTTTTCTTTTGGTTTAAAATTGCGCATGTGATCCTTATTAACAAAGTCTACATCTTTAAGTAGCATCTGATGGGGTAGGAAAGGAAATCCTATATTAAGAATTCATTTTGATATTCATGATTTGTTTTTAATACTTAAAAATGACTTGTTATATAGTATGGAGTTAAATATTTGATTTATATAAACACATTGAGATTATATAATATAATATATTCATGAAAACAATGTTTGGGTTAATTTAGGATGATCTTTTCGATAATCAAGGGGTAGATTGTATTAGAAGATATAAATATTTAGAGGTTTGAAGTGGTTAAAAAAAAAGAATTAATGCTTCATAAAGTGAGTCAAGTAAGATATCTATCAAGAAAAATTAAGAAATTAATAAAAGAAATCTCAAATTTGATACCTTAAATAAATTTTACAATACATTAATACTTTATTGGACTTACTTTGTCAAACATTGATTCCTTCTTTTTTCCTTAATAATTACTCAAAACATTGATATTTTAAATCAACTTATTTATAAATTGCAATATCTTTCTATCTATATCGAATAATATTGGTGTGTGAAATAAAAATATTTAAAGAAGATGGGGATGGAAGCAAGATAAAACGAAAATGTGAAATTCCATCTCTGTGATTAAGAAACCCCACATTATCATGTTGTAAAGAGAATATTCTAGATAAATAATCGGCACTAAATTGAAAATTTTAATTTTTTATTCCAAGAAAATTTTACTCTCATTTACTTTGTTTAACAAATAAGGTTGCAATGGAATGAATAGAGTTATGATAGGATTTTCATATGTTAATCTTTTATTTAATCAAGGTAATTTTGAAAAAAAGTTATTTTGGTATTGAATTGCTATACGTAGGTTTGAATAATAAATGAGTATTTAATATTTTTTTTATAAAAATTACTTATAAAATGCTAATACAATCAACTACACCCCTAATAGCTAGTAATTAATGTTTGTAGAGGCAAGGATTTATAATTTAAGTATCATAAACTCAATCATATAATCACTTTTCACATATAATAACTATTATCGTAACTTAGTAACTTTGTAATTTCATCAATTTCACTAACTTAAAAGCAGAACCAACATAGTATATTATAGAAGACTCATTGATGTTGGTTTCATTGTTGAATTCAAAGTAGTCCTTGGGTTGCTGTGAAAGATCAAAGAAATCACCTAAAAATAATAGAATAATATTTTAGCAAGGCCGTCTAATTGCCTACTGTTGAACTATCCATTGTTCACGCAAAAATGAATTTTTAAGAAAGATCAAGTGCTTTAATTTTATAATGTATTAGTTCATCCATTGAGTAGCGTTATCTTATTGTGATGTGCAAATTGGGTTAATTATATTAAAATTTAAGGTATCAATATTTTGAGTGGTTAATTAGAGGTATTAATATTTTGGGTGTAAGTTCATTTAAAGTATTAATATTTTGAGTGGGTAAAAAAATATATTAACATTCAACAAAGTTAATCCAATAAGTTATCAATAATTCACTATTGATGAAAAATTAAAGAGATTTAATTATAAACTAATTCAAACGTTGATACTTGAAATGAATTTTGCAATTTATTGATACCTTATTTGATACACTTTGCCAAATATAAATATCTTCTTTTAATCACACAAAATGTTAATTTCTTAAATAAACTTACCTCCAAACATTGATACCTTTCGATGTAATTTACCTTATATAAATTTCTACCAAGAATTATTCATTATATGCAGTTGTTTTTGGGGGCTATATAATTATAGAAACCATGGATATGTAATATCAACTTTTTTCTCTCATGGTGCAATTTATGATTATAAGTTTCACAGTGGTTAGATGTTGTAAGCTGAAGAATGTAACTGTTTTCTTCTTAATGAGGTGTATCTTGTCATTGGAGAGTAGGTTTATTTTTAGAATAGTGGAAATGAAATTATATCATGGCTTTCTACCAAAGCACACTATATTTTTTTACTTAGGACGCAAACACGATTTTTTTCCTTTACCTACTATCATTTCTAATATTTTCCTTCTATTACCCTTGGAACTAAAACTCTTCATTTTGTTATCCACAATTCTACATGGAAGAAATGAGAGTGCAACATAATACCAACATTTGCTATGGTGGAGTTGCACTATATCCTTTATTCCTTCAAAATTTCATTTTTGAATCCATATGTTGTCATATGCAAAGCATTGCTATTAGCCCTTTAGAATCACTAAGTTGTGGAAATGATTGTGGGCTTGATGTTTTATTGAAAAAGTCTTTTACATGGAGCTCAACCTTGATTTTTGTGATATCTTCGTGATTGCATTTATTTTGATTAACAATATTCTCTTTTTGAAGTTTTAATGCAAATGTATTTCAATCAATCTTGTCTAACATGTGCAGATGACATAAGTATAAATGCCATCAATCCAAAAGGGAAAATTGAAGAGCTGGAATTATAGTTTAATGAAATTGAGGATATAGTTCAAGAACTAATGCAGGAGTAAGAAGACATACATGTTAAGTTGGAAAGTAAGACATTAAATGAATCTTGTACGTCAAATGAAAGACAATTGGAATAAGCTAAGGTAATAGTTGGCAAAGTGAAAACTAATAGACTTGATACTTTTGGGTTACTTGTATACTCTTTAGTCTTTACCAGTTCTATGGCAAGTTTCTATTGGCATTTATGATGAAGAATGTTGTCTTTAGTAATTTACATGATAAAATAATTGTTGTTGTAGAAACAATCCTCAATCATTGTGAAAAATTTCCTCTTTCTATTGTTGTGTGCACAATCTTAATTTTGCTTCCATAATCACGAGGTAGAAAGAACATAATTTATACACAAATCGGTTCACGCAAAGAGTTTGAACATTTAAACAAAACAATTGTGAAAATTTTTCTCTTTCTAAGCTTAGAAATGATATTGATGACAATATTTGTGCAATGGAGAATGGAGTAACAAGACGTATGTCTATGCCCTCTCTTGGTGTGGGTAGAGTGAATGAGATAGAGAAAGCCACTCCTATGCTTAAAGTGACAAGGTTAAGAGGAGTAGACTTGTGAAGTCCTTAAAATAAAAAAGAAAAGGGTGTAGTAAAAATTTGAAAGGTAGTAATCAATTACATAAATCTTTGCACCTTTAAATTGAGAACTTTGGCAATCATTTTGCTTGAATAAATGTATGACTTAATGATAAACAAAAATAGAATAAGTATACGACCTCTTTTAAAACTTATTATTATCATATATTACCATCAGAATCTACTAAAATGATAAGCCATTTAGAACATTTTATTGATAATGATGTTGTTACTACATCATGTGACATCAGAATAAAGTAAATGATGACAAAGTGGTTACCGAAAATGGGTTCATTGTCTTTTAGTCTTCTCTGTGCTTTCTTGATTATTCTTATAGATGAGTAATCCTATAATACCTAGACAATGATGAATCCTAGAACTATATGACAATGTTTTATTTTTATTTTAAATGGAATTATTGTGTTTCTTGAATCTTATAATGTGTGCTTAGTTGCTATTAATTCTTTATCTACACATGTAAGGATTTAGTGTTAGATTTCATGCATATAGATTGAGAAATCTTAACTTTAAATAGATTTACTAAATTATAAAGAATTATATAATTAAAGATTTTAATTTAGGAGAGATTTTATAGAGGAATTCATAAAGCAAAATTAAAAGCAATTCAATTGTAGGGACTTTAATTAGGGAAAGATTTTAATTAATCAACTTAGGTTTAGGAGTTAAAAATCTTAAGAAAACCTAAATTAGGAATTTTCATGGTTCAAGAAATCAAATAAGTAAATTGAGTTTTATTTTTGTGTCACATAGGTAATTGTAGGGGGGATCGATTTGTTTAAGGATCATTCCTAAAATCTTAGTGAATATTTGACTCTTCTTTTGTGTCAATTAATTAGTTTCCCTTGATTTTTAATTGCATTGAATTTTATGGTAGATAATAGGAATGGTATCTTCAATAATCAAAATATCTTCATGGAATCCACTTGTACTTATTTGTTATATTATAAATTGGTAGCTATACTTGCATTTTGAGAGTACATTTGAAATGATCCATAGCACCAACCATGCATGGAAGAGTCAAAGAGAAAAATTTAAGTCATTTAGAAATTGAACAAAATCGTAAAAGGCAACCTTATGAAAATTCCCAATTTGCCCTTAGACCTAGAATAAAGGTTTACAAAAACTTCAAAAACATTTTGAGATACTTGAAACTAAATTAATCAGGTGTTCGGATTAATTTTTAGTATTTAGATTAGGAAAAAAAAAAGCTTGAAATTAGTCATTTGGGCAATGTGACAAAAGTTGACATGTAAGATTGTGCTAAGTGACATAATCTAGTGAAACGTGAAATTACGCCCTCTCTCTCTTAAAATCTGTATAGCAACCTTCTTCCCTTACTCTCCCCCCCCTCGAACCACCACACCGAGAAAGAGTAGTCAAAGGCAATGCTAACCCACCCTATCAAGCAAGTGAAAGGACCATCGAGACATAAAAGAAATTGTTTCATGCTGGCTTCATCGGTAAGGCGCACTGTGGTGGCTGAAGATCCACTTCTGCTGACCAAGATGCGGAGGGCATTGCCACTCCATCGCGAGCGACCCTGTGCTGCTACTGTTATAAAAGAGATAGAAGAAATAATGGCAAAGAAATATAAAGCACACACACATATTTATGTGGAAAACCCTTGATAGGAAAAACCATGAGCATGTGAGAAAGAATTCACTATATATTGAAGGAGGAGTATAAGTGTGTTGTAGTACAATAAAAATGATTACACCACAAACCTTAAAAAACACATATTATAGATGTGTATAAAGATAGCCTAAGAATAAAGGTCGGCTCTCAAGGTAGGCAGCTTTAACTTGAAACCTGGCAGCTTTGGTTTGTTATTGGATTCGGGTCACAAACTCCAACGATCTCCACCTTGATACGAATTGAGGAGCAAAAACATAAACTTCAACATAAAAACAAAACATTCTCTACCTCTTCCACGAACCCCTAAAGGGGATAAAATCAGCAGTGAACACCAACCAAGTCCAAACAATGCTCAAACTTGGCTATAGGAAGTGACTTGGTCATCATATCAATAGGATTATCCTTAGAGCTAACTTTTCTCACAACAATATCACCAAGAGTAATAACATCACATACAAAGTGATATAGGACATCAATGTGCTTTGTCCTCTCATGAAACATTTGATCCTTTATAAGAAAGATAGCACCCTGACTATCACAAAAGACTGTAGTAGTCTTCAAGTCATCATTGAGTTCACCGTATAATCCTTTTAATCAAATAGCTTCTTCACAAGCCTCGATAATAGCCATATATTCCGATTTAGTAATAGATAGAGCAACCGTAGCTTGCAAAGTAGCTTTCTAACTAATGAACCACCAATGGCAAAGATATACCCTGAAAGAGATCTTCTTTTATTTAGGTCTCCAGCGAAATCAGAATCAACATATCCAATGACTTTATCTCTAATTCTCCCAAGCACCTCTTAAGTACTTGAAAATCCATTGAATTGTTTTTCAGTGTTCCTTACCAGAATTTTCTACGTATCTACGGACTACATTGACTACATATGACAAATCTAGACATGAACAAACCATAGTATACATAAGAGATCGCATTGCACTAGAATATAAAACTCGTGACATATAGTCAACCTCTTCATCTGATTGTGGAGACAAGGTGGATGAAAGTCTAAAATGGGCTGCTAAAGGATTACTAAAAGGTTTAGCACTTTGTATATTGAACTTGCTAAGAACTTTCTCAATGTACCCCATTTGACTTAGGTGCAATTTATTTGCTTTTCTATCCCTTAGAATCTCCATTCAAGTATCTTCTTTACTGCTCTCAAGTCTTTTGTGTCAAACTCTTTGCTCAACTGGGCTTTTACCTTTTCTTATCTTTCCTCTATCTTTGGCTGCTATCAACATATCATCGACGTATAAGAGCAAATATACAAATGACCCATCATTACTCTTCTTGAAGTAAACACAACGGTAAAAAACTGCTTCTCTTGAAATCATGAAAAGTCATAAATGAGTCAAACCTTCGGTATCATTGTCTAGGTGACTGTTTCAAACCATAAAAGGACATTCTCAATAAGCAAACATAGTCCTTCTTTCCTGAGACTACAAAACCTTCTGATTCTTGCATGTAGATATCTTTCTCAAGTTCTCCATGTAAGAGGACTGTCTTCATATCTAACTATTCAAGCTCAAAATCATGCATCACTATAATACTAAGTAAGACTCGAATCGAGTTATGCTTTACATTGGAGAAAACACATTTATAAAGTCTACACCTAAGACCTGATTGTAGCCTTTTGTAACGAGTCTTACTTAATACCTTGGTTCTTCAACTTTTGGTGTTCCTTCTTTTTTCTTGAACACCCATTTACAATGAATGGTCTTCTTACCCTTAGGTAGTTTTATAAGTCCCATGTATCATTATTATGAAGTGATTCCATCTCCTCTGCATAGCAATCATCCACTTACCTGAATCATCATAACTAACTACCTTTGATTAAGTAGAAGGCTCCATATTAGAATCGATGTCTTTCGCTACATATAAAGTATAAGCAACAAGATCAGCCTCGGCATATCTTTGTGGAGGCTTAACTTTTTCTCATAGGTCTGTCTCTAGCAATGGAATTTTGCTGCTGTGGTGGTGGTGTAGAAACAGTACCATCCTGCAATTCTAGTCTAGGCTAAGATAAGCTTTGATGTAGAATGTGAATCAATCCCAACCTCCACCTGTATGCTTGATTTCTATCGGGTTTTATCAAATGAAGTGCTAGGGGATAAGTCATGTAACATAATAGTTTCATAAAAAATAACATCTCTATTAATTATGACTTTCTTCCATTCTGGGCACTGCAACATATATCCCTTGACACCGAACTTATAACTAGAGAATATGCATTTTATAGATTTAGGCTCTAGTTTTTCATTATTAATATGAGCATATGCAGGACATCCAAAAACCTTTAAATTTGAATAATCAACAGCACCACCATCAAATTAATCAGAAAATGTGCTATAGAAGTTGTTTCAACCTAAAATGACTTCGGTAAATGAGCATTTGAAAGCATACATCAAATTTTTTCCATTATAGTTCTATTCATTCGTTTTGCTAGACCATTTTGTTGTGGAGTATCGGAAACTGTCAAATGCCTCACAATTCCTTCTGACTTGCATATAACATCAAATTCATTTGAACATAATTCTAAACCATTATCAATGCAAAGACGTTTTACTTGCTTCCCTGTTAGCTTCTCAATCATGATCTTCCACTCGTTAAATGTAGGTAATACATCATTCTTCTGTTTAAGAAAAAACGCTCAAACTTTTCTAGAGAAGTCATCATTGATCATCAGCATGTAATTAGCATCTCCACTAGAAGGCGCTCTAGATGGCCTCCAAAGATCAAAATGTATGTAATCAAGTGTGACATTCGTGTTATGAGTACCTTTGGTAATTTGACTCTCTTTTGCTTCCCAAAAATGCAAATTTTCAATTTGGTGATGTCTTACCCATCAAGAAGTCCTCTTCTATTAGGTTCAGTCATATCATTTTCACTCATATGCCCCAGCCACATGTGCCAGAGTCTAGTAACATCACCATCGGACAAGGAAGAAGAAGAAGTGACTATTGCATCATCTGTAACTGTAGAACCCTGCAAAACATACAAATTTTCCATTCTTTTCCTGCCTCTTCATCATTACAAGGGAACCCTTACTAATCTTTAGAACTCTACCTTCATCAGTGCACTCGTACCCTTTTGAATCAAGAGTACTCAAAGAGATCAAATTTCTTTTCAGTTTAGTCACATGTCTCACATCACCAAGTGTCCCGACACCTCCATCAAACATTTTAATTTTAATTTTACTAATACCTGCAACCTTACAGGAATTATTATTTCTCATCAAAACGACACCTTTAGATACTATTTCATATGTTGAAAACCAGTCCCGATTGAAACACATATGAAAAGTGCAACAAGAATCAAGAATCTACTTCTCGCTTGTTTTAAGATCCCACCAGAAGTAATAAGGAGTTCTCCACCACTTTTGTCTTCTAGATGATTTGCCTTCTAATTCGTAGTAGCTTTCTTGTTTTTGTTCTGCAATTTATAACACTCAGATTTGATGTGTCATTTCTTCTTGCAATACTTGCAGATTTTATCCTTATCTACAAACTTCGATCAACCCCTTGTATTACCACCAGAGTTGCGTTCTTGGGTCCTTCCAAGAATAAAAAGACTCTCTGCTTGAGGCTCAGACTAAACACAAGATGCTTCATCTTTTTAAAAGAGCATAGAGCTTCACAAACCTCATCAATGTTAAATCCTCTTCATCATACTTAACCTTCAAGTTTTCAAATTAGAAACAATTTCTTTAAAAATGGTTAAGTGATCTTCTAGAGATGTACCTTCTATCAAAAAGTGAGAATATAGTCGTTGTTTTAGATGTAACTTGTTGGTTGTCATACACAACTGTTGTAATTTGAATCATAACATAGCAACAGTCTTCTCCTTCAACACATCCTGCAATATTTAATTCCACAAGTGTAGATGAATTTGAGATAGGACTTTTCGATCCTTACGTTATTTTTCTTCTGGTGACCATAATGAAAACATCTCATCATACCCTAGTAGCGCATCATCTAAATCCATCTATGCAAGAATCGCTCCCATCTTTACTTGCCATAACGAAAAACCTAGCTTTGTGATCCAACAATGGAATATCGTATTTCAAAGTTGCCATTATAGTGGATAAATGAAACTTATGCTCTAATACCAGTTTGTTATAAAAAGGATATAAAGAACAATGACAAAGAAACGTAAAACACACATAGATTTATGTGAAAAAACTTGATAAGAAAAACAACAGGTAAAGGAGAAAGAATTCACTATATGTTGAAGGAGAAGTACAAGTTTGTTGTGGTACGATAAAATGATTACACCATAAACCCTAACAAAAAACATGTATATAAATGTATATAAAGATGGCCTAAGAGTAAAGGCTGGCGGCCTTGACTCCAAAGCTAGCAGCTTTGGTTTGTTACTAGATTCGGTCACAAACTCCAATAGCCACCCCGCCTAACACCGCCCCCGCCCCTCCTAAATCTTTATATCTTAAGTATATTTACAACATGTTTAAGCTAATATAATGTCACATTAAAATAGAATTAACTTGGATCTTTTTTTAATAAAACATGAAGAAGTTTTACATCAATTAATAGATTCTCAAAGTTGCCATAAGATAAAATCAAAGATTAAGGTAAGTAACCTACTTTTTCTTTTTTTGCCAATTACAATGGGAGGGAGGGATTCAAACCTGGCAACCTCTGTTATGAGAGACCAGGAGAGGTGTCATTAGGTTACAAAACCATTGGCATGAGTAACTTACTTTAAACAAGAATGTTAGCTTAGACTTAAGTTTTATAGCATTGTATATGATAATGGGCTACTTGGGTGTTAATTTTAGCTTTAGAAGTTGAAGAACAAGTTTAGATTTATTGTGGAGATTGGTGGCTAGCTTTGGGAAGTGAGCATTTAACTGTGATTTCCTTAAGTTAATGATGAAGTTTGATGACTTAGTAACGAACTTGAGCTAGAGTAGGTAGTGTGTTACATCTTCTAGTGGCAATTGGATTGTGAAAATGCATGGGATTTTTATTTTATTTTTATCAAATTAAAGTTTTGTGGATTAATAACAGAGGTTAAATGATGAATTTGAGGTATCATTGGTAATTATTATGGTTAGGTGTTTGTAGATGCCTCATTTTTGCTAAACTTTAGATTATTAATATTATGATATAGAGTTGAAAAATGAAATTTAATTCGGGGGCTTAATGATACACACACACACACACACAAAATTTTGTCATTAGAAGTTAAAATTTTCTAAAAAAAAAAAAGATTGGTATTACTTAGGAAAAAAATAAATATAAGGTAAATAAAAAGGAGAGATAAAAAAAAAGAGAAATAAATATTATTTTCCAAAAAAAATTATGATGTTGAATCATTACCCTTATCAGTCTTCTTCAACCTTGGGCAACTAATAGCGTGCCTAAATAGTCCACTTCACGCTCATTTTGAACTAGATTTGAATTCAGTTTTGCCAAATTAATGGTGAAATTTAAATTTAGGCGTGGAGATCTTTCATTTGACACCAACTTTGCATATTTTTGTGAATGTTAAGTGCTCAAATCATGGCTCAACATTTAGGAAAAATAAAGATACGAGTTTCCTAAAATATGACGACCCACATCAAATTTGTGTTTTTCGAGAAACTTAGAAGATAATGCTTTAAGAGAATATAGACACGTTCAATATTTTGTTTAATTAGAAAATTGTGTCCAATTTGATCCAACTTTCCAAATTCGTCATGAAGCTTGCTAAAAAACCTTAGATGCAAAATCAGATAAAATGGGCAAGTTATGGACAATAACTCATAACCCTAGCACTTTAAATAAGACTCTCATGCTCCATTCAAATCATGAATCAGGTCTGCTCTCTCTCATTTCCTCTGAGAGTTGAGAAATTCAAGGGCATTGGATTGTTCAGAAGCTCGAGACTCGTCGAAAACCCCTAGCCAATTGCCATTGAAGGCTGCCGGAGCACCGTCCTCGGGGGAACGCCGGCCGCTACCCCTTGGGAATCCGAAACCAGCCTCCCACGGTCAATTTTAGTACAAACTGAGCACACGGGAGTACTCGCCGCCGCTGTCTGTCCTTGTCCTACCATTCGTCGTCAGCCGCACCATCGCCAGTCCATGGCAGCCGTCCATCGCCGGAGCTCGGTTGATGTCCCCTCTTTCCCAGTCACGTGCTCGCACTTCGTCCAGGTAAGTTTTCATGTGTTTTGATCCTTTTTTTTTAAATAATAATGATAATTAACAATAATATTAAAACTATATTCTAATGTTTAAAAATTTCCAGTTATATGGAAAATAATTATGATAAATCTGGTTGTGTACATATTATGAATATCTGACTTATAATTCTTTCAAATTTAAAAGAAATTTGTATTATGTAAAGATTGCCATTAAAAATTCCGATACAATGTATATGTTTTCTTAATAACTTAGCAATATGAATATGCGATATTTGCAAAAATGTGAATCTCAATTCTTCTAATGTATGTAACCAATATGTGATGTTTCACCGTATTATGAATTTTGAATTTTTTTAAAGTTCAGATAATATTTGAACTTGTGAAATTAGTCTTATAATTTTTTTTGTCAATGGCTATGTTAAGCATGTTCTTTGTAAATCAATATGATGTATGTTTGATTTCATGATTTACCTAATGTATAAGATGATATATTATTTTCACCATGACATGTTCTATTAGTGTTTTTTTAATGTTAATATAAAATTATCTACTAGTGCCTTGTTGATTTGAGTTCTCGATGGCATCTTGAAATTAATTTTTACTACGATATATTTCATTGATTTTTTTTTTTAATACATGATTTTCACCATGTGTAAATTATATTTGACATTTTGTTGCAGTATTATGATACAACATATGGAATTTTCATTGATTTGACTAAAGTTTATAATTTGTAACTAATGGACCATGTTTTTTTTTTTTTTTGGTGATTTAAGATTATAATATTCAAATAATACGTGAAGTTCAAATATAGTGGTACAAGTTCATTGATATTGATTGTAATAGGTGCATCAAATTGATATGTTTGACATGTGATTTAAATTTCTTATTCAAAATTTTGTCATTTAGAAAAATCACTTTTTATAAAATTATAAAAAAATTGATAAATTTAGGATTCATTAAAAACTCAAAATTTTATATAAAATTACTAAATCAACCCACATATTAAATTTTTAATAAATCCTAAAAACTATGTGACATCTGATTTCGAATAACGGGTAAGTAGGTAATTAAAGGTCGAATCTAAGAAATGAAAATTTTTTTAATTCAATATAAATTCAGATTCTTAATTTGGGACGTGTAAATATTACTTGCCTTTGTTGTGAAACTTAAGATATTCAACTTGCTTTTTTTTTTTTGTGAATTTTGATAAAATTGCAAATGGCATTAACTGATTTATAAAAAATAAAATAAAAAAAGGAAACTAAACATCTTGTAAATAGCTTATAGATGACAGATGTCATATAGAAATTCAAATTAGGATACAATAGGGAACAATTCATAATTGGAAACTTAAATGTGGTAATTGATTAGGTTTTAATAGGATAGTCTTGGGATTCATTATCTCTTATCCATTTTAAAAATGAATTTTCATAGATCAATAGCAAAATTAGTACTAACCTACCAATTAGTCCTCATTTATTTATTTTTTTTTTTCTGATTTTGATCGGGTGGATAATCCAAATTTTTTAAGTTTCCTTTAATTCTTAGTTGATGATTCGTATTGAAAGGGTTAGGGTTTAATATAAATCGGATTAAAGAAAACCAAACTAAAGATCAAAATCCAGGTTCCATAGTGTTGATTTGAGATATGGATTATGGAATATGATATTGCATAAGTTAATCGGATATTTTCCACAAGGGCATTTACGGTTGGCTAACATGTATATCCTATTTTTTGAACTAATCTGTACTGATCGGTTTTTTAATATCTCGATCCTAAACCGATTCATTATAAACGGCTAATTGGTTTTTTTTTAATTAATTTTTAGTTTTCGATTTTTAGCCATTTAACATTATAGCTATGTAAAATTTACAGTTAGCCTTATTTTTCAATATGTCCGTGAAAAAATTAGAGCATCTTTATATAATTATATTAAAAATTATAAATTAAGAATGTAAGGTTCAATTTTTTTAATTCATATACAACAAATATTAGAATGTAAGAGTTCTTTTCCTTTTTTGGTTTTTTTACACAGGTAAAATAGATGAGTATGTATGGTAATAGTTAAGAAAAAATCTGCCAAGACGGACAGATCATTTTTTATTCTATCGATATTAAATACATATGTTAACTAATAAAGACAAAAGGTTGTACTTGATACAACTAGTAGTGCTCTTGGTCATAGATTTAACAAAATGACTAATTTGTAGTTTACAATTACAATCTTAATAAAATAAACCACAAAGGACAGTTTATTATTGCATAATAAGGGTTCAAAAAAATTTGGAATACAATTTAAAAAAAATGATAAAAGAACTATGAAAAAATATGATATTTCAAGTAGATATTGAATTAAAAATAAAATGAAACCTCAATATAGTTGAGTGTTGAGATCTCCTTGCCGTCGATGATGGATGGATGCCAGACACTGTGTGGACTGCGGATTGCAAAGAAGGAATAGCGTATGGATATGAGAACAGGGAAAATAGAAAGAGATTAGGGAATATGTGACCATGGCTCCGGTTTGTAGAGAATGAAATAAAGTTTAGTGTCTGAAACCTTCAATATCCGACAAAACTGGAAAAATTAAAAACTCCAATCCTACACCGAAACTGATGGATTGATTAACTTTTTGTTTTTTTTTTTTGGATTGGTTTTTTTATTTTGATTTGGTTATCCCAAATATTTGGTATTTTTGCACACCCCTAATTTTCCACATGTGGGCTGATTTTGAATCATATTTTGATGTGTAATAGATTTATTAAAGAATGATTCATGAGATTAAGAATACATTTGAAGAGCCTAAGATGCTTAAAAAAGGTTTTTTGTGCTTTAAAGTGCTAGATACTGGAATTGATGACTTGGAGATGTCAAATATCATAGATTTGATGATATGGACTATTTAGAAACAATTTATAAAATGTATGTTTAATTGGGTTTTAGTGATGCTTAATTTGGATTTAATTGATGATTTTTCTTGAAATCAGTTGATAAGTTCACATTGGTAAATTGGAACCATTAATTTGGCATTTTGGATATGTTAGCTATTTTAAATCAATATTCAAAACTTGAAATTGATCATATTATAATGGATTTTGAGTTAGATTTAAAGGTTTGAACATAATAGGAGTTAAATAGAGGGCACGGTGGTGTTTAATTAGAAATTTCTTGTATAATTGTATGTTGGGTGTTTGAGTTAACTTAAACTAATTAAATGTAGATTTTATGTTATATGACATGTATAATATAATGGGTTGTGTGGTTTGAAATAGTTAAGATAAGAAATTGACAACAGCTCTTGAACTTGAAATTTGGTAGGAGATGTGGTTAATGGACCATGGTTATTGAAGTTTACCAGAAATATGGATTTGAGAAATAACTAATGATCTGAAACATATTAATAGATTGAAGTACTTGGAAGTTCTTGGTGCTATTGGTATGATAGAGCACTTAAATTAAACCCTAGAGTGGTATAAATTGGATATGTAATATGTTTGTTTAAGTAATTACTCAAAACCATGTTTAGAGTGAGGGTGGGCAAAAAACCGAATGTTTAGGGTAATAAAATCGAAACCGAAAAACCAATTCGAAAAAAATAGGTTAACTAGTCCATCGGTTTCAGTTTAGAATAGAAAATGGTTCGTTTATCTTTGTAGATTTTTTCTTAACTATTACCATATATATTCATCTATTTTGTTTGTGTAAAAAACCAAAAATGAAAAAGAACTCTTACATTATGGTATTTGTTGCATGTGAATTAAAAATGGAATCTTACATTCTTAATTTAAAGTTTTTAATATAATTATAAAAAAAATACTCTAATTTTTTTTACGGATATATTGAAAAATACGGTTAACTGCAAATTTTGTATAATCATTATGTTAAATGGTTTAAAACTGAAAATCGAAAAAATTAACCGAAAAAAGGTTAACCATTTATAATGGATCGATTTAGGATCAAGATATTAAAAAACCGATTATTACGGATAGATTCAAAAGATAGGGCTGCGGACAAGTTAACCGAACCATAAACACTCCTGGCCTTACATCAATTAGCTCACTAGGGTTGGTTAAACAAAAACCCTAAGATCTAATCCTAGCCATGATAATGAATTAGGCAAGTTGATTAAAATAAGAATGGAGAATCTAGAAACTTAAGATAGACACTTATCAATACCTAATGGGACTTAACATCAACAAAACTTGGTTAAGTCCTAACAAAAGGAACCATAACCTTTTAGACTGTGGATATATGACCCATGAACTAAAATTAGAAGTAGGAAAATAACATAAAAAAATATGAGCTAGGCTAAAACTAATATGAAATTATGATTATGAACATATATTAAAATCTTCTTGGATATGAGGACACTTGTTAGTGATTCCCTCCTTTAGGTATACAATAAATACATGTTACTTACTAGGATAAAAACTTAAAATAGATTAATACTTTTGGTTAAATAATTACGTGTTGCTTACTGCTTGATCGCCTAATCTAACGGGTGATAACCATGCTAAGGCTTCCACTGAATGTGTGGTATGATAAATGAGTACTTGATAAGAGAGTCTTATTATTGGTTGGTATGGTTGACTTGAGTTGGGACAAAGTTATAGTGGGGTTATATGGGGGCGTTAGACCTTGGATTTCAGTGGACCATGTTTGTTGATGGCTACATTTGTTAGCGATCTCCATAAGATACTACTTTCTTTTTCTTTTTCAATGTTGCATTAGAGGCCTGTTGACTTTTAATGCATGATTCAAAACCCTTTTATCTTTTGTTGTTTATTTGTTAGAGTCATTGGTACTCTTATGTTATGTATGGATGCTAGAGAAGCACTGGTTAGTTGGATTTGATTTAAATAATTAACAAGTCGGGTGTTACAAAAGATTAACATATGTGCAACATGTGGGTATGTGTTTAGTTATTGTGCATTAAGTTTTGCTGCTCACTTTTGATCTTTTGAAGTGATCCATGCCATGTGGATGTTAGCGGTATTATTGATCAAGAATGGAATGGACATGGTGTACGGATGTTTAGATGACTATTATTTAAAAATGCTTATGGATTTAAGCATTTAGTTATCATTTTCAGTAAGTTTTGAAATTCGATATGGCTGTAAATAATACATTATACAATCTTATTTATTTTACTACCAAGTCAACTATTTTAGTTTAGAATTGGTATGGTAAAATTTAAACTATTGTGGGATATGAGTCCCATAAG
Source organism: Combretum micranthum (assembly GCA_024138025.1). Classification (NCBI taxonomy): domain Eukaryota; kingdom Viridiplantae; phylum Streptophyta; class Magnoliopsida; order Myrtales; family Combretaceae; genus Combretum; species Combretum micranthum. The sequence continues at coordinate 67,814 of JAMXBD010000963.1, read as the reverse complement.
TGTTAAGGTCGAAATGACCATATTCATTAGAATTTCTTGGAATGTTTCAGAAATATTTAACATAAATTGTAAAGGTGTCAGAAAATGGTTGAAAAACAAATAGAACCCTACTAGATTTTTTATATAATTAATATATGGAAAATTGCAAATTATCCCCTAAACTTTCACTTAGGTACGGATTCACTTCTTGAACTTTTCAAAGTAAACTTTTAACTCTTTAAACTTTTAAAAATTGTTACGGTTGAGGACACTTAAATTTTCTTGTTAATACAAAACGGGAGAAGCTATAAAATATTCCCTCAAACTTTTACTTATGGGTGGATTCACCCTCTAAACTTTCATCTATGTGTTGATTTACACCCTCTCCTTCCAAATTCATAGAAAATGTTAGTTGCTCTTAACTGTGCCAATTTTTAAAATTTAAGTGGTTAAAAAACTCACTTTGAAATTTGAGAGGGTGTATTTGCACCTTGGTAAAGGTTTATAAGGACGCCCCTTGGGGGGGGGGGGGGGGGGGGGGGGGGAGGTGTTCGCTGTAATTTGCAAATTCTGTTACTACATTATATTAGGAGTTGTACATATATCTCTGAAGTGATATGCATGATAAAGCTGCTATATCAAGGAATTCGAGGCGTGACAACATCCTTAGATTTATTTGGTGGAAATATGAAATTTAACTTGTAATAGTATTTGCATACCAACATTCTAGGTTAATACATGAATTAAGCTTGTTTTATCAGATAGAAAAAAAATGTTGGGTTAATGAGCTAGCTTACTTTAACCACGAGTTAAACATGTTACCCATAATAACTTATTAAATGGCAGAGATAGCCATAGTTCACTACTTTTTGTGAGTTAAACATGCTAACCCATTGAACTCAACTTGTTTGTATAACTTTATTTAAAAAGCCATTCATCATGGCTATGCTCCTCATTAATTACACTTAACTTTGAGCTTATAATCAACTCTTTGTCATCGAACCAAAAGATACCTCCATGCTTAAGAGTTCATCACACTTTATGTAAGGGATATTATGAATCCCTCCCCCTTAAATAAATACATGACATCCTGGTTAGGTTACATCCCACATATATCCTCAATCATTTTTCCTTTTTCAATATGTGATTTATTTATTTATTTTGACCTCTCTCCTATACAAGTGATGCATTAACATAGTTAACTGAGTTAATCTTGGGTTCTGTGTTATGTAATTTGACAAGCTTGCCAACTTAACTAACTTAAGTTGAGTTTGTGTCGTTTTTGCATTTCAAAATAATTTTAATTAAAAGAATTATATGTGTATATACATATGTTTGGAGGATCTAGATTAAGCAAGTTTAATAGAATTAAGTTTGAAGAGGTACTTCATGTTATAAGTGTAAGATTTTTCTAAGTTTGATAAAGTTTGATCTTACGTTTTAGCTTGATAGAATATAGGGTATGTAAATGCCACATTTGGTATATTAAATTTTGCCAATTTGTGCAATCAACGTTTAAAAATATCAATTTACTACTTCCAAACTCTTCATATTCATTCATAGTATTTAAATAAGGTAGTTAATTATAAAAATAAGTAAAGTTTAGTAATTAATCGAAACATTTAGTAAAGTTTAATTGCAACACATAATTAATGGTATAAATAGATAAAATTTCATACTAAATATGACAGTCACCCAATAATACATTACATTAATTCCGTCTTTAAACCCAAGTCATTTGAATTTATGCATGGCGGCACATCCTTTTTCTCCTAAGCCCTAACCATACAAAGAATAGACATTCCCAAAACGAAAAGCGAAGTTGCACTGGCTTTGGACCTTTTAGGCGCACGTGGGACATACACAGTTCTCCCCAAACAAGTTATCCCCTTGCGACCTTTTGAGTCTAGGTTTCCGTTACAAGACTAAAATAATACCACTTTCTCATGGTCTCTAGACATTTTAATTTTGTTGTAAGAAATCATGGGCTGATATAGTGCCACGTGTACAAATATGCACATGAAAGTTCTTAAGTAAATTCAATAGAACAATAATGGAGGGAAAAGCATACATTAATTTGCTATCCTGTCGCCAGCTCATGCGCCATTACGTTAGCAACCATCTGTTTGATCTCATCATCAAATAAACGCGACGCTGCTTTTGCATCCATATTCTTATGATCACTATGGAGAAAATTCGGTATGCAATGAATACCTTTTATTAGAGTTGTTTTACACGAAAATCTATATTAAAATAATTTTTTTACGAATTGCTTAACTAATAAAACGAGTTGCTTAATTTGATGAGTTGAATTGTCTAGTCAAACAATCCAAAAAGTGAGCTATTTAGGTTTTTTTTTTTCTATAATTTATATAAAGTGAGATCCCTAAAAATTAAAAAAATCAAATTAAATAGCTTTTTAAATAACTCACGGATAAAGTAGCTTATTTATTGATATGGAGAATTGCTTAAGAAACTGAATTGACATATTAAGTAACTTATTTTTAAAGGTGGTTTTAGGAGTTGTCCTTTATGCCTTGCCAATATAAGGGCATAATGAGATCAGTCTTGAAACTCATTTTTGACTAGATTTATCTCTGACTAGGAAAAAGAGATGAGCCTCGTCTCATAACTCATATATTTTTAGTTAGAGACAAATCTCACCATAATTTTTTTTAATGTGTTACTATTGCAACTTAACTATAAAAATTACGATAATCCTATGAGTATAGTATAGGCGCTTTAACAATAAAATTATGCAATTTTGAAGATATTCATTTACAATGCGATGAAATTATATTCATAATATATATATATATATATATATGGGTGTGTGTGTGTGTGAAATGAAAAGGATACATGGAAATAAACGTGTTAAGTTTTTTCCTTTTGGTGTTCATGTAGTGCATGAGATCCTCTTTAACAAAGCCTATATTTTCAAATAGCAAAGGAAAGAAAAGCTATATTAAGTGTTCATTTTAATATTTATGAATTTTCTTTTCTTTTAAAAATGACTTCTTATATATTTTGGAGTCATATAATCGATTTACATATATATATATATATACACACACATGCATATAATCTACGTAAGCACAATAGCACATTTGAGGTTATACCATATTTTTAAGAAAACAATGTTTGGGCTAAATTAGCTCGATGCTCTTCAATGATAAAGTTAGTTGGCGTGTGAAATGGGAATATTTAAAGAAGATGGTGATGGAGTAATGTAAACGTACAATTATATTCGATCTCTGTGATCATGAAAACTCCACATTGTCACGTTAGATAGAATACTCTAGATAAATGGTACATAACAATCAGCATTTATGTTTGACTAAACTAAATCATTGAAGACTGAAACTGTGTTAATGTCTTGCAGATGAACGGATTTTTAGGTAAGTATAATGAACTAGAAATTTATTTGAAACCCTAGCATTTTGAGAGATTAAAAAATTTCACAACAATTAAAATTGTAAATTAATTAAAATCACTATTGATATGTATCGATATATAAAAATTTAAAATTAAAACTCAGAAGATTTGATATGTTATGAACATATTAATGATCTTTTTTCAATCATTAGAAATGTTGTGATCTAAAATGATCTCATTTTCTAAACGTTGCGATCTTATTTTAATCACTAAAAAATTATGACTTCGAATAAACTTCCCATACGTTGTGATATTCTACTATAATTTCCCTCATTTGTAAAAGATGATTAATAGGTGGGATAGAAAGAGGATCAGGAGAAGGGATAACTGATCTTACCAGGCTCATAATAGTTGTATGATAATTAGAGAAGCTTTTATTTAAAAATGCATGATATTTAATGTATGAAATCTCGATTTCGATTTGAACTTGTTTATGGAGAAGAGTTAAGAGGATGTTTATAAGTGAAAGATGGGTAGATTCTTAGTAATCTACTATGCTTTTAGTAATATTTCCATTGGGGTATAGCACATAATGATTTCATAGATAGGATAATATTACAACCAATAATATCCTCTATTATGCCCTTAATAGATGGTATCATAAAAAAAAGAAGATAATTTGGAGATTTGTCTATTTATTTATTAAAATTTATGAATGATTGACAATAAACAGCCACTGGCATATTGTTTATTAAACAAGATAAGTATGGCTTTTCCTAGGAATTGATGGGTGATGAGATTTGGACCCCAGTTGAGAAAGATGAAGAATAGATGGGTTAATTGTTATGAAACTTATCCTAAGCTTATTAATTCGAAACTTCATAAAGCATTTTATATATGGCATTTTATACATAGTTCTGATCACCCCAATTCTACTAATGGAAAGTATTCTATTATTAAATGTTTAATTAATTAGATATTAATAACATCATAAATCGGACTCGATTAATCAACAGCAAGAAATTACATCGTCTAAAATGGTAAATAATTTGTAAATAAGTTACAAATATGATTATTTAAAAATTACAGTGTAACATCCATCTTCTTCTATCTATCTATTTATTTTTTTGGTAGTTATAGATTATTCTATTACTTAAAAAGTAATATAGGAACACATCTTCATATTACCGTCCAAATAAATTCTCTTCAATTATAACTACTTTCTTTAATTTTTAATTTATTTGATTATATATTTCTTTTATATCATATAATACATCATAAATCTATTTACACTTTAATATGATAATTAGGTAAATTACATTAGTGGGTCATAACGTTTGGAGGTAAATTCATTTTGGATCACAGCGTTTGGAAAAGTGATTCAATCCAGATCATGATGGACACGTGTTAACATTAGAAGGATGACACTTGTCCATCGTGACCTGAATTGAATCATTTTTCAAACGTTGTAAGTCAAATTGAATTTATCTCTCAAACGTTGTGACAAAAAATGAACTTTTACAAACGTTATGATCCAAAATGAACTTTTTCAAAACGTTGTGATCCAAAATGAACTTATCTTAGATTTATGATCCACCGGTGTAATTTACCCTATGATAATTATATGTACGAATCCTTATGACTAAGAGATTACAAGAGTAGTATTAAATTTGAAATTTCAAACTTCCAGTATGATGACAATTGGAGACCAAACAACAAAAAGAAGAAATCCAAATAAGGTTAATCATATTAGGGTCCACAATATGTAGGAGCTTAGGAATTTAGATTCACCTTTTCTTGGGTTTGTCCTTTCTGAAAAAACAACTCTAGAGTAGCCCACTGAATTATTCAAAAACACTTTTTTTTTTTTTTTATCAAAATTAGGTCAAGGGATTAGCTAATTAACAAGTTATGCATTGTTTCTAAATTAAGATGATCTATTTTTCATTCTTTTTTTATCCAATAACTAAATACCCATTTTTAGTCTTGTTAATAGTTTGTAATTATCCAACTCAAACTTGTTAATCCCTTTGTTACTTTTCTTTATTTTATTTTATTTAACGTTTCACTGGTAGTTCCACTTTTAAAGCCTATGTCAACCTAGTATACATTTCAATTTTGTTAAATAGAATCGAGAAAATGAGTTGGATTTTTCCTTCTTTATTCCCTACAAATACGAAGTTTGACCAAAATATCTTCCCGAAAGTGTCTCTAGAATTCACTTAGTATGCCTAATCTTTAAGGTATTTGTCTTGCTTAATTTCAGTGAAACTTACCGATTTTCTTACAAAACATGCAAAATAAAAAAGATCTAATAATACATAGAATGTTTCAATGCAATAAACAAAAGTACTTTGCATTAAATTTTCTAATATATGTAAAATTTATAATCTATAAATATTCATTTTTCCATATACACTTTACACACTCTAATATCCTATTCCTATGCGCTAAAAAGTACTGGATTTGTCTTCTATAACTTCACTTAAAATTACCAATTTTCTTATAAAACATGCTTAATCAAAATAATAAAATATATAGAATCTATGATATCTAGAATTATGTGTGCTTTCCATTAAATTTTTCATTTAGAATTTTATGTATATGTACATATTTTCTTTCTTAGCGATTGGTTTTATAAACTATTAAAGTTTAGATCATACATTTTATAATCAAACTATGAAAATATCTATTATATTAATTTTTATAATCTTCCAATGTCAAATAATTTCGCATGATAAAAGCCCTTAAAATGGTAATAAAAAGATGAAGTTACATGCCCAACTATAAAATTTCATTTCCCACATAATCATAAATTTTAGTTCATTGGTTAGTTATTATTTATCTTAAGTCTATTAATTAAACCTCTTCTTGTTCTTCATTTTTATTTTTTTATGTTATTATTTTAAAGAGCCATGTGGACTTTGACCAGAATCCAATCTTCCCCCCCCAAAAAAAAATATTCCATCTCTGTTTTGCCACTCTATTTCCCTTTTTTTTTTTAACTTTCTTTTTTTTTTTTTTTTTTGTAACTTTCGGGACAACAGCGTGCGTGACACAGAGACAAGAAAGATCTTGTTCCTACAACCAATTTTTTAAGACAACCTATGACATAAAGCTCTAACATTGGAGCTTATTTAAATTTTTTTTTCTCAGACCACTTTTAGAGAGAGAAGACAAAAACAGGGAAAAAAAAAAAGAGGGAAGAGATAGGAAGAGGATCCATATTGCATAGTTCACACGACAGCATTAAAAACAAATAATAGGAATAACAAAAAGATGTTATAATTCTGCGTTCCAGTTTTTATTTTGTGGGTTGTTTCTCAATTTTCTCAATGCCTTTGATATTAACAACCGCACATGGTGGTTAGTAAGTTATATTTATTCTTTCATTGTTATGAATTATTATTTTTATTTGGTGTGAATTTGAGTTTCAAGATCGTTCCTTTCTATTTTTTTTTTCAAGTTTTGGTACCTGGGTGTTGATTATTTTCATGGAGAAATTTTACTACTGGTTGGTTATTAATTTAATCATGTTCTGAATTATATGTATACATGTATATTTTGTTTTTTGAGTTATTTTAATGTTAAGCTATGAGGGTTGGATTTTTGAGATCATTCCCTTGTTGGGTGTTTTGAAATTTTTATTGATAGAGATTGGTTTTCAAAAGATGGATATATATGTATGTATGTGTATATATATATATTATTTGTTATATGTTTGGTCCACTTATTTTGGAATCACGCTGTTGCTTGTTTGTAAATTAGATATATATTTCTTTGTTCTTCAGAAATTTTTTTGCTGAAAATCGTTAGCTTTAGTTTTATGATCATAAATGTTTGTTATAAATTTAGAGTTAATTGAATAATCTAAGCTTATCCTGGATTGCATGCACATGGATGATGATGACTTAGGTGATATTCATGACTATGGCTTGAATTGGAAATTTCTTGATTAATATATGGATCAGAATAAGGATTTAATTTTCTGCCTACTTTGGCAAAAAATTCGTGATAATTTTGTGTTCTTGTTGATTGCTTCATTTGGTGTTACTTGAAAAATGATCATTGCAACCAGCAATTTCTTGTGATATGATTATCAAGAAGTCATATCTATCTTAGTTATGAAGATGATGCGTGCGGTTAAATGATTTGGAGAGTGATGTTGTTTTGTGTGTAGATGGAGATGACGCAGAGGAGGACCTGTTTTAAATCTCTTGGCTCCTGTCTTTCCAGGTCTATATGTCTTGCTAAAACTAGCACTTGTGGATTATCATGTCGCGTTTAAAGAAGGATGTAAAGCCAGTGTTGATACAAATTGGTGTTGCAATAGCTCTGTCTTTTGCAGCGTTCCTCTTTGCTCGCCGTAGAACCAGAAAGAACAAACCGTCTCTTCCTCCTCCTCGCCTCGTCACTCAGGTTGGTCCTGTTCTTTTCCGTAGCTCAAGTTTGTATGTTTTTTCATTTGTTAACTTGTTTATTTATTTATTTATTTTACTTGTGGTCTCAACTTGAACAGATTGTGATTTTTGTTCAGATCAAAGCAATGGAACTAGTTTTGGAGGACATAGGACTGGCCTTAAGGAGGATCTTCAGAGCACAACAGCAACCCAACATTCTCGAATTATCACATCAACCATCACAGAGAAGCATGTAAGGGAGCATATGATTTACACTGTGATAACTAATTCCCATGCCAAATGCACTTGCCTTGTAATCTTGTTATCTTAAATATTGATTTTACCTTTGAATTGCATCATTGCTTCCCTTTATATTATTGTTTTGGAAGCATCCTGTGAATTACTCAGTTTTTCATATTACCTTATATAGAAATCATGGATTCAAAATATTTAATCATATATACCCTTAATAATCAACACCGACTCGATTCAGTTGAATAAGTTGGACTTCACTTTGTGTTCTTTGTCTCTTGTTCTGTTTTTGACCATATTGCTTTTGTATTTTTATTCTCTTTTCACTCGGTATATTATAGCATGGCTGGTCAAATGCCTGGAAAGCTCTGTCCTCCAATTGGAGATAGCATAGTTGGTTAAATGGCTGATGAACTTACTGAACAGTAGTCGCCATAGTAGGACTTCTGCTAGATTGCATATTCTAGAGCCTTTCCATGCAGACCTGATGATTATTTATGTTTGGGACTGTTTTGTATAGTTGCTATACTCTTTTTTAGGTGATTGCAATTTTCTTAATAGATTCTTTTAGCACGTTTGTTCAAACCTCACGATATGCTTCCCAGATGGCATCATATGTATTTTTCTTTCTTTAGAGCAATGATGTTGGTGATACATGCAAATGGTTTATGGAATTGATGATGAATTCTGAGTTTTACTCTGTATAGAGAACTGATCTTCATGTCCTCAAATTTAATGTAAATAGTTTTCTATTTAAAGGTCCATGTTGATCACTCTCCAAGCAGTGGGCATAGCGGAGAGAAAGAGGCCTTACTTTTGCCAGAGTTTGATGATCTTGTGAAGAGTTTGACTTAAGTGGCAACACTACTGGATTTTCTCTGAAAAAAGACATTGATACCCTGAGATCTGATGTCGAAACTCCTAAATCTCTCGTTACAACCGAAAGAGATGTATATGAGCAAGAAATCAGGCACATCAAGAGCATGGTTAGAAAGCTTCAGGAGAGGGAAAGGAATCTCGAGGTCCAGTTGCTGGAATATTATGGGCTTAAGGAGCAGGAAGCAACGGTGATGGAGCTCCAAAACCGATTGAAGATAAATAATATGGAGGCAAAGCTTTTCAATCTTAAGATAGAATCTCTAAAAGCAGAAAACCTGAGGCTAGAGTCACAAGTTGCAGATCACTCTAAAGTTGTAGCCGAACTTGAAGTTTCTAAATCAAAAATTAAGATGTTAAAAAAGAAACTCAAGTCTGAAGCTGAACAAAACCGGAGCACATATTATTACTACAGAAAAAAGTTGCTAAGTTGCAGGATCAGGAATGTAGGGATGGATCATCTGGTGCAGAAGCTTTTGAAAAGCTAAAACTATTGGAACACGGTTGAAGACTTGAAGAAGTCTAATCTGAGGTTGCAACTAGAGAATTCTGATTTGTCTCGGAGGTTGGAGTCCACTCAACTGCTAGCAAATTGTGTATTAGAAGATTCCGACGTGAGACTTCTTCTTCTTCTAATTGGTCTTGCGTTCTCATTTACTATCGGACAAAGCTCCTCCTCCCCATTTTGTTTGCATACATATTGTCCAATCACATCTTGTCATATATGAATTGGAATGAAAGACGGTAGCTGTATCGAGCAATTGTGTTTCATGCGTTATGTGATTGTTGGAATATGGATAGAGGGAATGGAGACATAATAATTTACGGTGGGGAAGGAATAACTATTATTCTTATAAGGTTAACCAAATAAGTAATTATCTTGGGTCACTACATTTTTTTTCCCCTTTATCATGATATCTACATCTTTTCAAATGTGAACAATATAAAAGAATCACCTGTTTCCTCTGTGAATTCCATCTAAAGTCTGTGATATCTGTTCAGGCTGAAGCATTAAGGAAAGAGGGTGAGCTTTTGAGACAAGAAAACGAAAATCTGGCCGAACAAATGGAACAACTTAAAGCAGGCCGATGTGCTGACTTGGAGGAGCTAGTCTATCTTCGATGGATAAATGCCTGTCTGCGATATGAGCTGAGGAATTACCATCCACCAGAAGGCAAAACTGCTGCAAGAGACCTGAGCAGAACTCTGAGCCCCAAATCCGAGGAGAAAGCTAAGCGGCTTATCCTAGAATATGCTGGCACTGAGGGTACAATTGACAAGGGAATGGGTACATTAGATTTTGATTCTGATCGTTGGTCATTGTCGCAGAACTCCTCTCAGAACTCCAACGTCACAGATTCTGGAGATGTGGATGAAACGTATGCAGATTTTCGTGTCTCCAACAAAACACACACCCCGAAAAAGCTTAAACTATTTGGCAAGCTTAGGAAACTTGTCATAGGAAAAGATCGCCATCATGATCGACACCATCCATCAATAGATAAGACAGAAACCCCAGAAGCAGGAGTGCTGGATTCGTATTATCCCATTCACCCCGGGTCAGTTCTAGCTTGACAACCTCAGGAATAGATGCAGGTAGTTGCAATTGGCCAGGTACTTCAGCAAACAACACTCCATCTGGTATTTCATCTAGGAGCTCATTGGATCTGCGCAGACTGAAGAGCCTCAAGCTAGATGATACTGAGAGGTCTTGCCGAAGCAGTGATGCTGGATCCTCTCTCAGTTTCAGGAAATCTCTAACAGGCAGAGAAGATCTATCACAGGAAAGTTTCCAGGAGTTGGCAAAATATGCACAAGCACTAAAGGATTCGCGCAGTGAATCCAAAGGCACAATTCGTAGGAAATCAGCATCTTATAGCTCATTTTGATCATTTAACATTTCCTGATTCTCACACAAAAATGGAATGATTTTTGGTCAAACATATGGTGTTTTGTACTAGGTAGCAATTTGCTAGAGTAAATTTGTACAATGAGAGGGATTAGATACTATATAAAGGCCTTGTTTAGATGGGTGCTGGATCGTATGCAAAACGTATGAAAAATGATTTTATAGATGCTGATGTATGTAGGATTGTGTAACTAAGGAAATACATGGAACTTTCTAAGGTGATTGTTCCATTTTGTATATATAATGGTCTGTTTTTATCTGTATTTTATTTGTATTTTATCCGTGGCTTTTATTAGTTTATGAGTAAAAATATATTTTTCATATTTATCTGTTTTTGATAAGATTCTGATTGAAACAGATAAAAACAGATACCAAATCGACACTAAATCAACTAACCAAATGCATTATTACGTGGTGTGTTAGCATATTATTATTGCAATGTCAATTGTCTAAATATTGATAGTTATATATATGCACGCATATATATATCATTTATCTTTAAATCAATCCTTTAGAGTCCTAAATCTCAAAAAATAAAAACATAAATAAAAGGTTATCTCTACGTGATTATTTTTTTCTTTATAAATAATAAAAATTGAAACCAATAGAAAATCTCATTAATCATAACAAAATATTAACAAACTAAAATATTTAGAAAGAAAATAAGGCATTCTCTCTCTTCTCTCTAATATTATGTAATTATTTTAATTTTATTAAATATTTTATCATTGGTACTGGGTAAAATGGAGGTAAGGCTTTGAAAGCATGTGCTTGGAAATTTCAGTGATTAAATGCTCAGTTATAAAAATAAGAAGGAAAATGGTAAAAGTAACGAATAGAAGAAGATATTATTTACAATATGCCCACGTTTAATATTACTTTGACTGAATAATGTTATTATACTTAGACATTTATTTATTTTTTATTTTTTGGCAGCATTTACGGATTCCTAAGACCTAGCATTTTATTTTAAATTTTCTTCCTTACCTTCTTTGAAATATGTTTTTTCTTCGAGTAAAAATCTATAATTGATTTATTGTAAAGAATAGAAGCTTAATAATTTCTTGAATTGGTGGACAATAAAAAGATGGAAGAGAGATTAGTTGAATAGTCAGACTGAAATAGACATAAAATAAATGCCAAACTGACGTCAAACCAACATACGAACGCACCTAATACATATAATAGAACCTATTTGTAAAATCTCTTAAAGAGTGATATGGCTTCTTTGTGTAATAAAGTCCTTTTTGTTTATGTTGACTTCAAAAATATTATTAATATTAATGATGCAATCTTTCAATTGTTGTAAAAAGGAAAAATGTCGCTCATTCACATTACGTATGTCATGAGTAGGGATGTAAACGGGTCGGGTTCGGGTCGGGTCATGCTGTCCCAAACCCGACCCGATTAAAAATTGGGTGTCCCAGAACCCGACCCGACCCGATTTCTTAGAAACCCGACCGACCGAACCCGACCGTTTAATCTATTACATAATTAAATGCATCATTTTATTATTTGATTAAATTATTATCGTAGTGAGGCATGTATTAGGAGGGCAAAAATTTCAATGGAGTTGATAAAGATCCTAATTTTTATTTAAAAAAAATTAGAAAACGTTAAAGACAAGTAAAAAATTATTAAACGTGAAAACTGAATATATAAGGTAAAGTCAGTAACTCAAGACATGTCATTGTCTAAAATTATTAGAAGACTTACATATATATATATATAAAATACATTCAACTCAAAAAAAAAATAATAATAATAAAATGATGATACTATACAACGATCTATGTATTCTTGATTTATTTGTCATTACATATATATATATAATATCTATTTTTTTTTTAGAAAATTAATTTTTATACTTTGTTGTGTTGCATGGGAAAGAAATGAATTTTGAAAAAATGAGAAAGGTTGCACATGGAAATCGATTTTCTATGGATAATTGGTCAGTAATTATTAATTGTAAATATAATTTATATCCTATCATGTGACAATACATGAATAACAAAATGATTATATGAAAAGCATCATTCAACTAATGAATAGTAAATTCCTTAAACTAAATTTTTTAAATTTTTTTTAATTAAATCGGGTCGGGTTTTCCCAACGGGTTATGAGTACAACCAAAACCCGACCCTAAACCCTATAGGGTCAGACCCTATAGGGTTTTTAGCGGGGCGGGCGGGCGGGTACCCTATAACGACCCGCCCCGGTTGCATCCCTAGTCATGAGTTAGACACCATCAAGAGTCAGGTTGGAATCGGAAACCTATGTGAGCCGTCACCGTATGTTATCATATTGGAAACTGGCTTGTTGATGGCGGATTAGGATGGGTCAGAGCTTGGAACCGCTGTTTCAAGTCCAATTTGGTCTTGAATAGGGCATTGGACCCATGGATTCGGTAATTCCATATCGTGTCTGACTAGAAAGATCTAAAAAAAAAAAAGAAAAATAAAAATCTAAAAAGGAAAGCCAAAGAAGATAAAAGATGATAAAAAAGCGATTTACTTTGGCTACAAAAATGCTAAAAACTCAAGTATTAATGTTGCTATGCAAATTGTTTTTATAGATGGTGATTGTCAAAACTATTCAATGAAATAAATAAACAATAATGAGATGGACACTAAATAATTAAAATGAAATATATAGTTAAAAGTGGTAAAAATTCAAAAGCATTCTCAATAGAAATCTTTGGCCCATTGTCTTATTTGAGTACCTTTATCAATATCTATTATTTTTTTCTTTTTTGTATTTTATAGAATGTCCAATACCAAAATTTAATAATAATAAAATTATAGTACAAAGGATTAAAAAAGAATTAAGAAATTTATAGATTGGAACTTATTGTTTTTGTTGGATTGATTGTTTTCCCTAAAAAACCAATTATAAAAAGGGAAAAAAATTTGGATAGTTCATGGTTCTGGTAGAATTGGAATCAAACTATGAAAACCACCGGTTCCCAAGAGCCAGGAATCGTCCCAGCTTTTACGGTTTGGTTTTGATTCTACCAAAATTGGAACCATGAATTGTTGGTTCTAGACGCGAATTGAATTGTGACGACCTCTATCATGAGTCAATAAATTTATCTTATTGATTGGCATAATAATTTCTCAAAATTGTCTATATAGCATTAGGCTGCTTTACATTAAATTTCATTTTAGAAATTTTCTTGCTCTTTTTAAGTCCTTATGCAAATACTTTTTAGAAGTAGGGATTAAAAAGAATTTGAAATGTACCTTCATGCTATACAAAAATGTAAAAACTTTATAGATATATAGGGTATTGTTTGCAGGGTGATTATAGATTGTCATAAGCTAGAATTTGAATTTATAATTTGAAAATCGATATATATAGAGTAGTATGAGATAGGGTTTCAATTCTATCCAACTTATACCTGCTTACGTCAAGATAATATCGTAATCATTATGTAAATTGTGCCTCTTTTCATTTCTAACTTTTAATGTTTTATACATAATATACAGTTAGCTGTGAAAGTAATTAATCATCTTCTTTAAACAAATAGCATGATAAATAATATTAGTCAATATAATAGTGTAGGCAAAAATTAGATTTAACAAACAAAAGTGGATTGAGAATGATATTAGCAAGGAAAAAAACATCTTTTGGTACCTGAACTTTGGTCAAATAGACAATTAAGTATCTGAATTTTTAAGAAAATCAATTTCATATTTAACTAAACTTTTCATACCCCTTTTTTACTACCTTACTCTTTTATTATCTCTTTAAGTAATGCACACGTGTCAAATAATGTTTGGATGAGATAGTGAAAAAGGGCACAAAAAGTTTGACTAGTTATGGAATTGGTCTTCTTGAAAGTTTAGGTACCTAATCATCTACTTGCCCAAAGTTCATGTACAAAATCCCTATTAGCAACTTTCAAATTATGGGTACAAACTAAATAAAAAAGGGGTTAATTACAAATAAATGATTTGTGTTTTTGTGGTTTTACAAAAACATGACCTGCGAAAATTCTTTTGACAATTAGCTAATCAATAATTGTTGCTGTTATGTTTCACCAAAATGTCTATTAATTTGGTCATGTGCATAGAACATGTGACTTTCTCTCTAGCTACCTCAGTCTCTCTCGAGATCACTTTCTCTCTTAACTTGTTCTTTCTATAACCTACCATATTGAGCTGTGTGACTTCCCCATTCAAACCACATCTATCACTAAGCTCGACACATACACCTTTTTCTCCCTAAACTCATCTTTGCCGAGTCAACCAACATCGAGTCGACTCACCAACAAATCACCTCTCACAGTTCTTATAACTCCCAAGGAACCTAGTTACCACATAGAAACTGACTTCCATCTCCACTGCATTAAACCTCAAATACCCTTGTTGGACATCCATCTCCACCTAGCTACTGAACTCTGGTCAGCTACCAAACTCAGATCGAAACAAGCACCATACATGGCCTATTTGAGCTAAACAAGTACTGTGGATTGGTCCCCTAAAGTTTGAGAGAGAGAGAGAGAGAGAGAGAGAGAGAGAGAGAGAAGGACTCGAGGAAGAAGACAAAGTCCTTTCTGGTTTAACGCCTAAACTTAATAATTAAGCCTAACTAGAAGCTAAGATCATACCTTTTCTCCAAATTCAACATAATCTCATGAATTCAAACACATAACCATACATGGGCAATGGTGTTGCACAAGATCAAATTTTTGCTATGAATCAAAAAGTAAAGAAGTAATCAAAACACAAAATTAGATGAAATCTTAAGAAAAAAAAAAAGGTTTTCTCGTTGGGTCAAAATTAAGGCTTTGTAAAAAAATTAACAACTTAAGAAATAGGAAGAATGTGAAAGTGCAAGAGATTGTGAACCTAGTTAGATAGAACTTCATTCGTCTTCTTTAAAAGAGAAAGATCCAAACTTTTCCTTTTTTCCAAACTCTCTTCGTGATTTTTCCAAATTTTTTTACATGTGATAGATTTAATGGAAATGTAGACGCAATAAGACAAATTGAATTATGGGTCAGCTAATTGTAAAAAAAAAAAAAAAAATTTCATTTTCACAAGTCATTTTTTTTATAAACCACAAAACATGACTCACTTATTTGTAATTAATCCTAAAAAGGAAAAAAACCTAAATTTTCAGTTAGTCATTTTAATATTATTACCGACTAGAAATAAAAAGTGTAATACTTCTCAAATATAGATGGTGAAACTCTAATCACATAGGCGTTTTTTGGGTATAATGCCTTGGAGTTTGTCAGAAGTCCAAAGTTAAGCGTGTTCTAGGCAGAGCAATCCCAGGATGGGTGACCCTTTGGGAAGCACTGGCACCAAAAAGGACAAAACCGTGCGGCATGTGGCCAAAGCGGATAATACTTCGATGGTAGAGTTTCAAGTCGTTACACAGTGCCTCTGATATCCTGGTTGTGCCTGAGGGTGTGCTGGGAGAGCTAGTGTACTTAGCATCACGATTCCTACCCAAGAATTGAAGCTCTGTGTGATACCGAGAAGGCATGGCACTCCTTGATCAAAGCCAAATTGGAGCCCCACTCTATGTGGGGAATAGACCATTATCCTTTGCTCTAGGAAACGCCCATTTAAATCTCCATTATCAAGCAATGATGGCAAGTTCCCTGGTATGTACCAAAGTAGAAACCTCGCATGGGATTCATCCAATCTCTCTTGATTGTCAACTAGGATGACTTCACCTTTGGATCCATGTGGATAAACTCCATCAATGCCTTCATATCCCTTAAACTCTTTTATGTAAAGGCGAAATCTAAATTCATCTTCAACATCCATAAGTTGAAGAAGTGGTCGTTTAGCCTTTACTTTGAGCCATATCGATGTTCTTGGAAGTAAAAGATTTGGATCCTCGATGAGACTAAGGGGTCCAAGGTGATTTTGGAACCGCTCGTAGAAAAATAGTTGTAAGAACAACAAGTCCACATGAGATACCACTATGTAGCGACCCTTGGAATGCATAGAGGCTTGATAGTACAAGTCAAGGTGTCGGTACAATGACCTTAAGTAGAAAGAGGCTAATGCAAAGCATTGACCTTGTGCTATGCGTATTGCCAAAGGGAAAAGTCGTGGACTCACATCATCTTCGGGCGCACCCGAAAACACAAATAGTGACAACCAAAATGCAATGAAAGCAGCAAGTTCATTTCTACAATAAACATAAAGGATTCACATGCATGTGTAAGTTAAAAAAAAATGACGAGCACATGACCATATAAGAAGAGACTTACTCTTTCCCGCGAGCTGGTCCTATAACTCGAGGCATGTCTTTTCTCCGCTCTTCAAAGAAATGGGTGATCCAAGAAGAGAATTATCTTCATGAACAACCTTTAGAGCAGCCACTAATGATTCTTCAAGATTGCGCTCTTTGTGTGAAGTGATAGCCGCAACAACATTGGTCAATCTAGAACAGTTTAAGTATAGTAGCATAAACATGTCTTCCAGAGTAGGTGTTATCTCCTCCAATGCAGTGATGAATGTATGTGTCTGGATACTCCATCGAGAGAGGATAACACGTCATACTTCCATCTTATTTGTATTTACGCACCATAGGTGCGTTGAAGTGATGATGACACTATAAACTTTGGCTTGTTTTAGGAGTTGCACATACTCCAGGTTATCGATGATGTGATCTACCCAGTTGTTCCATCTAGATGGAGGCTCCTTAAGGAATGCAAAATGTCTGCTGGAAAGAGGTAGCTCCCTCCGCTCATTTCTGAAGCGTAGCACTGAATCTCCCCTGATGGTACCCCTGGAATCAGCACGTGACTTGGGCACGATTAATCGATGGTCATCATCAACAGGAGGTGTTGCACATGGCTTGGGGCGAGAAGCTTTATCCCAAAAAGTGTCTTCAGAAATGGTGTCATCCACCCTGGTCTCGGGAGAGTTGGATTTGTGGTGGGTCCCCGTTTTGACGTACCACTAAGTCTTTCTATTTGATGATTTTAGCATGTTGAGATTGGTTGTTTTGTTGCCTCTTTCGTCATCAATGTATGTTGCTCCTTTGATTCTTCACTGAATAGCTAGGATTGACTAGGCTCTGTGCTCAATGGCCAATGTGAGATAACGCCTGCAAGACAATGAGGATGAGAGCAACAAAACTGTGTACATGTTGAAATCATCATATGCACGAGCCATCAAAAGATTTATTAAGAAAAAAAAAAAAAGAAAAGAAGAGTAAAAGGAAAAGGAATATGCATGACACATAATCAATAAGCGAAAGCAAAGCAAATGGGTTCGACTCAAGGAGATAGTGAGCTTACTTGCCTTATCATCAATTACTGTCCAAAGAATTAAATAGGCCGAAGCCATACCCAGGAAGATGAACAAATATCATTATCAGCCAAAGTTTCTAATACAAATAAAAATAATAATAAAGGGAGGAAAAGCCTAAAATGCGGCCATATCAAATGCAAGAGACATCATCTATCGTTGAACACGAATTTAAGAACATGTGAAAAGCATATGTATGCCACGTATCAAAGAATAATTTCAATCACAGCAAGAATTATGAAAGTTCATGAATGGCGGATGAAAGAGTCAAGGAGCCAAGTTATGTCATTCACATGCAGTATGTCATCTCAATTATGATTATTTATTGAAGATATGAGGCAACATTGGTACCACTTTCATCAACTGTACAAGCAAAAAAAGGGATCGAGTATCAGACCTTTTTTTGGGGTTGTGGTTGTCCTGTCAAAATTCACCACCTTTGTTTCATACCTGCCATTTGACGATGGAGAAATATTAAATTAAAAAAATGATGATGAATAGAGGAGGAATGATGATAAATAGAGAAGGAAAGGTAGCATTAGTATATCCAACATTCACAGATGCTTTTGCCCTTTTGCTATGCATCGACGTCCTTGCTGTGGTTCCTCACCGCAACTTCGATTGTTACTCAAGTCTATGGTAGTGCATGATCAGAGAAAGCAAAGACGAGTTATGTGTATATATAAATACCTATATCTAAAGAACGAACTAAATAAATGAATAAATTAAAACAAAAAACGAGAGAAAAGAAGTAATACAAGAAGAATGAACCTTACTGATCAATCGCTTATGGGCAGACACAAAGTTATGGGTGCGAGTCAACTCCGGTATCAAAGGTTCATCGAAGATGGAAGTCCAAGAACCCACATGCAGGTTATTAAGCCACTTGATACCACCAAAAGTCGGAATTGCTCGCTACTATAGAAGCGCTACGCATATATATATACAATATTTATGGATTGTGTTAGGTGCTTATGGCAGGACAGCATGTCTTTTGTATAAACACCTGACGAACAAAGAAGCGCAATTGCGGCTTCAATCTATTGAAACAAGCCATATCCTTGTCACTGTTCAAGAGAAAAACAGATGAAGATCAAGATTATAAACTGAATCTAAGATTATTTTCTCAAGATGGATATGTTCCCAAGATGAATAAGAAAAAGAGAAACCTATGACGAAACCGAGGAGTGCAATTTCCATGGACGCTTTGGAGTTTACTTCATACGATGATAAATAAGACCATGATCGGAACCTGCGACGGACGACACGCTAATAATATCCTTTTTAGTCGTGTAAAGAAAGATGAGGACTCAACCCCACACCAACATGCAACTGTGGATAAATCCAATACAGGACACTTACGTGATCTTTCAACAGGCTTTTAAGAATAATGTTCATCAAGAGTTATAACAAAAAAAAAAAAAAAGAAAAAAAAAAATTCAAATCAACTCAATGGTTCGAGTTTGCAACTATATCAACTTCAAAAAGGATATAACTTTTTCGCATACGTGGGGTTACGAAACGCATAACACTGAAAAAATATTGATTTCAGCCTGCTTTGGCCTGAACCAGACAATTACACCATTCGCCAAATGTTATTCAAAAAAAAAAAAGAAAAAAAAAAAGGAGAGTGTGATAGCTTTCTATGGAGTACCGGGTCCATGACATTCAACTGGTATCAAGAAAAAAAATTGTTTTGCAGCGTACTTATCTACTTTTCGGCTATTTTACTACTACAATAAAGACCAATGAACATAGGAGAAATTATATGTATCATATATGGATATTAGATGATTTCATGAGGATAACCTCATTCATATAAACATGAGGCAGCTCGCACAACTGGAGTAGTGTAGCAAGTTCGCACACTATAGTACAACAATATGTAATGAAGTGGGCTGCGGTGCTAGCATTTAGTTTTTTTTTTTTTTTACTCAATGATACATCTACAACAAATGAAGTCTTCAACTCTATAAGAACATTGGCAGCAGTATGTACTAAGCATTGATCAAGTTATGCATCAATGCAACTAATGCTCAAAATACTTGAACTCTTTCCAAAGAATTTTGCTCAGAGAGTAAAATGTAAAAGGGCTTAAAATATAAATATTATTATTTATTTATTTGGCCTTGACTTGTGGGCTAGGTGATAGGGCCCAACAAGTCTGGTTCAGCTTTTGGGATGGCTTAGGGAGACTTGGTTTGGTGGGCTTGGAATAGGGATCGTTGGACCGGTCCGCTGTATCCAACCTTTCTCAAGTAGGCTCATGCACACAGGAAGTAACTACTGGCCTTGGCCTATGAGGAGCTCATTCAGGATAAACAAGAATTGAGCTTACTCCATCGCATCTGTTAATCACCGAGGTGATCTGACAATCCTCATTCATGCTAAGTGTCCATAAATACTCAGTCACTCTTTCTCATTTTTCAACTTTTGGAGAGAGAAGACGAACAACAATCTATAGAGGAGACTCTATTCAGAAGGATTAAACAAGGCAATTCAAGTGATTTCCACCTCAACTGCTCAAGAACTATAAGGTTGATGGGCGGGGTTTACTCAATTCTCTTACTTGTCACTTGTATATTCGAGACATTGAGATTGCCTGTTCCTCCTCCCTTGTCATTCTCTCCAAGTCATCCCATCATCAAGTGTCATCTTCTCGGTAGTATTTTGAAGTCATGTGCCAGATGCAGGATCCACATGACACACGAGTGACCACTATCAGCAAAAACCCTACATATCTATACTATGTAAGGTGTATTAGAAGTTAAATTAAGCTCGCCTTGCACTGTATAAGGTATTAGTCTATTTGATTATTGGGCTTCAGTGAGGTTGGTAGTTGGTAATTTTGCTTTAAAGAAGAAATTTAATAGTTTGTTGGCGGATCATGTTAATCAGTAAAACACTGAAATAATAATGAGATACGAAATGTTTTTCAATCAAAATGGAATAAAGAATCTTGTTTTCGTTTTCTTCCCCATCCTAAAAATGGTGATTTCTTGAAATTGGGAATTTAGTTTTTAAAGATGTCAAGCTATTTCCTATTACATACTTATTATTTATATTAATTATTATGGATAAATTTTTTTAGAGAATATTACATTATAATATAGTTTTTTTAAAAAATTATACAAAACAAATTGTAAAAAAAAAATACATAAATAGTATCGTTGTATCGCATCTTGGAAGTAAGATACACTTTTTTTAAAAAAAATTACACTAGTGTTGCATGTTGGTCATGTGACATATGTAAATATTAATTGTGCATCACATGACCAACATGCGATACACGGTTAGACTTATATCGCATGTTAGTTATATGATACACCTATTTTCACAAGTTTGCTAGAGTAGGACGCTATATCGCATATTAGAAATGCGATATTGGTGTAAATTCTTGTGTCTCGTCTTCAAAATGCAACATAGCAATAGTACTTTTGTAATTTTTTCTCCAATTTGTATTTGTGTAATTTTTTTCCTAAAAACATTAAACATGTGGTTCACCCTAATTTTTAAAAATAAACTATATCCACACTCTATATTTTTATTATTATTATTTATACCATGCTAAGAATTTTTAGGGTGAAAATGAAAAACTACTCGGACTTGACTTAATGTTTACTTGAATTTGATTTGAGAATAATCAAGTTAAGCTTGAACTTAGCTCGTTCGTGCAACTCAAATAATTTATCGAGTTGAGTTTGAGCTCCATATGTTTAAATCCATATATTAAACGAGTTTGAGTTGAGTACAAATTAATGTTAACCGAATTCAAACTGAGTTTGAGTATTAATATTATTATAATTAAAATATAAATATTTTTATAATAAGTCAAATTTAAACGGGTTTAATTAAGTCGAACTCGAATTTATATAGTATTACATCAAGTTGAATTCAAGCTTAAAATTTTAAGCTCTGTCCAGTTTCAATCGAGTTTGAGTTCTAAAATTTTAATTTGAGTTTGAGCTCAAGTTTGATCTCCAGTTCAACATTATACTATTTCGATTCAATTTGACTCGTTGAAAGCAAATGGGAGTGAATTTATTATTGGGTTAATCTTAGAAATGTTATCTGAACTTTTGACAAAAGATACAATTAGTACTTAATTTTGAAATTAATTAATTTACTACATAAACTTCGAAATTAATCAATTTGATACTTAAAAGACTTTTTGTGCATATCAATGATACTCCTATCAATTTCTTTTATTTACTAAATTAATCAATTTTAAAGTTTTTTAATTATTAAATTAATCAATTTTAAAATTCAGTATCTAAGTATATATTTTATAAAAATTTAGATACCATTTATAATTTTAACCCATTATTATTCCATTAGTTATTTTATTTCATTTTAACTAGTCTATTCCATATGGTTTCTACGTACTAAACACGTAATAATGTAAGCAATTTGAATGGAGGGATTATTAATTTAATACCCCAAAAAGTATACCCGAACTGAAAGGCCCGAAATCCAAATGACGGGATTATAATTCCACCGGCACGTGTCGTTTATAAGAAGCGAGTAGAATACATACAAAAATCATAATTCCAAAGATTCTCTCTCTCTCTCTCTCTTTTCTTTCTCACCCTCTCGTGCCCTCTCCAACGAGAAAAACAAACTCGCGCACTTCACCGTTATAACCACCAACTCTCTCTCTCTCTCTACCCGCTTTTTGAAACCTAAAAAATGGCGGCAACACCACCAAAGCCACACTCACCACCACCTACACCACCACCGTCGTCCTCGTCTATCGCAAGAAGTGAAACAACCGCCGCAAGAAAAACCAGAAGTAATAGAAGAAAACGCAGCAGCGGCGGCGGCGGCGGCGGCGACTCCATCCAGAATAATGCCGGCATTTGCCTCGCTGTACGTAGGAGATCTCCACCCGGATGTGACCGACACCGACTTGTTCATCGCATTCGGTTCGATGGAGACTTGGCCTCCGTGCGTCTCTGTAGACGCTCTTTCTGGAAAATCCCTCTGCTATGGCTACGTCAACTTCCTCTCTCACGCTCACGGTCCTCTCTCTCTCTTGATGGAATTTTAGGCTTTATTAACTTGTGTGAATTGAAACAATGCTCCATTTTTCTTACTTTTGTTATGCCGTTCTTGTAGAAGATTTTAGCATGACCAAATTCGTACTGATTTAGCAAAGTTTTTCATTGCATTTTTATGCTAAAGATTGGAAATTTTTGCTATGAGTTTCGAACGAGACATTGGGTTATTTCTATAGCTAATTGTAAATTTTGGGCAAGATGTAGGTTTTTATTCATTGAATTTACGCTAAAGATTGGAATTTTTTACTCTATTCTGAGGATTTTTGGTTATGTGAGGTTCTTGTTAAAAAACTGGAGCAAGATATAGTGTTCTTTTACTAATGTGATTCGTCCGATATATAGATGTATTTGTTGCTTTTTGTTAATATGAAGTTTAGAGTTTCTCATTTCAGCTGTGAAGATTTGAAATTTTACTCTATATAAAGTCGATTTCAAGTGAATTTCCATCAAGAGGTAGTGTCCTTGTCGGGATTTATGTCTTCCATTTTTTCCAAAGAATCCGACACGGAAAAGATAGGAGAAAGTGGAGTCTCTGTCAATGACAATGTTTCTTTCATGTTATTAACATTCCAAGATTTGGATTTTTTTAAAAATTTTTGTTGGGTTATGGCAAGTGGAAGTCGGTTTTATGACTTTGTTTAACATTGGTATGCATTTACGCTAATTTTGAGCAGCTTCCAAGGCTGTAGCTTGTTTGAACCATACGGAATTAAAGGGAAAGCCTATCAGAATAATGTGGTCTCAAAGAGACCCAATACAGAGAAAGACTGGAATTGGAAATCTTTATGTCAAGAATCTGGACCATTCAATAAATAGTGCACGCTTGGAGAGCATTTTTTGCAAGTATGGTACAATACTTTCTTGCAAGGTGGTTGAAGTAAATGGGAAGAGCAAAGGTTTTGGTTTTGTGCAGTTTGATTCTGAGGATTCAGCCATGGCAGCTCTCAATGCACTTCATAACACCATGATTGAAGGGAAGAAGATGTAAGTTTTGGCTGTTTTAATTTTCTCAGACATGCATGCTCATCATCTTTTCTATTTTGGATTCTTTTATTGGTGTAAGTAAATTTGCATGGACTATTTTAAGAATTGATTGGATGATTGTTGCTTACCTAAATATGAAACGTTCTTAGATTTATTGAAGAAAAGGTAATTGCACTGTGCCCCTTAGGGAAAAGCTTGGGTCAAATATGTATAAATCAAGGGATAGACAAATCTTAGATACATTGAAGAAAAGTGTTCACGTTCTCATCTGATTGTGTATAAAATGCTTATGATAAATGGCTCCCTCGTGTTCTTCTGCTTTTTATTCCAGGTATGTGTCAAAATTTGTTAAAAGAAGTCAAAGAACTGCATCCTATGAAGAACCCCAGTATACAAATTTGTATGTAAAAAATTTGACAGAAGAGATAACCGTGGATAATCTTCAAGAAATGTTCTCTGCCTATGGGAAGATTAACAGTGTAGTAATCATAAGAAATAATGAAGGAAAATCAAGAGGATTTGGCTTTGTCAACTTTGACTCACCTGAAGCAGCAAAGAAGGCTGTTGATGCCTTGAATGGGAAAATTATTGGTAAATAAGAGATGATAAAAATATTTATATTTTTTTAATCTTATCCATCACAATTTTTTTAATTTTCTAACAAAGCAGGTTTTGGCTCAGGTCTAAGGCTTTATTTGTTGGACGGGCCCAAAAGAGAGCTGAGAGAGAAGAGCAATCATCTTTTATTGACCTTCAGAACAGAAGTTGTAACTTGTATGTGAAGAATCTTGATTCATCTGTTGATGACCAAAAACTGGAACAATGTTTTAGCAACTTTGGAAAAATAACTTCGGTGAAAGTGATGTGTGACGACAAGGGATTAAGCAGAGGATTTGGCTTTGTCTGTTTTTCTACTCCTGAAGATGCGGAAAAGGCTTTACTCACATTGAATGGTGTGAACATATCCTTATTTTTCTCTCAGGTTTTCTATTTTGGATGGTACTGAGTATGAAACAATGCAATTTATAGGTACTTATTTTCAAAGGAAAGTGTCTCTATGTAGCTGTAGCTCAGAGAAAAGAGGAACGCAGCAAACTGCAAGAGTCTCAGACAAAGTTCCAACCACAATGTTTCCCTCCATCTTCTTGGAGTTTTATTTCCAACCAACTCTCCAATCACTCATAACACGCCTTTCTTCCCAGCTCACACTCTGTGGCTCCTCAATCCATGCCGTATCACCATTTTGGAGCTAATTTTGGCCAATATAATAATTTTGCAAAAGAAAATTACCGACACTTTCCCTATGTAAGGCAGCAAAATCCTTTTACTTGAACTGACTCTCTGCAATGATACTAAATGTCCTCCTTCATTGGTTTTTGCGTTGGTGGTACCTGTCAGAATTACTGACACACCAAAGCAAAAACCAACACAGGAGGTGAACTTAAAAAAATTGGACTTCTGGAAATCAGGTCTCTTTGCTACCCAAGTGATTGAGTCTCTTGAACTCCATCTTGGGGGTGGAAGGAAGGAAGAGCCATGCATGATTTAGCCAATTGTCCAGTGGTTCCACATTTATATTTTTTTTTATGCATGGCTGTTGTTTTTTTTTTCCTTGGCCCATGATCATTACCTTAATTTCTTTCCTCCTAATATATGTTCTACAGTCTATGGCATACTCCGCTTCTAACATGCAAACTCAAGGTCAGACTGACAAGTTTGGGGAAGAAAAATCTGGTTTTAGGAGAAGGGGCGATAGGAGATGTGCTCCTTTGGAAAATACATTTTCTGGTTCAACAGCTCCAAGACAGAGAGCTTTCATGGCAGGAGCTTCTCATGCGGCATCCAACAGAAACCTGGAGAAAATTCTTTATCCATTGGTCGAGAATATAAAGGTATGCAGACACACCTATGTTTTTCACTTCAAGATTAGTTTTTTCGTTCACGGAACCTCTAATGTGTTTCTGCATGTCTCTCTGTAGCCCCAAGATGCCACAAAGATTACTGGAATGCTGCTGCAAATGAATGCATCTGAGATAAAAAAGCTGCTCAAATCACCAGCATTCTTGACAAGTCAAGTCAACAAGGCAGATCTGGTACTTAGGGAAGCGAATCAGAGGGCTATTGTAGGCGGGAGTTCCAGTCTGTCCAAGTCTGCTCGTTGCCTGAATTACTAGATGGCATCACATTTTCTTATCAGTTCATGAGCTCTAGTTCTAGTTGTAGCGTGAACTTAATCCTTGTAGTGAACTTTGCTTTGTGTAGGTAGCATGGTATAGACTGCTGGAAGTAGTTGGACCAAATGGCTGCTTTATAGTTTTATGGCATCTCTAAGATTTTTGTTGTTTCTTTACATTCAGCTCAGCATGCCCATCTGTCTTAACAGCAAGATCACACAGGTCATTGAAAACCTAAGTGTTTACGGAGAAGCATAATGCCTTAAGCACCCCATATTTTGTAGGTTTCCTGCTAGGGAAATGTTCATCTGGATTTTGACATCCAGGTTAGTTCATGCTGCTTCTCTAGCTTATTTAGATAGGGATTTACGACAATTAAATACTCCACTGCTGATATAATCTATTTAATTACACAAGTATAATTTGTCCATTGACATGCTGTGAGCTTGACTAGGGAACATTCTGAATTACTTGTCACAAAGATGGTATAGACTGGTAATACAAATTTTTATCACATCTTACTGAAGGAAAGCAAAAATGGAAAAAAAAAAAAAAAAAAAAGTAATAGCAGGATATATGGTTCATCAGATAAGGGAGAAGCCTTGGACAATCAACGCATCAGCAAGAACTTGGTTGGCAGCTTCAGAAGGATGAACAGCATCCCAGAAGACATATTGAGTAGCATTAGGACATGTTCCTGGTGATTTGGGATTGCATAAGTATATTGTTGTCTCCACCGTCCCTGTTCCACAGCATCCTCTCCTCACTTCCTTAAAACCTGTAATAAACATAACAGGAATATACTATTAGTCAATGATAACGCATTACAGCATTTTTTTTTTTAAAGTCTCATTGGATGGATACAGAATCGTCATACCACTTTGTGATGGAGATTTGATTAGGTCATATAAAGGCTTGAAAATGTCAAAGATGACGATTCTGAGATCAGGATATTGCTTTTGGAGACTTGCTGCAGCAGCATTTAATTTTTGGTTGAATCCTTGAGCGTCGGTGTTGATATTAGACACACACCCATCCTTTCCATGACTGAACAAGGTGAGTGCTGCGGGCAAACATCCCAAAGGTGGAAGTGAAGTCACTCCAATCTTCCTAGCTCCATATCCATACAATTTCTGTTCAGCAAATGAAACAGTTAATCTAAAGGCCATTACCATATTCTTCTTTCGCAAAATCCACATCTAGGAAGAGAGGAGTAAGAAATGAGACCTATAGTATGTACCTTGATGAAGGGTTTGAATGAATCCTCAATTAGGATTGTCCCATACTGGTCAGCAGTGTATACTTTGTTTATAAATGGATTGATATAATAATTCTGAAGAAAGTCACCACTGCCAGCACCAAGAATGTAAATTGATTCCTTGACGATTGATGCAGCTTGCGTACTTCCAGCTACCTCTGCTAGCTTACCCTGGTATTCTTTGAAATAGTCTGCCTGCTGAGATAGTGTGATAGCATGCTGCAAAATTTTACAGTAATATGAGTAAATTGTGCTTAGAAAGTGGAATATGTTATCAAGTAGTAATAAGCCAATGGTCTTGTAGCTTAGTGACATCACTTCTGGTCTCTCAAGTGAGTCTTTTTCCGTTGTAATGGCAAAATAAATAAATAAAATAAAGTAGGAATAAGACATGTCAAAACAATTGCATGGTAGAGAAACTAGAGATGGTCCTCACATTCAATGTGGCCGCTTTCTCATCATAGCCAGAAGCAGCTGAACCGAAATTGGCTCCGATGAGTAGGTTCTTCCCTGATGCCTCCGGGCTAAGGTATGCTGCAGGATAGGTCTTGAACCCCAAAGATTCAGCTACAAGAGATTGATCCCATGTTATTGCTCAGTGCAAGGACAGAAAATTTTATAATCAATTCAAGTTTTGGGTAAAATCTTGATAGTTTATGATTTACTCATTTAGAAGTTTGAAAGCAAAATATGGACAAGCCAGCCGTTTGTTAATGAATATATATAAAATCACAGTAGATCTAAGAGATTTAACTAATAAATATATAATGGACACTAGCAATATACGGCAGTGAACTAACCTGTAATATCAGTGGCCAATTTGCCATTGCAGAACCTCCCAGTGGCTTCATGATTAACAAAATCCCTGCCATAAGGAGGATAGTTGCCTTAAAAATAGTAGGAAGGTAGTTATTGTTACCGACATCAACCGACGAATCACCAAATAACAGGAGTGCTGGAACAAGAGTGGTGGACGTGTTCTGAGCACTTGCATTTTGTAGTGACAGCAATCCCAGGACTGCCAGGATCATCAAGCTCAGTACTATCTTAATGCACATTCCCATATTTTGAGTACTGACTGAAAACAATACCTGGAAATGCCTTCCCTTGTGAGGTACCCCCAGTTGTTGTGCAATTTAAAGTAGGAGCATGAGTAAGATTTGTAGGGATATTAATGAGTGACAATGTAGTAGTTGTCAAGCATTAAAAGCCCAGCTCTGTGTACAGATATTATCCAACTTGATACCATATGTTTGCGTCAGGATTTCCTCTTTATTTAAGTAGATTTTTATCATTGGACTGTTCCTAACCAGAGCATATGTTTTGTGGAAAACATTTTTCAGAATTGTTTAGATGTTTCAGTTTTGAGAGTTTACAGTTAATAACCACCTCTATGATGAGTAATGGTGAGGATTGGAATGGTGTATGACTGACTGTAGTTAATAATGGTTAACTATCATGAAAAATGTTTATAGAAGGTTAGGAACATAATAATCAATAGGAAATGTCAATAGAAGACCGTAGCTTTACCGTCTAATGGCATCATTCCTAAGCTCTCAACCGGAAGTTATCGGATTTGAATCTTCCATCCTATTATAATATCAAAACATAAAAAATGTCAATAAAAGATTTTCTATATATATAATGAAAATTTCTAGTTGGTTATTAATATTTTCTACCATTATTAATTGCCAATTTGTTATTATGAGATAGGTTGCTATGTATACTACTAAAAGTTCATTATATACAGTTACATGATTAATATAATAGGCTATATCATATCTATGAGCTTATTATTAGATTAGATGGTTGTAATATTAAATCTTGACATGAAATTTAAGTAGATTGTCGATATGATAGGTCTTACCATCTTAGTTAAAATCCTAATTCGCAAGTAAAGAAGAATGTTATATGATAAAGTATTATTTGGGATTGCGGACTTGTGTAAGTCTAGTAAACGATTCCATAAAACAAATAAAATCCTATTAAAAGTTTTGTTTCAATCTACATCTTAGAATACTTAGTCCGCAAGATCGTATAATTACTCATTATCTCACTATTCATGTTACTATAAAAGTTAATGCAATGTGATTTTAAAGGCCAAATTTTGAGTTGAACTGGCCAAATTTTAAATAATTCTTTTGAACTAAAGGATAAATGTTATTAAATTCACAATATAAAGGATATTTGATTTTTTTAATCAATAAAATTACACTATATCTAAGTTTAGAAGATGTTAAAGTGTACTTTTAAAACTTAGATATCTTTGCATTAAAACCAAAATTTAAAGGGTTATTTTCAACTTTTAGAGCTTATTTATCATTTTATTAAAGTTTTGAGAGTGGTTTGTAACATTTGAAAATGTAGAGGAATATTCGCATTAAGGTGGAAATTTGTGATTGTTATTACATTATTTTCTATTATATATTATTAATTTATATATAAAGAGAAAGTTATATGTGTAATATATGTGTAAATATATATATAGAACGCTTTAAAGAAAAAAAAAAAAGCAAATGAGACAAGACAGTAATGAGCGTGTGCAGAGAAATGGCAGTTGGAAGATGAGGGTACGGCTTGTAGATATAAAGTGTAGCACGAGAAAGATGCATGCATGTGCATTTGATTTATATTGGTTGGTGTTGAATTGACTGACTGAGTCTTGGATGACTTTGGGTCTTCTTTAATCTTTAGGGAGGGGATGCCTTATATAAGAGTCATATAATAATTAATAATTACCATATGCTCTAAAATTTATTTTTGAAATTTCAAGAGACAATTTTTTTAAAATCTTAAAGCTATAGAAATTAAAAAATACACTAATTTTACACAATAAAAAATATAAAATTCTAAAGCTTTCATGTAATATTTCATGGATAAACTAAATCAGTTAATATGGTAAATTAAGTAAGTCAGTAGGACTATTTTAATAAACATTGTTACAAAATTTATTGAAAGAAGTGGTTGGGTATTTGAGGCATTAAATGGTTACCTTTAACATTTACTATAGATTATATTATGCTAAATGCTTAGAGTTGTAAATGAGATGAGTTTTGAGCTTGAACTAAAGTTGAAATTTTAAAACTTATACCAATCTGTACTAAAGTTTGGTAGAGCTTAAAAATTTAAACTCAAGTTTAATTTAAAATGGTATTAAAGAAACGCAAACCCGACTGGAGTTTGTTGTTTGACTACATCTATCAATTAAAGCTATCTATCTTCACAACTTTTCATGATTCCATGGAATTATCTTACTTTGACATTTAGCAAGCCATAATGATAGGTACATTATTAAACCACAAGGAGATTGTTTAAACTCACTCAAAATTGATTAGACTTAAGCTCGATTAATTTTGAGAGTTAATCGAGCTAAATATTGTGAAGTTTAATATAGACTAAACAAACTGCCCAATAACTTGAGTTTGAATCTAAATCAATTATTCCTCAGTCAAATAAAAATCCAACTCAAACTTCATTTACAACCCCGATTATTGTTTCCATTATTTTCTACGTTATAACAAATAAAATACCCCATAAATCTACAATAAGTAATTTTGATGCAGCACGATTTTAAGAAATACATGCTACATATTCACACATAAACTATTGAATTTGGCCATTCATTAAAAGCTTGGCTCTTGTTTTGGCAAAAAAGAGAAAAAAAAGCTATGCCAAACGGGAACCGTATCTACACTAACTCCAGATCATCTTGAAAACCTGTTCCAGATTTCATCTCCATGTGATCTGGAGGATCTTGGAAATCTATATATGTGTGGCTTATCTAGTAGTCACTCTTTAATTTCTTTCCTACTTTACAGAAGGGTTTGACATTGAAGCAAATGTCAACGCATTTCCGATCACAAAAATGCAATTAAAGGATACACACATGATTGTAATAAGCATTACATGTAACAAACAAATCAACGATTCGGTTGAGATTTCATGATTGAATGTTGTTTTTGTTGGTTTTTTTTTTCCTTTTTTTAAACTTCAAAGAAAAGTTGCTGAAAGCAGTGTTGAGAGAGATTAATAACATGAAGCAAGGTAAGATACACTTGTAAATTTCTATAGTAACACCATCGTTTGACTAATTAAATATAAAAAGTTTTTAAAAAGTCCACTAATTTTCAATTTTAGGGTCTATTTGGCATCCCGTATCGGTAGAGAGAGATACTTTTTAAAAACTTTTTCTAATAAATTGTCTATAAAAAAATACATATAGATCAAAATATATGATAGTTCTCGTGAAAATATCAAATAAACCAGATATAAATAAAATATAGTTGCAAATCAGACATCTTTACAAATAACGTTGAGGTACAGATATAAATACAAATACATATGAGAACAGATAATCCAAATCAATTCTCTAGAGTCTTGGAGATAGCTGGAACTAGAGCATGTAATCAAATATTATAGTTTTGGGACTAAATCAATCTAGTCTTTTGCCTTAGAATCATGTCTCTGGCTTTCATTGAATTAAATCATTGTATTATATCATCTCGACTCAATATGTTTAGTGCCGAAGCTAGGAACAATAATCAACCAACATAAGTTGTAATCGACTATAGGATGATCGTTTGTGAAAGCTTTATTAATATTTGAATTATATTCTTTATTAAGGATTTTAGGCCTCCTATATGTAATCACATATCTCCGCTTGTAACAAGTATAGAAGATTGGTCATGTTAAAAATCATGAAGGAAGAATAGACTTTTTAAAAATGAAAATCCGGATGGTATGATGGTTGCGTGTATCCCAACATCTCGAACGGGAACTATAAATTGGAGCCAAGTCAAAAACATTTTGAGAATGCGATGGATTGTATTTTGGAGCATAAAATTGTTAACAAAATACATTAAGATTCTCATTTCACCGTATATTATTTTTATAATAGCGTAATCAATAAAGACTAAACAAAATATTAAAATGAATGAAAAGACAATATATGAATACATTTATGTAGCCTTTGAGCAAAAAATGAAACCCGTCACATTTGGACAAACTTACCTTAATTTACTTATTATATTTAGACCAACTCACCACATAATGTAAAAAGTTAATATTCGATAAACTTATCATATATAGACTAATTTACAACATTCGGACGAACTTACTACATAATACAAAAAGTTAGTATTCGACAAATCTATCACATCTAGACCAACTTATAAAAAGTGAATGAACTTTTCACATAGCACAAAAAAATGGTACTCAATGAATTTACCATATTTGGATCAACTTACCATATTTGGAAGACTTACCATGTAGTGCAAAAAGTTGATAATCCATATAATTTATTATATTTAAACTAACTTATCATATAGATGAACTTACAATATAGCACAAAAAGTTGATACTCCACTAGCTTACCACATTCGAACCCACTTACCACATAACCGAACTTACCACATTTGAATTCCACATGAGCACGGTTATAAAATCGAGCCAAACGAAAATCAAACTATCAATTTCAGGTCTTGAAATTGAGGAATTGAAACTGAAATCGGAATCATCTCCTACTATTCTGATCCCAATCTGATTTTGGAATTGCGGACCTGTTTTTTTTAAATAAAAAATAAATAAATTTTAAGTTTTTAATAAAATAAATTTTGAACTCAAAATAATTATTGGATCTCAAAGTATTAAATTGTTCAACTAAATTTAAAAAAAAAAATTGTTTAGAATGCACATTTATTTGTCTAAAAACACATCAAATATTAATTGTAGTTAGTAATATGAGATTGCAAAATACTCTAGAAGGTAAAAAAAAAAAATTACAATATAAAAAGCAGTCTCACATTATTAAGGAAATGAATTTCGCTTTTAGGAGAAGTTTATTTAAACTAACTATATATGATTTTAAGTTCTCTTTATTTGTATTATTGATAATAACATATTAAATATTATAAATAAGTAATAAATTTTACTCTATATATGAAATATTTAAATATTAATAATTATATATTTAATATTATTTTTTAATTATTTTTTTCAATGGAATTGGACAGAACCATGGTTTTACGAGTTCTAGATCAAAGAATCGCTATGAACTATGAAATTGACGGT
Source organism: Combretum micranthum (assembly GCA_024138025.1). Classification (NCBI taxonomy): domain Eukaryota; kingdom Viridiplantae; phylum Streptophyta; class Magnoliopsida; order Myrtales; family Combretaceae; genus Combretum; species Combretum micranthum. The sequence continues at coordinate 34,195 of JAMXBD010000963.1, read as the reverse complement.
TCCATAATTAGTTTTGGAACCAGCCAACCGATCCTGTTGTGGACGATGACGAGTTTGGTTTGGTTTCCTATTCGTAACTAAACTGTGCCTATGTCTAATATGAATCAACAATGCATTTGAATGAACACTGTGAAAAGTTGGATAGTTTATGTACAAACTACATTTGGACAAATCCTACTATATCTAGATGAGTTAAAAATAGGTCGAATCCAAGCAACTTATTCTAATAAGAACCAACTTGTATATTAGTGAAGGGAGCAAAAGATAATTATGTAATAGTTTATGTATTTTATAATTAAAAGAGTATAAAACAGTGCAAATAAAGTAGTTAGAAATCAATATAACAATATTCTTCCTTAAAGCCCAAGCAATTAACTTTTCGTTTTTTTTTTTGTTAAGATTTATATTAAAATTTTTTTGAACACACTGATTTGCACAATGACAACAAACGCTGACATACATATTAAAATACGGACACATCTAAAAAAAACCGTAAAAACACGATTCATATACGAGAAATGGTGATTTTTATAAAGCAGGACATAAGGCAGGATCGTGATATTTTCAGAAAATATATATATTATATATATATATTTATAATTGTTGGTTTATTACACTAAAGAACATTAATTAACATCAAAATGTACATGGCCTCCTCAATATATTAAATCAAAGAAAAATTGCAAATAACCTCTAATTAAATGTTGTAAATAATTCTATAAATTTTCATAAATTAACAAGATAAAAAACACTTGATATTTTTGTGTAATAAAATCCCACCAAATTAACGTAAGAACGGGTTGAGCATACTTTCTTTTTAATAAAAATCAAAATTTAGTGTCATTTTCAACATTTAGAGGTTATACTAACTTATCAAAGTTTAAGAACAGTTTACAGCATTTGAAGTTTAAAAGATGTACTGCTCAAGATAAAAAGTTTAGTTATATTTGTAGTTTTCTTAATTTAAATTTAACCAATCAAATTAATGCAATGATACATCCAATTTTTTTTCTAGTAGTAAGATGAAAATTGAAATGAAACTGAATTTATGTTATATGAATTAGAAAATTTTGATGAGTCAACATCATTATTTCATTTCATTAACATTGTTTGGATTGTCTTGTTTTTATTTGTATATTATTTATATCTAATGTGCATCTATATTTTATTTGTGTTTTATTTATTTGATCTGTTTTATAAGTAAAAATGATTTTTTTTTCATTTGTATCTATTTTTTTACTAATAATCTATTTGAAAACATCAAAATAAGATACCAAAATGACCTGTAAGTGACGAACCAAATAGAACCATAGGTCTTTGCTTCATCAAGAGATAAATATGTAGATTTCAATGTAAGATCGTTTGTAAAGCAAATATATCACCATTAGCGTCCTATGTTGTACTTTCACCATTCCTTATCTCAAGACTCATTGATGACGATGATGTTACTTCTTTTTATGTAAATCCTTAAAGGAAAATGTATCGAATGAGGATGGGATAAAGGATTCGGCCAAAAAAAAAAAAAAAAAAAAGGAAAAAAAAAAAACAAAAGATGAGGTAAAGGGAAAAAAAAAAAATTGCGTTGTTTATTAAAAATCTCGAAAATTGAAGCTATTAGAAGATTATAACAAATTCATAAAATTTAAAATTATATTATAAAAACACGATTTCAATATATTAAAAAAAAGTATTTTCAAGGCATGTTTTGATACTGTTGGGGGTGGGGAATTCTTGAATCATGCCTTGAAACATAAAATCTTAGTAAATTGAAAGTGCATACTTAAGATATCGAGATTTTATTTTCGAAAGTTTGAATTTTGAGATTTTTTTTTAATATCTTTCTTTTTTTTTTTTCCTTTGCCAAAAAGCATGCCTACATGAAATATATATTTTTTAGTTTGTTTAGTGATACTTTATCAATTTAAAAATGCTATAAAAAGAAAAAAAAAAGGTGTCTTCAATGTGTTTTTCCATACTACTACTCATTAACACTATATTTGAGAAGAGGAAAAGAATTACGAGCGAAGGAAAGCGAAAGGAAATAATTAAAGAGGAAAGAAAATGAAAAGAACAATTATAACTTCCTCTGTTTGAATAATGAGGTAAAAAGTGTCGCATATGTGAATGGGAGCTCATGGAATCGAGCAAATTGCAAAGTGTAATTTATTTCTTGGCTCCATGTAACCCTGTACTTTTAACACAATTTTTTTCTTATTTTATGTTTTTAATTAAATTGAACCTCATTTATGAAATTGAATCTAAATTATCTTAACCTTAATACTCAGATGACGCAGCGAGTAGCATAAAAACAAGACCAATCAACGATAAATCTTAGAAACTAAAACGAAGGAAAATCTTCACTCAAGAAATTATAGAATATTATTATGTAACAAAAGTCATTCTGTAACAAGAAAAAGATAAAAAAAAAAAATATAAAAATTCCCCTAAGCGTTTAAAATATAAAAATTGAAACTAAAACTTCAATGCTTGTTTTGGGACCCTAAACAAAGGTTTTTGGGCCTGAAAATTGTGTTGTTACTACGACATTTATAGATCTCAAAAGAGCTTCACCTGCATATATAATAATAGAAAACAGAATTGTATACTAAAAGTTATGATTTATGGAAGATAGGTTATGCATTTATCTTTTGGAACTTTTTGGATCTAATTTTTCTAGAAACCTACCGACAACTTGCTATGCATCACAAACACATTCAAATCCCTCCTTAATATATAGTCGTTTATTAAATGGTTAAGAATTACTTGTATCTCAATAGAAGATAGCATAATTGAGGAAAGAGGAAGTAGGAACTCTTATATCTATTTATTCATCTGCAGGATTATCATTAAGAAAATTCCAACCACAATCTTTGATGAAATTTCATTTTCGCATTTGTTATTCATTTATAACAATCTAATCCAATAATTTAACACATTCAATGCAAAATGCCTTTGCTGCCAAATTAGTTAGGGAACAGCTGCTATTCCATCTTCTTAGCTACTCTCAATTAAATTTAGATGTCACTTGTCCATGCTTACGGGGTCTTTGTCCATATTGCCCAAAATTTCTCTTAAAATTCCTTAACAAACCCTAATAGATAAACATTTTCTTTTAATAAATTAAAACCTTTACATCAACCATTTTATTATTCCCATCACCACCAAGTCATCACGGTACGTATCCACCAACGTATATCTACTCTTACAAATCTGGTCAGTTTGCATAAATTGGACCACAACTTTTAAAATAAGTAGTATGATTTTATGTGTTCATTATTTTTCCATTTTTTCTTTTATCCATTTTATGAGATTATGTTATTTCTTATATGAAATCTATGTTGGATAAATTAGCTTTTAAAGACACATATTGGTTTTCATACCCAAATTATTCTTTATTAATGAATCCTCTCTTATAACAATCAAGTTGATTGATTTAATCCTTTCTTATTAAATATAAATCATTTTTATTGGTAAAAAAAAGGTATCATTAAATGATTGAGATTTAAATACGAAATGAAATATTTTAGTCCATAAACATTACACACTACATATTCCTAGCTACATCAACTGATATTTATAAACTTCTTGTAGTTCCATCCCCCAAACCACTGGTGGCGGTCTGGGTTGGATCCTGTTCGGACCGACCCAAGGAGAAATCTAGATATTTATACTAGTTCTGCTGCATTAAGTCTTCACATTGAGTGTGTTTTTTTCCCCATGAGATTAAAGTCATTAATTTTGGAATAATGCTTAGTTTTGATGTGCCAAAACACAAACCTCGTATCATCATGAAAGGTTCATAGGGCCCATTCATTTACTTACGAGTCTACTGGGCTACTGGACATTAGCCTGTGGTTTACTACAAAATTTACACCCTCATTATAAGACCATCTGTGGGACTTAATGTCTGTTCTTAATAGTCATTTACATTTATTCTTATTTGTGCATTCTCAATTAATGAAATAGTTAACCAGGAAATGTTGGCTCAGTTGGTAAGATTTCGGTCCATGACCCCACTGATCATGGGATCGATTCTTATTGTAGGCAAAAGTATCTTCCATGTAGCTGGGATCATCTAACCGTGAAATTTTTTAATGGCAAAAAAAAAGTTATAAAATCATTATTTGATTTTTGAATGTTTTTTCAGTCATACATATAACATTTGAGGTTGATAAATATCATATCAATTTGAAATTTCGTTCACCAAAGTTGTTTACTGTTGAAATTTCTAAATATTGAATTTCATATTTGATTGAATGTTTCCTTGTTAAATTTATTACCCCAATCATTTAAAGAAAGATATCGTGGCAAATGCTTGTTGATTGAAAAGCATATGTATAACTAATAATAGATGGAATATATATATACATATATGTTGATAGATTATACAACATAGTAAATTCAAGTTTTATGTATAAAAATTAAAAAAGAAAAACACCTGAAGTTTATGCAATGATCAAGATACTACATTTTGTTCGATTTGTCTAAAGATATTACAATTTTCTTTGACCCACTCATAACTCATAAGTAAATAGACTTGTGGAATTTCGACAAAGTATAAGGAAAGGTTAAGTTATTGTTGGGGTAAATAGCAAAGTTACCTCCTACATTTACCTTTTTTTTTTTTTTTTTGGTGGGGGTTTACTTTACCCACCTGTGTATTAAAAAGGAGAAAAAAAATGTTTAGACCCTATTTTACTATTTTATCCCGGATGAAATAGTAAAAGCACTAAAATGGAGAAACTGCACAAAATTAAGAAAAAATAACCATGTACTAGTCCAAATGCAGTTTTCCTTAAAGATAATGTATAATTTTAGGTAAAAGATTTAACGCAAGTGCAGTATGTATTAGTGTGTATATTTGCAATGCCTTAATTATGAAAACAATAATATATCCTGTGAGACAAGACATGTTAGGACTGGGTCCAAACTTATCGGGTCTGCTGGCGTGATTGGTTTGAAGAAAAGGGAAACAAAAATATATTGGTATTTAAAAAAAAAATTATGAAAATATTAGTGAGATAATTATATATCAATTTTAAGTAAGTTGAACTTATTTTTTAAAAAGATGAGATTATAAGTGATTTACCTTTTCTCATCAAGAGAAGAGTTTAATGTTGTAAAATGAATTTCGTCTCATGAAGAGACGAAATTGACTACTTATAATTTTGTCTCTTCAAAAAAAATTCAAGTTGCCCATATTGAAAAAGGGTCCTGCATATAAAGATTTTCAACCCTCAATAAATTAGACAGTTTGGAGATTTGCCTAGGGCCTACGTATCGGATCACTATGGACCAGTGCTAATAATGGCCCAAAGCCCAATATAAGTACTGGTGAAATCAGTATTTTCTAGCATTTTGTGCATATTCCTTCTAGGTCAATTGCCCCACACTGGTACTTTACTAATCTACGATGTATAGAACTCGACATTTGACATAGAATGATGTCCTGGGAAAGTCATTAAGTAGCCCAAGCCTATATTTTGATCTACAGACCTAATCTATATTTGTTGAAATTTATGTTATCAAGGGTGTGCTTACGGGAAACATGTTCTTCACATTTTACGATATTAGTTGCAAATTTGGAATCAAAATTTTAATTTTGTCAAATATTGTCCTTGTTTGTTTGAAGGAGTTATAATTATGTGTTGCAACTGACGCTGGGGGTGGGGGTTGGGGTATAGGCTATAGTTTATCATTGCTGGTGGTGGTTAACTGTATAGTGTGGTTATTGCAACAGGTCGATCATGTATAATAAGTACATAAGTCGATTTAAGTAGAGATGTAAATGGGGTGGGTCTGGGACGGGTCATTCTGTTCTAAAACCCAACCCGACTTAATTTTTAGCAAACTCGACCCGATTCGATTTTATCTACCTATCACTAACTTATTCTATTATTTGCTTTTGGGCTATAACTAATCTAACTAAACAAAAATAATACATACGCCAAGAAATGAAAATATACAAATCACTTATACCATGATAAGTTGTTTAGAAAATTTTTTAAGATGATGCATCGATAATATTTCAAAAACTTCTATTCTAATAAAATTTTTCAATTTATTCATTAATGATTGAAGAAAGTTTCTTTATTTTTTTCTTTAACTTTTTTATGATATTCATATTAATAAACATTAATGTAATATTTTAAAAATAATAAATAATATTACGCACATATATATTTTTTATTACTAATAAATTAACTAAAATTATAAAATTAAAAAAAAAAACAAGAAACGCTGAAAACAACGGCAATTGGACTACATAACATAACACCTAATGATCGACTTGTACATCATCGATGCTTGGATATAAAAGGCATGCAAATTATTTATTGAGGAACTGCATGTAGAATTCCTTATCCTAGATCTTGTGCACAACACATTGGATAAAATTTCTAATCATATTAATGTTCGTAGGAAACCGATACTACTAATTGTACATGCTGGGAAAAATAATTAAAAAAAAGAAAAATCAATCAATTATCCTTACTCATGAAAATAAATAGACTTATTTATATCCTATCATGTGACTCAATACATGAATAACAAAATGATTATATGAAAAGCATCATTTAACTAATGAACAAGTAGATTCCTTAAATTAAAATTTTTAATTTTTTTTAATTATATCAGGTCGAGTTTTCCCAACAAGTTATGAGTACAACCTAAAACCCAATCCTAAACCCTATAGGGTTTTTAGCTGGGCGGGCGGACGGATACCCTATAATGACCTACCTCGATTGCATCCCTAGATTTAGAGGAGTTTTGAGATGATAACATGTGTATAAATGTCATAGGGAGAGATGTGGGAGTAGAAACAGTCAAACTTGATTTCTTAGATATACAAGCATGATAGAAGATAAGTTATAGACCGATCTTTTTTCAAAATCTATTCTTCAATAAAAAAAGGTGTTTTAATCTTTTTTGAAGGATATTTTAGGATAGCTCCACATTTCTCTTAATTATAGCAATATGTAGAATCTTTCCAAGTAAGAAAAGAAGCCACTTATTTGTAACCCATTTTTTATAAAACAGTCAAACTAGATTTCTCATAAAAAGTTGATGACCATCATTTTAGTCCACATAAAGACTATTTTAATTATCAAAACCCAAATTAGTCTAGACAAAAATTTTTTGAGTCTACTTTTCATGGGTGAGAAAATGAATAAGGTTAAGAGTAGAATAAACCGGTTTGCAGTGTCTGATGTGATCCTACAATAGCCAAATCTCTTTAGGACAACTTTCTTAGATTCAGTCTTCTAAGCCTTGTATTACCTCAAAAAATTGATCTAGAGATTCAATTGGCCGAGCGGCCCATTATAAAAATGACCATCTCCATCAACTAGATTACACAGAAATATACAAAGATAGTTTTCGAAAAGAGAAATCATTTTTCTATTTTTTATTGATAATTTTATCATGTATATTGACCACCACTATCACAAAAAATTGATGCCTCCATCACTTATTGAAGACCACTAATATACATATATAAATCCTGAGATCAGCGTCACAACTATTAACAATTGTAATGGTCTGATTATAATTCATATCGATAAGAGTAAAGAAAACATTATTGTAAAAAAGCAAATATGCGCTTAGTGTAATTTCTTTTATGGAAACATTTTTCATATAATGTAGTTATCCATATCCCATGCCATAAATATTTTCACTATTCCCAATACTAATTTGTATAGTTTGTAGATTATCTACCACGTTGTTGCTAATATACATACATATATATATATATATATATTCTGCAAGGGAATATTTAGATCCAACTATATCATTCTTTAAAATTATTTTCTAAAATCAAAAGGAATACCATTATTTTCTCTTTTTTATAGCTTTATTAGACTTGATAATCTGGGATTTTAGTTAGTTCTCCCCCTATTTTATTTATTTATTTTTCTCTTTTTTGGAGAGAAATTCCTTACTTAGGAAGTGGTCTCACATTTGCGCTGGGGTTGCTTCACTCATCACATTTCTCTTACAAATAATTAGAGAGAGGGAGATCAATTTTCATCATCAAGGCAATACCAACTGTGCATTTATATTTGTTCCTGCATTAAGCCACTGACCATGTCGCATTCAAAATTAGGTAGACCTCGCAAATATTAGTACGTTTCACTTACAGGAATGGAATAAAACTTGAAAAGAGTAATAATTTTTTATTTTATGATTATATGTATTTTCAAAACAAATATATTTTTGGTTATGGATAATTATTTCTCCAATAAAAAAAAAATAAAGATTTCTTATTTTGTGTCTCGGTTGACTCATGATCAATCTTTTCTACATCTTTTGCGTGCATCTTTATAAGTACAATGTTGAGTCTGTCCACTCTTTGCCTTCCTTTATCTTCTTTGAAATAGATCATTGCTTTATAGTACTAGTTCAAGTAAAGGCACCAGTGCATCTGATGGCTTTGATGTAGTTGTCATTGATAGTTTGCATTTGGACGAAATGAAGAGCTTGATCAATGAAAATAAACATTTGATGAATGGGAAAATATTCAAAGAGAGATTTTTCATAAAAATGAATTATTGAACATTTTAAGGAAAGCATGGAAGACATGTTATAAAATTACACGAGTAAGATTAGGAATGTAGTTGGGATGTAAACTTAAATCTAGCTTGAAGTCGACGATTCTCTCCTTCTCCGAGAGAGTTTTCTCTTCGTGAAAGAGCTATACTCCCTTACAGAGGAGTTCATAACCATTCCATCCCAACGCGTCACTAAGCTTGACCTTCTCTGCTCCGTCATTCCTATCTACCCAAGTTTCTTTCTTTTCACGCCATCAAGTCTGATTGAGGATCTCCTGATTAAATGCCTTCCCTCTTAGTTCCATTACAAATCCTAAAACCCTGACCCCACGTCTTTACCTCCTCTTCTTCACGTCTTTTCCTTTCTGGGTCCCTAACCTACCGTATCCCGTGAACTTAGATCCAGATCTCCTTGCGATTAAACCCTCAGCCTAGATCTTTCTTCACTCTGTCCCTTCTTGCACCCAAAATCTGACATCCTCTGTTCAGTTTATGTGGGGATTCAAAGATGGAAGCTTCATGGGCTTACCTTCGGATAAGTGACTCGCCTTTTGCTTTATTCATGTGTTTTATGTTCTAGGTGCTTTAGTGTTTCTGCTAGGTGTTTTTTGGTTTGCTTCTAGTGTGTGGCTTTTCATCTAGATCCGGTTGTTTTGTTCCCTCTGTCCTTTTCAGCTCATTAGTTTAGTTTCTTTCAGATACAAGACTATGGTAGACCCTACTCTTGCACACGAAATGCCAGTAGCGCTGATGGAACTTGGCCTTCGGCTCTTGATTTGGAGACTCAAGAAGCCGATCTCTCCACAAACAGAGCAATCATGGTATGTAAAGTAGTCCCTGATAGAGTTGAGAATAAAGCAACAATATCATCGATTCTAAAGAAAATTTAGAGACCATATGGGCATTGTGAGATAATAGCATCCAAGCCAAATATTTTTGTTTGTAGTTTCAATGGTAGAGGCCAGATGTAGAAAGTCACTAAAGATGGTCCTTGCGCTTTCAGGGGAAACTTTTGGTTTTGAATGTTTGGGACTCGCATCAAAATTTGGAAGACATGGATCTATTGAAGTGTGCAATATGGGTTCAAATCCATGGTCTAAAGCTTGATCAGATGACAGATAGTAATGCGTTGAAAATTAGAGCCTATGTTGAAGAGATTTTGGAAAATGAACCAGCTAATCTAAAAGGTGGATCAACCCGTGGTTATCTTAGTCAGAGTCAATATAGATTGGACCCAACCTTTGAAGACTATGGGCTCTGGGTGAGTAGAAACAAGATGGAGAGGTGTTGGGTTCATTTTAAATATGACAAGCTACCCGATGTTTGTTTTAAATGCAGTAAATTTGGTCATTCCACCACAATTTGCAATGAAGAGAATGTTAATCAGAATTATGGTACAAGGTTAAGAGCACCTGCAATCCGATCCTTCTTTGAAGGAGATGGATCTCCCACTATTCTTCACCAGCAACAAACTTCATCCATGGAGGCCGCCTCCACGAATCCAATCCTACCACTATGAAGCTAGTGTATCCTAATGGCCTTAAGGGCAATTCACAGGAGCATCCTCCCCCTGCCTTCCAAGTAAAAATGAATCACCACAGCCCTTATATATCCCCACCTCAATGCTAACAATCTCTTCCAACACACCTAAACACCTCCTCATTCCACTTATCAAACACATCCAGAAACCAATCATGGACCTTTAGCTACCCTCTAAACTCTTGCACACCAACTATTCCTGTTAACATCTAGGAAGACAATGAGGTCACTAGCTAGTGAAATCCCCATCTCCTTGCCTACAGAGTGCTCTAGTTTCTAGCAAACCAGACTCTCTATCTCTATCTCATAACCCTAACTCTTCCTCATCTTAGTCCATCACTTCCTCACCAAAACCAACCCAACCAAGTATTTACTTCGTTGAATTTCCTAATTCACCACCCCATACACCTACCCCCTAAACCCTTGCCTAACCCTCCTCAACACAACTCATACCAGCCTTGTCAACCTTAGCTATCAAGAGGCCTACTGAAGATTCTCCATTGATCCTTCCAAAAAGCTAAAATTTGATGCATACCAAGCAAAGATTTCCCCTCCAAGAAAAAATCTTCCAGCTAAAAGAGGAAGGAAACCAAGGAAGATAGGCTTAAGTTGAAGATGAATTCATCTTCCATCTAGGAAACACATTTGCTGATAGGTTCTCTAGTTAATGATTCAATTAACTACCAACAAAACTTGACTGATGGCTGTGGTGCTGGCCAAAATCAGCCACACGGGAGCCATGATTGCCATAAGTTGGAACTGTCAAGGCATGGGTCCACCTTGACAATTGAACACTTAAGGGACTCATTCGTAGACACAATCCTTTGCATGGTCTTCTTGATGGAAACAAAGAATAACATAAGGAAGCTTTTTAAGATTCGAAGAAGGTTGCACTTTGCTTTTGAGTTTTATGTTCCTCCTATCGGATTATTCAGGGGGTTTGGCTCTTTAGTGGACGGAAGATGTCCAGATTGTTGTTCATAATTGTAATAAAAATCACATAAGGTCTTCGATATACCAGAAAGATGGATCTCTCTTCTCGCACATTTCATGGATCTATATCCAGATCCACACTTAAGTAGAAGACATAATTTGTGGCAAGAGTAGGAAATTCTTGCGACAAACACAAATGGTCCTTGGTTATGTATTGGGGACTTCAATGACATCCTGTTCAATCATGAGAAAAAGGGGGCCAAGTTAAATGTGCAAGGCTCATGGAGAGATTTGGATCTATGGTCATGAATGCTAATTTGAATGATCTTGGCTTCCAAGGTCTGTGGTATACATGGTCTAACAAAAGATAAGGTAATGAAAGGGTGTTGGAAAGAATTGAAGAGCTTTAGCTTCCCAAGAATGGCTTCAACTATATCCCAAACTATTGTGCTACATAGTGAATTGGTAGGCTTTGATCATGCTGTTTTAATTGTAGATACTTGCTACTCGGATAGAAAAGGAAAGAAAAGATTTCATTTTGAGAACATGTGGACCACATCCAAAAGTTGTGAGGATATAATAAAAAAGGCTTGGTCCACTGCTCCACTGTAAGTCATCCTAATCCTATTGGCTTCAGGCTAAAGGATGTAAATTCAAACTTAAAGAATAGAGCAGGGTAGCTTTTCCTAATACCATGCATGAAATAAAGAGGGTTCAAAATGAGTTAATGAAGATTAGCATAAAGGTAGCAATATGGATGATATAGTGGAGACAGCTATGGAGAAATTAAGTGTTTTGTGGAAGAGAGAAAATATATTAGCACCAATGCTCAAGAATTAGTTGGCTGAAAGAAGGTGACAAGAACACAAAATTATTTCATCAGACCACTTTGATGAGACGATAAAGAAACAAAATTCTTCGGTTAAAAGACCCAGATGGTAGGTAGCTAAAGGATGAAGATAAGATCATGAATTTATTTCATATTTTTTACTCAGATTTATTCAAGACAGATGGTGAACGCTATTGAGGGAATGTGTTAGATTTGATTAACCTTGTGATTTCCAGTGAAATGAATGAATGCTTAGGGAAGGAAGTTTGTGAGGAAGAGATCAAGGTGGCGTCTTTCAGTTTGGTGCGCTCAAAGCTCTTAGTCCAGACGGATTTCCAAGCACTTTCTACCAGCGCTATTGGAATATAGTGGGCAAGAATGTCATAGACACGGTGAAGGCATTCTTCAACACAGGTACTCTCTGCCCTCATGCTAATTTCGCGGAAATCATTCTTATCAAAAGTTGCCTCTCCTCAGGAGGTAAGTCACTTCCACCCATTAGCCTTTAATTTCTCTTCAAAATTATTTCTCATGTCTTGGTCAATCGTTTGAAACCTTTCCTAAATAGCATCATCTCTGAATGACAAAGCACCTTTGTGTCTGGGCGAGTCATTCATGATAATATCATTGTTGCCCATGAAGCTTTCCACTTTTTGAGAACCAAGCAACCATCCAAGAAAGCCTAGTGGTCTAAAAGTTGATATGAACAAAGCATATGATGGGGTGGAGTGGGATTTCCTTCAGGCAGTTATGATTAGGCTTGGTTTCTATGATTCCTGGATTAGTTGGGTTATGGCTTGTATAACCTCAGTAACTTTTAGTGTCAGGGTAAATGGTAAAAACGCTGGCCATATTATTCCCATAAGAGGTCTTAGGTAGGGAGACCCTTTATGACCTTATTTGTTTATTTTAGTAGTTGATGTTCTATCTCGTAACATAGAAAATGCAATTGTGGATAACCATCTGAAAGGAATGAGAATGAAGAGAGCATGCCCCGTAATTTCACATATACTATTCGCTAACGATTCTCTTTTCTTTGTTGAAGCCAATCCTAAAAATATCAAGTGCTGAAGGAAGTTATTTAAGTTTATTGAAATGCTTCAGGTCAAAAGCTAAATTATCAAAAGTCAAGCATTTTGTTCGGTAAGGACGCCCAACCTATGAGTATAAAGGAAACCTATGAAGATATTGGGATTCTCGCCACAATGAATCCAGGTCAATATCTCAGGTTACCAAATTTTTAGGGCAGAAAAAAATCCGAAGCACTAAGATTTGCAAAGATAAGATAAGATTTAAACTTAAAAGTTGGAAGAGATGTCTTTTGTCTAACGCAGGTAAGGAAATCCTTATCAAAGCATTAGCTGGGGCCATTCCTATGTACTCCATGAACTGTTTGAAATTCCAACAAAGTGGTGCAAAGAAGCAAACTCGATGATTTCCAACTATTAGTGGGGTCAAATTGAGGAGGAAAGGAAAAAACACTAGCAAAGTGAGAGAAACTAACATATCCCAAATCTAGAGGCGGGCTTAAATTCAAAGACTTGGTGGATTATAATTTTTCTTTATTAACCAAGTTAGCATGGACAGTTACTCAAAATCCAAATGCTTTATGGGTGAGAGTCCTAAAAGGTATCTATTTTCTCTGCTCTCGTTTCTTGCGGGCTACAAGAGGATCTAAAGACTCTGGGGTTCGGCAAGTCTTTTGCATGGCAAAGAAATGCTAGTCAAAGAAGTTATGTGGCAGGTTGGAAATGGAAATCCATAAAAGCAACTCAAGACAAGTGGGTTCCAGAGTTAGAAGGAAAGTTACCAGCTTTAAGAGGCAACACATACAATCAAGACCTTTGGTAGCAGATTTGATTGATGAAGATCTACATGCTTGGGACATTCATGCTTTAAGATGGTGGTTTACTGAGGATTCTATGAAGGCAATTTATCGCATTCTACTAGCAATTGCAAATATTAAAGATCGTCTCATTTGGCCCCGTGAAAAGTCGGGCATTTTCTCTGTTCGATCAGCATATAATTTCATTTAATGCTCCAACTTTCAAGAAATTTTAGGTGCGTCCTCCTCTCATCAAGTAACTAAAGAGACTTGGAATTTAGTTTGGCATTGTCCTTGTTTACCTAAAGTCAAACACTTTATTTGGAGGGCTCTCAATAATGCTATTCCTACCCAAAGTAACATTATGAGGCACCATGTGTTTAGATCTAATTGCTGTTATTTTTGTGAAGAGGAGGAAACAATTGAACATTTACTTTTATGCTGTGAATGGACAATAGGGATTTAGTTTGTTGCCCTGGGTTTAAGAATTGATGCTAATAGAGTAACACGATTGGATGTGTGGTTGAAAAATTGTGTGGATAAGGAATGTCTTAATAAACAGGAATCCTTAATCCTTTTTGCCAAACTTTGTACTCTATCATGGATCATTTGGAAAGAGAAATGCAATGGTGTTTTCAACTGGAAGAAAATAAATGTGTTTGCAGTTATAGAATCAGCAAAAAGAGCTTTAGTAGAGGTAGAATTGATCTTAACAAAGCTATTTCTGCAGACTGCTCTTCTTCTTCCTAGCAGGTGATGGATGTTGTGGAATAAGCCCAACCATTCAATACCTCTTCTCCAGAGTTGAGGTCTTCTTGGCATTAAAATCAAGAGGTTGGGGAGATGAGTACTAGGGAGCCTACAGTAGATACTTATTCTTCTACCAGTATTAAATGGCTCGCTCTGCCTTGCAATTTTATTAAAATGAACTAAGATGCTTCCTTTTATTCTTGAACAAATGAAGGTACGATAGCATTCATTGCAAGAAGTGATCAAGGAAGGGTGTGTGGCAGAGGAGCTAACCTTTGTAACGCCAACTCTCCTAAGGAAGTGGAAGGAATTGCCCTTCATGCAATTGTAAAATATGCAGCTTGGAGGAAATGGGAAAGCATCATTTTTGAAATTGATAGTTTAGTGGTGTACATGGCGGTTTGCTCCACAACTAATCCACCCTAGCATCTTTTTGTTCATATTCATGAGATTAATTTGCTTTTATCTAGTTTTAGATGTGCTTGCTTTGAATGGGTTCACAGACAAGCAAAAAGGGCAACTGATTAGATTGCTTATCATATAGACTTAGGCTATGCCCCAAGGATTAGTGTTTTGTTATTCCTAGCCTGTTGAGGTTGATTTTGTTAGAAGGGGTTGGTTGCTCTTTGGATGATAACATTCTGGATGAACTCTTTGTTGTATTTGATCAATTGAATTTATAAAGTCTCTTGAAGGGCAAAAAAAAAAAAAAAAAAAAAGATTAGGAGTGTAGCCAGGTTAAATCATTATAGGATACTCGACCTATTCGATCCACTAATGATCCAACACGGCCTAACTCTATAGAGTTACGGATCAGGTTTGGTAAATAAAACTTCGATTCTATAAGGTTTTGGGACATAAAAAAGACTTGATGTGTAATATGGACCTGCTAAATTATGTATAATATAATAAAATAATGATAAAAGAAAAAAGAATTTTAAATTTCAAAACAAACCCTAAGTCAATGGAAATTCTTAGCTCAAGTTGCTCTTTTTTGTTTCAAGGCAACTTGTGGACGAGTTAAAGCATCTCAAGTAGTGTATTTTGTTCTCCACGTAAAAATTGCTATGTCTAACTTATTTATCCTTTATTCCGAATAAAAAAATATGCTAGATTAATATATTTTGTCCCAAGTAAGACTTCACCCAAGAGTAACCCTTAAGTTAGTCCCTAATATATCAACAGCTCCAAGTCCTTACTCCTTTATATTTTCTAAGCTGCCACCCCTTTTCATTTTCAAAGCCACCACCGCTAGTCCTAGTCCATCGCTCATCACACACTCGATTCACTAACACCACTTGGTCACTACTCGCTCTCCATCACCAGTGGTGACTCATCACTTATGTCTCATTGCTATGTCACTAGACTCACTATCGTTTTGTCTCCACCACTACTCGCCATCACAGCCCATGCTCACCTGAGTTCACTCCAGCCTCTCTTCACTCGGGTACTAGCGACGACTGCAAGCTCAAGGTAAGGTCTACATTTGCTCAATTCTAGTTGCCTGATGCTCTTGGCCCTTAGTAGTTTGTAAAGTATCTTGCATGGATAGTTTGAACCTTTCGTGCGTACAGTCTTATGGGCTTTGTTGATAATTGGTCAAACTAAGTATTTTTAAAGTTTTGAAAAATTTTATGTTTCCATTATTATTGAACGACTCATACTTCATTCAACTGTAATTGTATAATTAAAATAGTTAATATTTTAATTATTATATTTATTTTAAGAGTTAGATAATTGATTGGATGGTTGATGAAACTGTAAAAGCTCTTAAACTTGAAACCCTTAGGTCTTTACTTTGACTGTATTTTATAATTTGGCTCTTTAGATAATGTGGTTTTAAAACCATGGTCCTGGTACGGAACCAAAACTACCAGAGACGAAGGATTTTCAGGTTCTGAAGCTTATTTAATCAAAACGAAAGTGTAACATGACGAACTAAACCAACGGGGACAAGTCTTACATGTGGCAATTATTCGACCTAGGGTTGTTCAGCTTTTCCTACCAAAAGTTCACCAAATTTGATTGACGCAGAAAGAGAGAGATGGCTTCTTTATTTTATTTTATTTTATTTTTAATTAGATCTCATGGAAATTTGATTGAAAAGTTAGTTTTGTTTCGCATGAATTAAATTTTATTGGCGAAAGTGAATACTGCTTTTTTAATTAGTCTTTGCATTATATTTTGTTATAGGTCTACGTTTGCTCAACACTGACTCAACTGCTCTAGTGTCTCTTAAGTTAACAAACATAAAGATAACATAGTAATAAGAATACAAAGTCCTTCTGTGGCATCACGAACAGTGAAAGAGCTCAACTGGCATGGACGAGGACGAACAAGTACAGAGAAAAAACCAAAACCTTTTACGTAGAAGAGATGGGTGTACCATATATGGCTGTCAGAAATCCTAGTGTACCTGATCTTTTGGGAACATAAATTTTGTTTCCATTTTTTTATCAGTTTCCTTTTATATTTTTGCAGTTTCTTTATGTGTTGAAGATTGATAGGTCTATAAAAGCCTACGTAACAATTATTTTAAAATTATCATTAATTATTTTAAAATCATCATTAATTAAATGGGTTAGTCGGCAGAACGGGTTAGGATTAAAAGCCTATAGGGGTGGGTTTGGGCATTGAAAAAAATCATAGAGTTGCAAATCGAGTTTGAGGAACCTTATGATGAAGAAAACCAGGACGGGTTTGAGTCTTATATAGTCTATCCAAAACCTACCTTGATTGTATTTTTAAGTAAGACACTTACATTATGTTTGGTTTAATGGAATAAAATTAGTATTCCAATTTTATTACCACGGAATATCTATTATTTTGTTTGGTTTGCAAAAGATTATATCAAAAGTATATCTATTTCGTATAATACGAAATGGATAAGAAAGTTTCATTCCTTCCCTTTATTGAAATAATGAATATTCTTAAAAAAAGTATATTTTGTTTCGAAAATACCTCAACTATAAAATAAGAAATTGTTATTCTTTTCTAGGCTTATTCCATTCTAGTGAGCTAAATGTATAATTAAAGCGTTGTTGCTTATAGATACAAAGCAAGTTGAGTAGAGTGTGGGTGAGAGTTCACCCTTTCTTCAATGAACATGAATTTACTCTTGTTTGCTTTTTATTGAACTAAAACCACATATGAAAATATGCACAAACATGCTTGGATTATTGTAGTTATGTGGTAATTTTGGAGGAATAATAATCTTGGAGTGGTCTATATACTAATTTCTTAATTTAGACACATTAAACATGGAATACAAAGAGTACATACATTTGGGCACTAATGTTTATATTTTTCATTGATTTTTATGGGTCATTACATTGTAAAATATAGGTGCAATGACCATAAAGTAGTTACAATAATATTCCCCCATGTGATTATATTTACAGGTGGTAAAATCTATTTAGCTATAGCTATATTACTAACTACTTTGTTATTTTCGTATGCTACTATTACTATATTTATTGAGTCATGAATTATGGTCTAGCCCAAGGCCGAGCACAATATGGACTCTCCCCACTAGGCTTGTTCAGCTCTTTCACTAATTCCACTATTCATTTAGTCTTGCTTGTCTTGCCCCGATCAACACATGTTCTATTCCCTCTACGGTTTCACACTCAACACAAGTCAAAGACTCCTTATTTTCTATTTTGTCCACTGTCTTCTTCCTAAACCCTAACCTAGCTTGTTATTTCACCATCTGCCTCACGACATCTTCCCCCCTTCAAGAACCCTTGTCCACAAGGGTTGATATTTGAATCTTAAGGTTAAGTCCAAGTATAACTCTCATGTAGCTTCACTTTCCGATCTTTCCTTCCATTTTATTAACACTTGTGTGTCTGCTGCAGGTCCTCTCTTGATGATTCTACGTTCGAGTATAAATCTTGATTCCTAAGTGTCCAGATCTTGAAGATTTGATAGATCGGTGGTGCTTTGACAGGCGTGGAATGTAACGCTTAAGTTGGCAAACATGGAAAGTAGGGTGGATGGTTGCATCTGAACGTAATTCCAAGTGATATGCTACTTCACCAATTTTGTCTATGATTTTATATGGTCCAAAGTATTTTAGGCTAAGCTTGTTAATTTTGTGTTGCTTGAGACTGTGTTGCCGATAGGGTTATAGTTTAACCATACCTAATCTTCAATTGCAAAAACCCTTTCACTTCTTTCCGATCAACCAATTGTTTCATTCTCTCTTGGGCTCATTGTACATGATACTTTAGTGTCTTGAGAGCCTTTTCCCTATCTATTGACATACGATCAACCATTTGATTCCTCGAATCTCCTGAGACATAAGGCAAATGCAAGGGTGGAGGATTCCCATACAACACTTCAAACGGTGTTGTTTTATATCATGAGTGGTAATTCATATTGTACCACCACTCTGATAGAGCCAAGTAATCACTCCACCTTTTAGGGTTTTCACTGGAAACACAACGTAGGTATGTTTCTAGACATTTATTCACAGCTTTTGTCTACTCGTCGATTTGTGGGTAATAGGCAGAAGATAATCACAATTTGACCCCTTGTAGCTTAAAAAATTCATTCCAAAAGTGACTAATTAAAATTGGGTCTCTGTTACTTACAATGGAATTAGGCAGCCTGTGTAGTTTGAACACATTTCTAGGAACAATTTGGTTATTTGTGGTGTTGTGTAGGGGTGTGTCAACCCTATGAAATGAGCATACTTACTAAACCTGTTTACAACTACCATAATCACATTTTTGCCATGTGATGTTGGTAGTTCTTCAATAAAATCCATGGTGATATCCATCCAACATCCTTTAGGTATGGGCAAGGGTTGCAATAGTCCGGGTTGAGCTACCTTCTCGTACTTATGTCGCTGACAGATATCACACTCTCTCACATATTGTCTAGCATCTATTTCCATTCCTGACCAGCTAAAAACTGTGAGTAGTTTCTTATGTGTGGTTTAAGCACCCGAATGACCTCCTAGCACCCCATCATGATATAGAGATATCAATTTCTGTCTCAATTCTTTTCCCGCTCTTATAACCAGTCTACCCTTCTTCCTTAACAGATCATCCTCAATAGAAAAATTCTTCACCAATGCTCCTTTGCCTATTTGGTGGTAGATAGTTTGATAACAACTATCAACCATGACACTAGCTTTAACTTCATCTAGAATTTCTTAGGATACATTAATAGTATGGACCATCGTCTTCAAATGTGCAAATCCTGCACAAGAAATAGTGTCAGTGACCTCATTGGTCTGGCCACTTTTGTATTGTATCTCATAATCCAAGCTAAGTAGCTTTTCAACCACTTTTGCTGGCTATTAGTGGTTATGTGTTGTTCCAAAAAAATTTTCAAACTTTAGTGATCTGTTTTTAATAATGAAGTGTCTTGCCATCAAATAATGTCTCCACTTATCAACAGCTTGAACTATAGCCATCATTTCCTTCTCGTAAATGGATACCCCCCTTTCTTTCCCTAATGCTCTACTCAAGAAAGCAATAGGATGTTGTTCTTGCATCAAAACAATGCCAATGCCTTCATTATAGGCATCGATTTCAATTACAAATGGTTTAGAGAAATCAGGTAACCTTAAAATCGGTGCTCTGGTTAGCATTTCATCATAACTCAAATGCCTCGTCGGCCTTACCATCCCATGCGAATGCATTCTTCTTCAGTAATTGTGTGAGTGGCTTAGTAATGGATCTATAGCCTTGAATGAACCTTTGGTACTATCTAGCAAGTCTTAAGAATCCCCTGAAGTTATCTGACATTGGTAAGTTAGGCCACTTATGTACGATTTCAACCTTCTTAGGATCAATAGTGACCCCATGTTTTGAAATAATGTGCCCCAAGTACTCTATATGGGTTACCTCGAACTCACATTTACTTTTCTTCAACAACGATTTCTCTCTTCTCAGAATTTGCATAGCAGTTCTCAAGTGTTGGACATGTTCATCCAAATTTTGTCCATAGATCAAAATATCATCGAAGGAGCCAATATGAATTTTCTCAAATGCTCCCTAAACAGATCATTCATCAAACTTCGAAATGTATAAGGAGCATTAGTTAAGCCGAAAGGCATAACTACAAACCCGTAGTGTCCTTCATGCGTTTTGAAGGCTGTCTTATAAATGTCCTTAGGATCCATCAAGATTTGATGGTATCCTGATCGTAGATCAAGCTTACTGAAATAACACGCCTAATATAATTCATCAAACAAATCATCGATTAGTGGAATAGGATACCTGTCTTTGATAGTGAGCTTATTGAGCTCACGGTAGTCAACGCATATTCTCCACATATTATCCTTCTTCCTTATTAACACCACAGGAGATGAGAAGTGACTATGGCTGGGGCGTATCATGCCTTACTCTAGCAACTCTTTAACCATGGTCTCTAATGCATTCTTTTGAGCTGCAGAATGTCTATAAGGTCGCAAGTTAATTGGATGAGCTCCATCCTGTAAATAAATGTGATGTTCATGCTCTCTTTGTGGTGGTAAGGAATGTGGTTCCTCAAAGAGATCACTGAAATCTTCAATGTCATCCAATAGGATCGAAGTTATCCTTCTCAATTTGTCCTTCTCACCACTAACCTGTTGGCCCATCACCATCCAGCATTGGATGTCAATTCTGGGTTTTTGTTCCATAACCAGCTTAGTTAAATGTTTCCCATCAATGTTTCTTAAGGATTCCTTAATCCCTAACAACTTATATGGCTTACCATTGTGAGTAGGCTCCATGGTGACCTCTTTGAAATTCCAAATGATGTTCCCCAACTGCTCCAACCATGGAATTCCAAGTACAACATCTTCTCCATCCAATGGTAATATATAACAGTCTATCTCAAATGTATTGCCCTGCATCAACAGACTTAGTTGTGGCACATAACCCCTTGTATAGATAGGACTACCATCTGTTAACATTACCTTGATGGATTTGGTACTGTCCACTGAACATCCCAGCTGTTTTGATATTCCTTCATCCATAAAATTAAGAGAACTACCATAGTCAACAAAGACTCCCAACTTCTTCCTTTTGTAAAGAGCATGAAATCTCATCATCTCTAGTTCTTAGGCTTGATTAACAGTATTTAATGTTAACTAGGATAATTCTTCTTTTAGTGTCGGAGTGTCATTATAATTTTCCATTCCATCTAGTTCTCTACCCTCTTCGTCGACTACCAACATTTTAAAGGGTCTATTCTTGCAACGATGACCTAGTGCAAAAGTTTCATCACACCAGAAGCATTAGTGATTTTTCGTTTCTCATATAATTCCTCTGGTGTGAAATGTCTGGTTATGTGACTTGAAGTGGGTTTGGTGTATATCTGGGTAGTCATTTGTGATTTAGGCTGTGTGGGTCTAATTGGGTGGTTAAGTGTTTGTGTAGGTATGGGTAAGGTATGTTTTTTGTGTTGAGAAGGGGCTATTCTATGTGTTGCCAAGATGGTCGATTTTGGGTGCTCTGTATGGGAATTGGTAGCAATCAGTATGGTTTCTTGTAGTTTGGCAAGTGTGTAGGCATGTTGTAAGGATTGGGGTTGGAACATACGAACTAGGTATTGAATTTCGAGTTAAGACCACTTAGGAAGCAACTTATTTTTTGTGGGTTTCGGGTAAATGCACTAAGGTTGTCAAATACTTAAATTCGACCCAATACTCCTCTAATATACCTTGTTGTACTAATTCCTTAAGTGCAGCCATGGGGTCATCAAAGGTTCTAGTACTGAATCTATGTTACAACCCCAACACAAACTCTTCCTAACTAATAGGAGTAGGAGAAACCCAGTTTTGAACGAAGGAATGATACCAATGCAATACTAAATCTTCTAAATGCATAGCAACAATTTTAACCCTTAGATGGCACGGAGTATCATCTACTTCGCAGAAATGCTCTACTTTAATTAACCAAGATTTCAAGTCCTCACCAGAAAATGTTGGAAAACCTAAGTGAGTAGCTCTGGAAGGTAGCTGATAAGAGCTTTCATTTGCATCTAGGGGTCCTTTCATTACTGCCTTTGCCTTGTTTTATCTAGAGCCACTGGATGTAGTATCAATGCTGACTGCTTCACCCAAACTACCAACTGCATTTGATTGGGACTGATAGCATCATTAACTTTCTTTTGAAGGTTGCCTAGTATAGTTCCATACCAATCCAATATTGTTTGCTATGCTTAAATAACTTGATGAAGGTCTTGAGTAATCGCTCGTCTATCTTTTCAAGGTCTTCACAGTCTCATCCATACTCTCACTGCGACAAGTCTTGACCATCCACCCACAAGGGCTCTGATACCAATTAGAGTGTTGTTTACACTAATTTCTTAATTTAGACACATTAAACATGGAATACAGAGAGTACATACATTTGAGAAGCAATGTTTAGATTTTTCATTGATGTTTATGGGTCATTACATTGTAAATATATAGGCACAATGACCAGAAAGCAGTTACAATAATATTCCCCCATGTGATTGTTTAGCTATAGCTATATTACTAACTAACTTTGTTATTTTCGTATGCTACTATTACTATATTTCTCGAGTCATGAATTATGGTCGAACCCAAGGTCGAGCACAATATGGAGTCTCGCCAATAGGCTTGTTTAGCTCTTTCACTAATTCCACTAGTCGTTTAGTCTTGCCCGTCTTGCCTCAATCAACACATGCTTTCATTCCCTCCACGGTTTCACACTTAACACAAGTCAAAAACTCTTTATTCTCTGTTTTGTCCATTGTCTTCTTCCTAAACCCTAACCTAGCTTGTTGTTTCACCATCTGCCTCACAACAAATCTAGTTTAAGAGTAGAGAAAATTCTCTAAAATTTATAGTGTTTTGAGTCTAAATTCATGGAATTTTTTATTAGTCTATTTATCCATGGATAATTAAAAATAAATTATGTTATCTAGTTGACTCGTTTATTGAAGTGGATCTATCAATTAAGCCTTTTAATAGAATCTTATTAAGAGTTAAAGATAGATTAATAGCAACAATTATAAATGTTGCTAGGGTTTTTTATTGTGGAAGATTAGATCATATAATGAAACAATATTCATATCAAAATGTGTATGGTAAAGCCCGTGTTAGTTTTATTTTTATGTTTAGTATAGCATAAGTTAACTATTACATTTTTATTGGGTTATTGAACATATAATAGATTGAATTGTTGTTTATGGGTCTTGTTATTGGTAACTCAATGATGTGTATTTTTATCCATCTTCAAATAACACAAGGAGAGGTCTTTACTTTTTGCATATATAGGTGTGTTGTTTATTCTATCGTTTAACACAACATTAAAAAAAAAAAAAAGAAACGAAAGGAAAAAATGTAGGTTAAAGAATAGTGGAACTTTCTATACACTCTTAATCTAATTTAGGTTTATTATTTTCTTAATTGATTTTGCAAATTGTTTTAGTTGAGTCGTTATTATGTATGTATTAATCTCTCAGCTTTATCAATTAGCATGTCATAATTTGTGGTTATGCAATTATTTGAAGGGATAATATTCACTATAAAAAAGTTAGGTTTCGAGACAATTTATGTTTGTAAAAGCAATTTTCTGTTACAAAAATCATTACTATTGATTTTTATCAATAGAAAGAGAACTTTCTTATTAATTTTCATCGTATCATTCTATCTCTTAAAATCAATTTTCTTGTAGTGATCATATTGAAAGGTATCAACATTTGAGTGTAAATTTATTTATGGTATCAATGTTTAAAGTAATTAAAAGGAATAATTAATGTCTAAGAATAAATTTATTTAAAGTATTAACATTTCAAGTAGTTAATAAAGGGAATCAACTTTTCACAAATGAGTCAAATAAGATATCCATCATTGACTTATTAAGGAAAATTAATTGAAAACTAATTTAAATGTTGATACATTAAATGAATTTTGCAAAAGTTGATACTCATTTGATTTATTTTGTGAAATGTTATTCATCTTTTTAACCTTAAAATGTTGATATCTTAAATAATATTAGCCTTAACAAATATTGATACTTTCTGTATAGTTTAACCTTTTTAAATTAAGTCAAATGACTAAATAATTTTGTATTGTCAATTTCCATCAATATTAGAGCCATGAATAATAACTTTATGGTTGTTATATTAGAGCCATGAATAATAACTTTATGGTTGTTAATGTGTTTATTTAATGCTTCTAATGTTCTTTTTTAAATAAGAACCCTTAGTTAATTTTATTTTCGCTAATTTCTTGTGCTCAACTTTGTCATGATGGAATTCAAATTCTATAAATCGTGAAATACGAAACATGAAAAGTGTACTCTTGATCAAGGTGATGATGCAATTTGATTTCAAGACAAGTATCTTCTAAAATTACCAGCCTTTACTATATTTAGTATGTTCAATAAGCAACTTTTTTCTTTAGTGTCATTTATATTGTGTGGGCTCTACATATGAGATTAATGTGATTTAATCATGCAATTTTGGGACCATCTATGCATTGTGCTTATTACATTTCTATATGGTTGTGTGCTTACTTCTTGGGAGACCAATCATATAGAATATTGTGTGAAATTGGATTAATATTTGATCTCACACTCACACACACACACACACACACACACACACACATTTATGTTGAATTTTATAAATAATGTTCATACCCTATTAGTATGTTGTCATTATTTGAAAGCTATATTGGTATACATTGAACTATATACACTTGAAATGTTTTACCCATTAGGTCTTAAATTTTATGTGTACAAGTTTATATATATATTGAAATTGGTAATGTATTATAATTCGAGGCCCTTAGGTAAGATTGCAATAACATAACAATTTCAATCTAATGAATTATTTAGATGACTGCATACAGAAGGAATTGATTATTATAGGTATTTATATTTAGCTTTTGTTATGATAATTCATCAGTGGCTTTTCTTGGTCTTTGAACTGCTATGAAAACTTTAATTGAGACAAATTTTTAGGAATGAGTTGAGTGTCTAAAAATGTTTTAAGCTATAGAAAATTTGGATGTGACTCTTAGAGAAGATAAACATGAAGTTTTATAATCAACAACATTTGATCAAATCAATAATGTAAAAAAAAAAAAGAAAAAAAAAGTTGCATTCAAAGGGTATGCATCATGATAATGAAATACACCATTGAAAAATCCATTAGGTAATGTACTGTAAAAACTAAAGATCTAGGGAGTTTTCTAAGGTAATTAGTGAGAAATTTGTAAAGTTTGATAAAGTTGGAAGGGCCATTACCTTTCTCTCTTAGTGAAGATTGTTTAAATGGTGTTTATAGGGTATGTGAGCACATAATAGAGCTTATCTATTATTACAACAAGCTAAAATCTATGAAGGTGGATTTAAGAGATTGTTATTTTATTTGGTGAGCATTGGAATCTCTCCTATTTGGTTACAACATATTGAAGACTACTTACAATGCCCAAAAGAAAGAATGGAGTATAAATAATATAATTTCCATTGTTAGCCAAGCAAGGGTTAATGAAGAGGGAAAGTGTAACTTTGTGATAGTGTGGACACAAATAAACTAATTGCTAAAAATTCAAGGGTTGTTTAGAGGAGAAAGAGAAAGGCACACCCCTGTGCTAGTTAGTTTGGAATCAAATTTAGTTGATGTTCTAGCTATTTATGTGGTTAGATAGTGATGCTACAAATCATGTTATGATTCTTTGTCGGAGTTCAAAAATAGGCAAAGTCCAAATGAAGGAGAGCAATGTGTGGCTATTGGAAATGGAGATATAATAAAGTAAAGCATTTAAGAGTAGTTGACTTAGGATTGTCATATGGGCACGTATTAAAGTTAAAAGACATTGTTCATGTACCTTCTATAAGAAGGGATTTGATTTAAATTTCTACTTTAAAAAAATGCGGCTACTTTTTTTTTTTCTTTCAATAATGAGAAAGTTTTTGTTTATTATAATTTTAGTATGGTTGGTTTTGATTCTATGCGTGTTGGCTTATACATGGTTGAATATGACTCTGCTTATCTTAATTGGTGAACTTTATCATTAGGGTTGAATGAGGTAAGATAGATGAAATTCCTTTATGCTATGGCATAGACAGTTGGGCATATATCTAAGGATAGTATGGGGAGATTAATCAATCAAAATGTTTTGCACATAGTTGATTTATCTGACTTTGGCATTTGTGTAGATTATCATAAAGGAAAACTTATGATTAAAGCTATAAAGAAAGGTATACCTAGGAGTTAAGATATTTTGGAGTTTATTCATACTGATATTTGTGGGCCTACTTCTCTTGTTGCCATAGGTAAAAACTGCTATTTTATGACCTTTATTTATGATCATTCTTGTATGGATGAGTTGATCTTTTGCATGAGAAATTGATTCTCTTAATCCTTTTAAGACACTTATAGCAGTTGCTAAAATTAAAAATTATCAAAATGTTCAAAGATATTAACTTAGATAAATATGGTCATTTTTATGGTGAATATGATGAAATTGGTAAAAATCCAAGCCCTTTTGTTAGGTTCTTCTAGGTTTGTGCCATAGAGGCCCAATACATAACACCTAAGACTAGGGAAGCAAACGAAGCAAGACAATGCGTAAACTAATCTAACTCAACTCGATATTTACACTAATTCGATTCAAAAATACTCAAGTCAAGCTCGAGCTTCATATGTTTAGCTCAATTAGCTTGTAGACTTAATTGAGCTCTGTTGAATTCGAGTCAAGTATAAATGCTAATCAAATTTGAGTACTAATATTACATTAATTAGAAATTAAAATATTTTTTTTTAATATATTGAGTCTAAACGAGCTTAATCGAGCCAAGTTTAACCTTTAAGATTTTGAATCGAGCTTGAGCTCAGCACTATACTATTTTGACTCGACTCATTTACACCCTATAGGACCCCTTAACAAAATAAAGTAGTTGGAAGACAAGATCATAATCTCATGGATATGGTGAGATGCATAATAAATCATTCCCTTTTGCTTGAGATATCATGGATTGATGCCTTAAATACAATAAGTAACATGTTGAATTGGGTGCACAATAAATCTATATCCAAAATACCCTATGAGTTATTCTCACAAAGGAAGCCTAATTGGAAACATTTATGGGGTTGTAAGGCAGAAGTGATACCTTATAAACTGTAGATAAGGAAGCTTGATCCCAAGATTGTTAATGGCTTCTTTATTGGCTATCATGTGGTTTCAATTATTGAATTATACTATGTTGTTTTCTTTAAAGGTGACTTAAATGGTGGAAATGGGATATTGCATGTCATTATTTTGAGAGATGGATAATTCTTCATTCCTGTAACCCTTTCTTCTCCTTGGGTGGTGGTTGCATCTCCTGTAATTTGTGACAATGTTGTGGTTCCATTGAATAATGTCACTCCTCCATTGCTATCAAGATCAAAATCAATCTATTGATGAAAACCCTTTTGAGGAGGTCTCAAAGAGTTAGAAGGGCTAGCAATTTCTAATGATTTCATTATATATTTAAAGGATCATGAATTTGATAATAATGGCGATCTTGAATCTATCACTTTTCAAGAAGCCACATCTTGTCCTAATCATTCCTATTGGGTAGCAATAATACATGATGAATTAGCCTTTATGCATAAAACTAGAGTCTAAGATCCTATTGAATTTCCTAATAGTTGTAAAACTATTACTTGCAAATAGAACTTTTAAACTAAAAGGCATCTAGGTGAGGTCAAAAGATATAAGGCTAGATCAGTGGTCAAGGGTTTACACTCAAGGAAAGGTATTAACTATGACAGTCTATTAGTTTCTACTAAAGACTTCTTTTATGTGTTATGACTTTAATGGTCCATTTCAATCTTAGACTTTGTCACATAGATAAAAAATACCTTTCTAAATCACAAGTTGTTTGAAGATGCATGTATGGATCAAATTAAAGGATTTAAAGTGCAAGGTAAGCAACATTTGGTGTGCAAATAGAATAAGTCCATCTTTAGGTTGAAATAAGCCTCTAGATAATAACACCAAAAATTTGATTAGATTATGGGCTTGTTTGATTTGTCTTATTTTGGTTGTTTTGATATTTTATTTTTGTCGTTTTCAAACATACTGTTTATCAAGAAATAGATGCAAATGAAAAATAGATATTTTTATTCATAAATAGATCAAACAGATTAGATACAGGTAATATCAAATACAGATCAGATACAAATAATATAGAAATGAAATCAAACAATCCGAATAAACCTATTACTTGTCTTGGTTTTAAAGAAAATGTTACAGACCAATGCATTTATTTAACGAATAGTGGGAGTAAATTCATCATTCTTTTGCACTATGTTGATGGCATCCTCATTTCTAATAATGATGTGTCTTTTGAACGAGACTAAACAAATGTTGGCTAGTTATTTTGAGGTGACAGATCTTATTAATGCATCTTTTGTTTTAGCCATACATATCTACCGAGATATCATAAGATGTTCTTCTTTTGTCTCGAAAGGTATACATAGAAAAGATTCTCATAAGATGTAATACTCAATTTTGTTGCACTTGTGTAGTACTTATCGAAAAGGGTGAAAGACTCTTTAAAGCCTAATGTACTCAAAATGATATAGTAAATCCACATTAGAAAATGTTCTTTATGCCTCTACTGTTGGTAATATCATGCATTCTTAGGTTTGTATATACCTTGACATTGGTTTTGTAATTATTGCACTTGAAAAATATTGTAGTAATCCAAGAGAAGATCATTGCAACGTTACAAAGAAAGTCATGAAATACCTACAATGTACAAAGGACTATATGCTTACTTATTAGAACAGTGATCACCTTGAGGTAAATGGTTACTCTGATTCAGACTTTGGCAGCTTCTTTGATGATAGAAAGTGTATTATTGGATATTTTCTCTTGTTGGTTGAAGGAGTTGTTTCATGGAATATTGTGAAACAAACACATGTAGCAATCTCTACTATAAAGGCAGGACATATAGCTTACCAAGCTATATGGTTGAAGAATCTAATAGATGGATTTCATATTATTGAAACTATATGTACACTTTAACCATTTATTGTGATAATAGTGCTTCCGTCAATTTCTCTCGAAGCAATAAAACTTCAACTTATCCTTAGTATTTTGATGTTTTGTACTCATTTGTTAGAGAGAAAGTTTGTAAGTTTTAGACTCACATCAGGCACCTTGCTATAGGCTTCACCGTTGAAGTATTTCATGATCACGTAATGGATTTAGTTAAGTCTTTTGATATCTTGGGCTAGTGAAAGTTATACGACCATTTTTGTAATATTGAACTTTCAAATAATGATCAATAAGTTAAGCTTTTGGTCTCAAGACTATAATTATGTTTTAATGTCACTTTAGTTGCCATATAACTTTGTTGTGCATTCTTTTTGTTATGATATATGGTATTGTTTATATTGGATACATTTTGACCCCACCTTCTTTTATTAAGTTGGGTATTATTATTATTATTATTATTATTATTATTATTATTTGTGATGAAAACTCGACAAGCATCTTGGGAAGATGCTAGGACCATTTTGTTGGGAATTGCCTATTGATCGCATTTTTGTTTAGTATTATCCTTGATTCCCATGTTCCACATTTGCCTAAATCACCGTGAGTTGGATCTTAGCATATATAACATTAATATCCCATTCGGATACAATGTTTTGCATTGTTAGGAACCTTTATTGTGATTCTAAATTTAAGGGTTGTTAGTTAAAAGTACTTATTCGTTATTGTTGATTTTTTTTGTGCCACATCAATTCATACTGTTGTTGATATTAATAGTTGGCATATGTTAACCAAGTGGGAGATTGTTAATTTTAATTTTTATTTTTGGACCATCATAGGTCAATAGTTAATATAAAGATTAATAGAATGACAAATTTTGTTATATTGTTAGGCAATTTTAAGACGTAACCTATATATGTAATCAATTTTATTTTTAATTTGGTTATTAAGCCTTTACCCATGTAGTAGATTGAATTATTTTTTGTGAGACTTGACACTAGATAATCTAATGATGGAAAGGCTTACCCATTTTCTAATAATATTAGTAGAGGTATCTGCCCTCTGGCTATACAAATGTGTCGTATTTACTCCATTATTTATCATAATTTAAAAAAAAAAATTGTAGGCAAAGAAAACAATGAAACTTTCCTATACATACTCCTAATTCAATTTAGATTTATTTATTTTCTTTATCGATTTTGCAAATTATTTCAATGTATTCATTATTAGATATGTATTAATCTCTCATCTTTATGAATCAATGTGTTATAATTTTTTGTGGTCATGCAATATTTCAAATTATGTTAGATGATTAATAATTTTGTATTGTTGATTTCAACATGATCTTAGTTGACTTGACATGCTTTTCCAATGCGTGACTTTGTATTTAAAGATGTTGAAAGAGAAATGCAAGAGTGTATAGTTTAATAATGTGGAGAAAATGCTGATAATATAGACAATATTATATATAGACTTCCTCATGAGCCTTTCCTGTTTAGATTATATATCTAACAGGTTTACAAGGATACATAATATAATTGGCTGCTCCTTTATTCATTTATCCTAGTTTCATATAAACCTGGGAACCGTACTGTTTCATGGAGATGCATTTGATGGCAATGTCTCTGTGATCGGAAGATCGCTCCCGCAAGGCGTGCAACAACTTCCTACTGTACTGCTGCAACAAACTTGACAGATGGCTTGGGCCTTCTCTGTTGTTTAAAATGGAACCGTGGAGAATAAATACCGAAAACAACAAAGAAAAAAGAGAGAATATCGACACACATATAAAGGTAAAAATGATTGCATATGTTTTCTGAATCAAAAGTGGAACAACATAATTGATTGATAAGATTAAATGATAATATATCAAATGAATAAGTTGAATAATAACCAATATTATCAGACCTGCTTGGATTGGATGTTGATTCGCAAAGCAAAAAAGATGTTGAAGCAGGATTAAGCTAGATTCAATAAAGTATTAAAATACAGTTCATATCAATTTTATTTATAAAGTAATAAAATTGTTCATCATTTTTAAATTTCGAAATTTGATAGCTTTTTACCTTGTAGCATTTATTTTGCTTGGGTCTAGTTTTTTTTTTTTT
Source organism: Combretum micranthum (assembly GCA_024138025.1). NCBI lineage: Eukaryota > Viridiplantae > Streptophyta > Magnoliopsida > Myrtales > Combretaceae > Combretum > Combretum micranthum. The sequence goes on along the minus strand of JAMXBD010000963.1, from coordinate 2,688 downwards.
AATTGATAAATTCTCTTGACCAAAAAAAAAAAAAAAGTTGGGTTAGGCGTATTAGGTCAATTAGATATTCTTGATTTATTTTAAAGAAAGGTTAAAAACTATAAATCAAATCGTTTTATCATCCCATCTAGCTGAAAATTTTGGTTTGACAAAAATGCGATATATTTACTCTTGGAATTTTTTTTTTTCCAAACACTCTTGGATGAATCCAAGTTATTGTGCTCAAATGATATCATCGTTTATTATTTCAAGTAGTAAGACCTTTTAGAAAAGAACTTGACAAAGTATATGTAATACTTCTTAAATATAAAGTAGTAGAGCCCTAATCCTTAAGGTGCCTTTTTGTATAATAACTTGAAGTTTATTAGAACTCTAAAATTAAGCGATCTTAATTAAAATTTTCAACTTATATGCACTTACTTTTTTTTTTTTTTTGAAAGAATGTGAGTAATATTGGAAATCATGATTTCTTTCTTTCTTTTTCTTTTTTACTCTTAGCAACCGTCCTAGAGCACTAGATAGTGCGACTTGATATATATTGTGGGAACTTTATTTACAAATTTCAAGTGTTATTTTCAATTATGGAAAAAATAAAAAATAAAACAAAGTGCAAATTTTAACTGAAGGAGCATTAGCCATTGGAACATTACCTGGTGCCACACGAGCAGCCGCACACCTCGGCCTTGCAGAGATAACCACAGCAAAAAGAATGAAACATAATAGAATTGACTTTGTTCGTGCCATTGCAATCCCTTGTGGACTAAGAAGTTAAAATAAGCATATAAAAAAGCTATGAACTCAATATTCTATATGAGGGTTGAATTTATACCCACTGAATACAAAAAATAATTTTAGATTCTTTTTTTTTTTTTTTTTGTGGCTGAATTTTATATGATACGAATGATTTTTATACCCACTGAATTCATTCATCTCTAGCTAAGTTCTCAAATTGATGTGATACGAATGATTTTTATAATTTATGAGACTATAACATATTAAAAGAGAAAAATCAGCTTTTTAGGATCTTAGCCAAGGAACTCAAACTATTCTAAGGACCAAATATATGCATAAAAACCCAAACATAATATAGAAAGTGTGTTAAGTTACTTGCATTAGGATGCTCTAATTAATGCACTATTAAATTTAGTTGGTAATTGACCTTTTTTAAGAAATTAGTCAAATTTATCCATTACAAATTCTTACTATGAAAGACTTTTATTCCTGTTAGGTTGGATTGTTTACTTGAGATAAAAGTATAGATGATTGGGTAAATAATTGATTTGATGGATGATATTTAAACTTGTAGTTAATTTTCCAATTTGTACCAAAAATTTGGTACTTGAAATTATTATTATTATTATTATTCAAATGGACATAACTGATCATTGGATTCCTTTTTTTCTCGAACTTGGTAATTCTTTTTTAGAAGGTAGCATACTACATCAGATAAATAATACAATAGAAGCGTAGGATTGGATAAATTATGAAAATTGTTAAGTTTTTTAACTAGTTTTGATGATAACAAAACATGTTTGTGTTGTCTAATGGTTTACTAAGTGTGCAATATGAATATGTATAAACACTCAAGTAAATATAAGTAAAGAACCTAAGATATGACTATCAGAAGATAACTAGAAGCTTCGCTAGAAGGTTTGTTATAAGCACTATTAAATTATAACGGTTACTGATCAATTTATTTTTTAATTATAAGATGGATATTTTGATGAAGCCCTGCTCCACCTGTTAGACGCATTTGGGTAATGCATCTAATGTGTTCCTTTAAGTTAGAATTATTTCCATGGAGTTTTTTCAAGAATGACAATTATATATATATATATATATATATTTCAAAATTTTCAAATATTAAAATTATCAAATCTATGAGAAAATCATGCAAGATGGCATCATATATTTTATCAACGATGTGCAGATTGTGATTAAAATTGTAGATAACATGGTGAGCTTAAATCAAGGAAGCAGATAAGGATGATTATGATAAGCCTAATCTTAGCTGATTGGCTCAAGAAACAATTCAATTTAACAATTAGTCCACCATCGAGGAATACAAGTCAAATGTCTAAAGAAGACAGCTAGATAAAACAAATAACGTCAATATCTTTGAACCCTACAATATCGAATCTCAACAATAGAATCTTCTTACTCAAATCCTAGCTTCACAAACTATGCTAAACATCGACGCCTTTAGATATTTACTTCTTAAATCAAATTGGTACTTCAAGACTACTACGCACGATCAAGTAACCTTCAAGATCTCTCAACTTTAATTTCGTCTTGTGCTCATTCTCATGCATTATCGATGAACGTGAAAGTAATATCTTCTTCTCTGTTGACAAATTTCAATAGCAAATTTCTTTAGTCACGACACCATAATAGATCTGGAATGTAGACTTGAGTTAATTTCTGTTTCTTCTCTTTGCTTTGATACTGTCTCGATTAATGTCTTGAACTCAGATCTTTGCATGAAAGAATTAGAATTTGATTAGGTTTTGAGTTTGTAAACTCTTTACTAATGATTATGTTCTAACAAAGGTTTTTGTGTTTGTGTTAATGTTAGCGAGATGGAAACGAAAGCTTACTAGTCTTCAAGTGCTAGTTGCCCTTAACTCAAGACCAAGTTTCAAGAATCGAGGAATGCCTTTTTTCTTTCCCTACCGACTCCTTTTTATA